>JAMPIV010012143.1:0-417500 GCA_024509875.1 Oreohelix idahoensis
AAACACTCTTATTAAGCAAGAAATTATATTATTAGTGTTAAATCAT
Source organism: Oreohelix idahoensis (assembly GCA_024509875.1). Lineage (NCBI taxonomy): Eukaryota > Metazoa > Mollusca > Gastropoda > Stylommatophora > Oreohelicidae > Oreohelix > Oreohelix idahoensis. The sequence continues at coordinate 47 of JAMPIV010012143.1, forward strand.
GAACAGATGAAATGAGGACATACGATACGATGGGTAAACCAAGGATAAACAAACCATATTATCACGAAACAAGACGTTTCTACAATAAAAATTGATATTATGAAACCAAATCTGCAAACCGAAAAATATAGAGTAGGGTGAAGGTTAAGCCTGAATATAGAGTTAAATCTGTGTACACAAAAATAAACGACGCAAACATTGACTCATTGACGGTTATACAAAAAAAAAATGAACTGAATAATAGCAAGATCAGAAAGAACAAGATAGATTACTAACATTGTTACCAAACTAAATAGAATTTAAACTGAATACGATAAAATACACCGATTATTTCACCAAAACTAGACATCTAACATATACTGTGAATTAAATGCAGTCCCGAACGAAACAAGCCCCGGAAATGTCATCGACGCGCTCTCCGCGAAATGCGATTTAATTCACTACCCTAAAGACCGTTCAGAATGAATATCGGCAATCCGTAGAGCCATAATTTATTCATTCTGAATCTCCACTCCAACCTCCCACAAATTAGGCACAGCACAAACAATGGAAAACAAATATAACGTGCATATAAAATATATAGAACGGACATGCCTGCAAAATGTGAATTAGACTCAGTGATGTTTCTTATGAATGACAACAGTCACGAACTGAGACTTATCTTTTAACCCGTCGTCCGATGCGATCTTCACCAACGGCCTAGACTAGAGGATAGGACTGTTTGCTCCTTGTTGGTAAATAATGTCTTTTCAATCCTATGATCTACTGAGAAGTTGTATTCTTGAATGAAACATTAGGTGAGCTGGCATCGTCCTTCGATCGTTGGCTTGTACACGGAATATTGTGACGTCACTGATTTTTTGCATAGTTACACAAGCCACGTCATGTTCGGAATCATGTGACTTGAACGTTTTCTTGTAATCGTAAACAGTCCGTGAAAGAATGTAAACAAGAAAAATTTCTTTCTTCCTTCGTTCCCCAGCAATGGCCACCCCTCTGTTGCGGGGCTTTTTACGATTCACTTCTTTTATTGTTGTTGCGGCCCCGTCTTCTATTTCAGTGGTCGTTGTGGAAAGCCACCGTTCTCATTGATTCAATAAGCTTCTTAGTTCTGGTCATTTGATTCATTAATTCTTGATCGTGCTATTGTTGGAATAGTTACGCGAATGTGAGTTAATACTTTCTGTCTGTCACAAGGTTTGAACTCAGTATCATAATTGTTGAATTTGTAACTTCAATGAACGTGATAAGTCTCTTCTCGAGTCCACACAATTTTTAATATACATTTCAAACAGTAGACAGTCCATGGAGGTTGATTATGAAAACATTATATATTAGAATTGAATCATACATCATAAATGCTATCCATGCATTATAGTCCTGGTCCAATAATATGCAACACTATAGTCAGAACAATCAAAATCCAGAAACTGGCTAGGATTCTGCAACTGCGCACTATGGACTAATATCCACAGCTTAAGAAAATAGATTTTGAGTAGCGTTACTCTCAAATCACATTTACTGTAGATATGGGGTAGCTTGAGGCTTCTCTTCTATAAGCATGCGTTCTCTTCCAACGGTTATCAACAAGTGATTTTAAAACTCAGCATTTGTTCGCATGAAGTTAAGACATTTTCGTTCCCACGTCCAGAGTTAATTATTTCCCGTCTCTTGCTTAGACACGTAAAAAGATTTGTCGTGGCGGTCTTCAGTTGACCACTGGACACGGAAATATAATCCTCTGGGAACCACTGTGGTTTCGACCAAGCGAATAAATTGTACTAACGTCCTTAAAGAAATACTTTTAGTGCCTTTGTAGGAGAAGATAGCATTAGGATCGTATGACAGAACTATTAGTAAAGAATTGAAAAACAGCAATAGAACAGGCTGCAGGTGCACATTTTTCGTAGAGAAAATAGACAAAATGTGAAGGAATAGAAAAGTAAGGAATTTTAAAATAATCTAGACGAAACCTTCAAACACTCCGTGACAGATACCCCAGAATTTAAAAATAGTTGCAAACTATTCACAGAGAGAAGGTCTTTGTCTAAATTTAAATTCCTTGTGTCACCCAACTTTCCATTACTCCCGACCTCTGTCCGCTTGCTAACGCTACACTTGGCAATGGCTCTACATTTTGAGAATCCCTGAAGTCGTTCTGAGTTCTCAAGGAGCTAACCTTCGTAATTCCTTCTTGGACCGTTTGTCCGGCCAAAATGCTGTACTCATTCACCTCTTCATACAAAAGACGTTTAGTATGAACTAGTTCTGAGCTTCCACTATCTGTTGTGAGTTCGCTTTGCTTTGTCTGCCATTGTTCCATGGCCTGCTTGAATGAGCGTGCAAAACATCCTTTGTCACGGTAACAATGAGATCTTTGCCGGTGTTTCTCCCATGAGGCATAGGACCTTCTCAGGTATCTGCTTAACTCTGCTGCTATGTTTGACCTGCTCAGACAGTCAGCAGTCCCGTTCTTTCTTTCTGGATTGAAAGATTTCCATGCACTACGTGGGTTAAAAATAGCAAGACTCAAGTTTCCGAATCATCCCAAGTTTTAAGATAACTTGTTCATTGATAAAACACGCCAAGAGTGAGGGTCACTGGCGTTCAGGTATGAACGAGGCAGTTTGGGGTGGGTGAAAGTCAACTTTATAGCTGTGCTCACAGGTGGTTTAATGCGAGGGACAGCCTCTTCATTCAACTTTCTGTCCATCCGCTGGTCATACACATTATCCTTTCCCTTCTCAATTATAGGCGTACGTTGTATCTCAGTCTCTGCTGAATGATTCTCAGCCTGGGCTTTTCCAATCACTGTTGTGATTTTATCAAGCAAAATTTTGTTTGGATCTTTCAAGGACCCTGGCATATCTCCACTAATTTGAAAATATTCATCTCCTTCTGTAAAACTAATCGTCTCCTTGGGATTAGGGAAACTGTTATAGAATGGCTTCTCAGCAGAAGTATGACCTCTCTCATTTTCATCCGTGCACTGATGCATGACAGGGTAAGGCTTTGAGCTAACAACGTGCGTTCCATTGTTTCTCTCGCCTTCGATATTTTGTGGAGTTTTTTTATGAGGGGTTGCCAAGTTCGATGTCCGCCTCTCTGCTTTGCCTAAACAAGGGCTCTGAGTACTAAGTTGCGCTTCCTGTGGAGCAGAGGGTGCTTCCTTCTGAAGTAATGGTTCATCTGACCTGGGAGTGGGGCCATGGGATTCCGTGGCCTCATGACTAACCATGGGTTTCAAATCTCTTGGCGAGTTTTGAGTTTCCAGTGGCGGCGTCTTCAACTTATGGAAGGGTTGAGCTTCCAGCTGTTTCCTCTCATATGCTGCTTCACTGCTTATGGCCTCTTTTTTTCACTTGGCTTCTTTCTCGTTCCAGTCGCGAGTCCATTTTTCATCACTCTCTATCATTTCCATCTCTGTTCTCGTGAAAAGTTCTGCCTGTTCTAAGATATGTTTCGCAATTAACTTTCTTGAGTAACCTCTTTCCTTGCCTTCCAAATAAGAATCAATTATCCATGTATCTAGACATCTTATAATTTTTATGAAATCGTTCACTTCGTGATCTAGCAGATATTGGAAAAATTGAGCTCTTAGTTCAGCTACTGTGTTCATTCTAGATCACTGGGTAGGTAGTTCAATCTCTCAGTATATGCTGCACTAGTTTCCAGTTATTACTAATAATTCTATGACGTATTGTAATAATAAACCACTGATCAATTTACTGAAGCTTGAGGTAATACTATTAAGTCTACTGACGTAATGTATCCTTTTACTGAGGCTAGTATAATAAACAAATGTGCTGAGTCAGGATGTGGGTGCTGCACCAGTTATCACTATCGATAACTATGAATTGGCAGTGGTGCACCACTTCACATACCTAGGGTCAACCATCAATGACAAACTCTCACTGGATACAGAAATCGACAGCCGCATTGGCAAAGCTGCAGCTACCTTTGCCCGCCTCACATCGCGTGTTTGGGGAAACTCTAAACTCACAATGAAGACCAAAGCTGCGGTATATAATGCCTGCGTCACCAGCACACTCCTATATGGCAGCGAGACCTGGACAACCTATGCTAAGCAAGAAAGAAGGCTCAATACCTTCCATTTGCAGTGTCTACGCCGCATCCTCGGCATCTCGTGGAAAGATAAAGTGACAAATGTCGAGGTGTTGTCACGTGCTGGCCTTCAAAGTATGTATACGCTTCTTAGACAGCGCAGACTTCGCTGGCTTGGCCATGTTCGCCGCAAGGAAGATGGTCGCATCCCAAAAGATATCTTCTACGGACAATTAGCAGATGGCAAGAGAACAGTTGGGCGACCACAGCTGAGGTTCAAAGATGTGTGCAAGAGAGATATGAGGGCACTGGACATGGATCCAGCAACATGGGAGGATGAAGCTGCCGATTGCACTAAGTGGCGATGCTATTTACGGCGCCACCTCAGATTGGGCGAAGAGAGGCTCACACAAGAAGCAGAGGTGAGGAGAAAACGTCGAAAGGAGCACCAGGAAAATAAGCAGCTGAGGGCTGTCACCTCAGGGGCGCATTCCCATAGTCAGTTATGACTGAAGACAATTAAGAAGTATTAAGTGGTCACCTGTTGAATAGTTGACTCAGCCTGCGCCATCCATGACATCCCCCTCTTTATCCGTACTGCCTTGATGTCAGCTATGTTCATGTGTAGGGGATGCCTTTTATCTGTGGTTACTCGCATATAGGCTTTTACCTGAGCCATCGCTTATCTAAACGCATCCCTTCATTTTGAATGTGTTCCAGTCATTCACATGTGATACTGTCAGCGTGAGTATTCCCAGGCCATACTCAGCTACTGACAAGACCAGATGATGATATAGAAGAAACAGTAGTCTCTGCTCGATGTGCGCAGCAGCCATTGTTTTCAGGGCTGCTGGGCCTCTTTTGCATTTCTGTATGATGTAATCAACATGGTACTTGTATGATAGCCCGCGATCGAAAGTAACTCCAAGATATTTGAGCTTGTTGTGTCTTTCAATTGACTGCCCATTGAGAGTAATGTCTGGGAGATCTGCTTTCAATATGGAGTGGTTCAGGGAGCACCACAGCACACATGTTTTGTTAGGATTAATTTTGGAGTAGGTTTCCTCACACCATTCAGAAACAGCCTGTAGACTCTCATGTATGCTTCTGACCATTTCTTGTCTGTCTGAGCCAGTACGGTAAATGAGTATGTCATCGGCAAAAGTTCATGTTCATCCCAGACCTGTTGGTTGAATTGCAGCTACTTTTGCTGTATAGATGTTAAAAAGCACAGGTGACAATAGAGAACCCTGGGGTAGTCCCGGGCAAATGTGCATTGGTTCTGATGTCCATGTTCCCAAACGAAATGCAACTGATCTCTCAGTTAAGGCAGCTGTTATCCAAATTGTTAGCCAAGGATTTACACCACATGCTACACCACATGCCATTACACAGTCGATTAAGGTTGCAAAGTCCACACTGTTGTACATATCCTCTAGGTCAATTGCCACAGCTACTATTTCTTGTTTACGCTGGAAACCCTCATATACATCGTACGCAAATGTACCAGCATTACCCCATGTTACTTTCATTGGTCTATAACTACCCAGGGTATCAGGGAGGATGTGTGCATTTTCAAGGTGGTTCATTAATTGTCTTGCCACTATCTTCTCAAGTAATTTGCCGTAGACATTCTGTAATGTGATGATGTGATAGCTGCTAAGCAGTGTGGGTTCAGTACATACATTTATGATTATGATTTACAATGACTTCTTTGTTGCTTCTGATAACAATGTAGGTTGATGACTTCACTTTTATGCTGCTGCTACTATATGTAATGGCTTGCGCAGAATGGAGAGAGCAAACTGCTGTGCAGGATTCTTAAATTGAAAATGAGGAAACTAGAGCCCCTTTATCATATAAGAGTTACGCGAACTATGTCAGAATCGAAAACGAGGCTGAACGGCGTAGACGCCATTTTCGGCTGGACAATACCAGGGCTAGTAGCGAAAATAAGTATCGAGTAAGATTTTTTTTTTTAATTAATGAAGATAAATATCCCATTCAACCTCTGATGGGTTATAATTAGGATATATAGTGTTTTCAATTCCAAATAATATGAACAACTGCGGATGGAGAAAGTGGCATCACATTTGTCAAATCATTTTAATAAGGGACAATCACAATTATGCTTATACATTAAATAAAAAAAATAAAAAAAAACAAACAAACAAAATAAAGAAGAAACTCTGAACAAGAATAATATTAAAATGGAGGGGTGTAAAGGCCTGGTGGTTCTAGTTATATAACTGACTTTAACAGATATGTAATTGACTATCATCTGTTAAAAGTCATATGTATTGTAAAAACAGCATCAGACCTTCACATTCCCAGCCACTATATATAAACATTTGTTCGTGTTAAATATTATGCAGTTCCCTAGGACTGTCTATTCTTAACACCTCTTCTATATTATAAAGATTCATATATGATATATATGAGGAATATGGTTATATATATAGATATATATATATATATACCATATACGATATATATATATATAATATCCTACCCCCTGCAGACCCAAGTATATATATAGTATAATATATATATATATATATATATATATATATATATCTATATATATATATATATATATATATATATATATATATATATTTATATTTATTTATATATCCGCTGGGAGGACAATTTATTAATTAATATTTAATATTATACTATAAATTAATTTATAATTTTAAATTATATAATATATAAAAAGTCTAATTTTCTCTAATTGTAATATCTAAAATTATAGAAAAATTATATAATAAAAATTATATAATATAATAAAATTTTATATTTTACTCTATTTTGGCTTCCTTATCTTCTATGTTTTGTTTGATCTTTTCAAGTGTTGCAATTCTAACGGAATATTTGTTGCTAAATAGTGGAATTCTAACAGAATATAAAATTCAACGGAGTATGTGTTAAAAATTCACGCTACTGATTCTTTTCAATAAACTGGTAAGTAAACTAGTTTTCTTCTTTTTGTTTTTTTAGTTGAAATACAAAGAATAGTACAAATATGTGCTACTGTATTTGCATCTAATTTTATTTCAAATTATTAGTTAACCTAAACGAAAATGCATATTGGGTCTGAAACTCGCGACTGGGTCCATTTTCCTGCAATACGGGTACAGCCGAAAATGGCAGCCAAATTTTAGTTCGCGCAACTCTTATATGATAAAGGGGCACTAGAGGAAACAAACCAGAACAAACAACAGTGGAAAAAGAAGTGAAAAAATAATTCTAGAAGTGATAACACACATACTAAGAAAGTTGTGTGTTAAGATCACATGAAATGGATCCCTTAGGATAGGAGAAACAGAAGAAAACCTCAAACTCATGACAAAATAGAAATAAGGACAAAAAGATGTGTACTAATTTGGAGCCAATTACCAATGACAGGATGACTTGGGCTAGATGCATATTATACATAGGGTGCTTAAAAGCAAAGGCAAAAACTAGTGTAATTCTGTCTTTTTTTTTAAAATGAATTAATCATCAGCATATCTAATCTCCAGTGCTCAAAACTGAATGATTTATCAGCATTACATCTTTTTTTAAACCTAAGGAGCAGTTTTCACCAACTTCAATAATTCTTACTCCTAATTTCAGGTCATCAAGACTGGACAAATTCACCTTTGTGAGTCAAAACAAATGAAGATGGCTGTATACTATTCCACCTATGTCACAGTCTTGACATATGGATGCGAGTCATGGGCAATGACTACAACCCACGAAAGCCAGATCCAAACCTCAGAAATGAGGTATCTGTGGAAGGTAGTTGAAGTAACAAGAACAGACATGGTCCGCAACCAGACGATACGTCAAGGCCTAAAAACCCAACCCCTGCAGACCCAAGTAGGACAGTCCCAACTAAAAGATAGTCTGGCCATGTCTGCAGAATGGGAGATGATCGGCTACCACGACAAGCATGGGAAACTAACAGCCAGGGATCCAGACCTCCAGGATGACCCAGAGTCCGCTGGGAGGACAACATTAGACAATCTTTGAAGGACCGAGGACTAGAATGGAACCAGGCCAGGAGGAAGACAGCCAATAGGATAGTATGGAGCTCTCTCTTCCAAACCTCTACACCTCACGGTAGAAGTGGAACAACTAAGTAAGTAAGTAAGTAAGAGTCAAAACAACTTCACATTATATTAACTGTTACCTCGTGTAGTTCCCTGGGGTGTCTTATGAGACAAGAAAGAAAAGAACCACCTCAGGAATGTCGTACAAGGCAATTAATACGAGGTTGTGCAGGGGGTTGCCAATCTCATCATTGAAAACAAACTGCAACAGAAACCACCACTGTACCAGCATGTGAATGCTCTGTGTGGGCTTCTGACCAGGGGGCTAGCTGAAGTGATACTTCATAGGAAACAACAAGGAAAGTAATGATGATATTAACTTTCCGCTTATTAATATGAAGAACTCCAAGTTGAATCCTGACATTTTTTTACTTATTAATATGAACAACTCCAAGTTGAATCCTGACATTTTTTTACTTATTAATATGAAGAACTCCAAGTCAAATCCTGACTTTTTTTTACTTATTAATATGAAGAACTCCAAGTCGAATCCTGACATTTTTTTTTTTACTTATTAACATTTTTATGACTTAGAATATCCAAGTCCAGCCAAATCCTGACATTTTTTTACTTATTAATATGAAGAACTCCAAGTCGAATCCTGACATTTTTTTACTTATTAATATGAAGAACTCCAAGTTGAATCCTGACATTTTTTTACTTATTAATATGAAGAACTCCAAGTTGAATCCTGACATTTTTTTACTTATTAATATGAAGAACTCCAAGTTGAATCCTGACATTTTTTTACTTATTAATATGAAGAACTCCAAGTCGAATCCTGACATTTTTTTACTTATTAATATGAGTCAAATCCTGACATTTTTTACTTATTAATATGAAGAACTCCAAGTCAAATCCTGACATTTTTTTTACTTATTAATATGAAGAACTCCAAGTCAAATCCTGACATTTTTTTTACTTATTAATATGAAGAACTCCAAGTCAAATCCTGACATTTTTTTTACTTATTAATATGAAGAACTCCAAGTCAAATCCTGACATTTTTTTACTTATTAATATGAAGAACTCCAAGTCAAATCCTGACATTTTTTTTACTTATTAATATGAAGAACTCCAAGTCAAATCCTGACATTTTTTTTACTTATTAATATGAAGAACTCCAAGTCAAATCCTGACATTTTTTTACTTATTAATATGAAGAACTCCAAGTCAAATCCTGACATTTTTTACTTATTTATGAAGAACTCCTTCAAATCCTGCCATTTTTTTTACTTATTAATATGAAGAACTCCAAGTCAAATCCTGACATTTTTTTACTTATTAATATGAAGAACTCCAAGTCGAATCCTGACATTTTTTTACTTATTAATATGAAGAACTCCAAGTCGAATCCTGACATTTTTTTACTTATTAATATGAAGAACTCCAAGTCAAATCCTGACATTTTTTTACTTATTAATATGAAGAACTCCAAGTCAAATCCTGACATTTTTTTTACTTATTAATATGAAGAACTCCAAGTTTTTTACTTATTAATATGAAGAACTCCAAGTCAAATCCTGACATTTTTTTTTACTTATTAATAAGAAGAACTCCAAGTCAAATCCTGACATTTTTTTACTTATTAACTCTTACTATACGTGAGCTAAAACCGCATTTTTACGCGCTAGTTTAGCTATCGTTACTTGCGCGCGCCACTTCACGGGGCGAGCCGTAAAATTGGTACTAAACCCGCGCCACTTCACGGGGCTTGCCGGATACTAAGAGTTAATATGAAGAACTCCAAGTCAAATCCTGACATTTTTTTACTTATTAATATGAAGAACTCCAAGTCAAATCCTGACATTTTTTTACTTATTAATATGAAGAACTCCAAGTCGAATCCTGACATTTTTTACTTATTAATATGAAGAACTCCAAGTCAAATCCTGACATTTTTTTTACTTATTAATATGAAGAACTCCAAGTCAAATCCTGACATTTTTTTACTTATTAATATGAAGAACTCCAAGTTGAATCCTGACATTTTTTTTACTTATTAATATGAAGAACTCCAAGTCAAATCCTGACATTTTTTTACTTATTAATATGAAGAACTCCAAGTCGAATCCTGACATTTTTTTAAAGCATGTTATTCTATATGTTGTATCGATGCTAAAGACAAAATCTAAATATATGACTGTACCAAAAAATGCTCAACACATTTGACGGTGGCAAAGAAAATAAATGCCAACAAAAGTCTACTGTAACTTATGGTAAGAAGTCTCCATCAATTAACATGCTCTCTGCTCACTTGGATGCATAGATCAACAACTTTAATGTTTTTCATATATTGTCCACATTTAACCTTTTTTTGATAGCATCACAAGGCAGTTCTGGTTCTAGAATGCTGAAAGTGAGAGAGGTAGAGGGCAACAGATAAATACAAGAAGGGAGCTGTAGACAGGCATAAAAGGGAAAAAAGAAGACATAGAAAGACCTTGAAAGATGCACAGGACAAGAAGGCTTGGCATGGAATTGTGGGAGCTTAGCAGTAATGATGATAATTTGCTGCAATGCCAGATTCTCAATTTCTCTCCAATGTACTTTCATTGTCTAGTGGTGTAGATACTTCAAAGCCAATCCACTTTATTGGCACTGCTGTACCAAGAACAACAGGCAGCGGTAAGAATAGAGGGGGAAATATCAGAATGGTTTGAAGTACAGAAAGGAGTAAGACAAGGCTGTACCCTTTCCCCTTACCTGTTTAACATTTATGCCAAGAATATCATAAGAAATGTAAGAGATGACCAAGAACACGCAGAGTTTGACCCATTTAACATCGGCGGGTACCAGATCCGGGAAATCAGATATGCTGATGACACAGTCCTCCTATCAACCAACCCAGAAGGACTTGAACAATTAATTCTGTCCACCAAAAAACACAGCGAGGCCCAGAATCTATACCTAAACACCAAGAAGACCAAAGTATTGACAACAGACAAAGTAAAGACCAAACCAGAAATTGAAATTGATAACGAAGAACTGGAAGGTGTTAATGAATTCGAATAGTTAGGATCAATCATCAACAGCTCTGGCGACCATGCAGTAGAAATTAAAGGAAGACTTGCAATTGCTTCAAAATTAAAAGAAGACTTGCAATTGCTTCACATAAACTAATACAGATGAAAAACCTATGGCAAGGCACAAGCAAAGAAACAAAGTTACAACTGATCAAAGCATGTATGTTCCCAGTGGCAACATACGGCTGCGAGACTTGGACACTCCAAAACAGTTGCAAAAAAGATTACATCATTCAAAATGAAATGCTACAGAAGGATGTTGAGAATACCCTGGATTAAAAAAAGACCAACAGAGAAGTACTGCACTCACTAAACGTAGAGGAAAATTGGCTCCTAAATACCATCGCAATAAGGAAGCTGAAATTTTTTGGTCATATAAAAAGACATAATAGTCTGGAAAAATTAGTGATGGAAGGCATGGTCCCTGGAAAAAGGGGAAGGGGTCCACCTAGACGACGGTGGACCCAGGACATCACAGAGAGTCTGAACTTGTCTTTGGCTGATGCAGGTCGATTTGCCCAGAATCGTGATGAGCAGCTGTAATGGAGACAACGTTCTGGAGAGAAAACGTCACATGATGATGTACTTTCATGTACACTGATATATAGAACCAATCCTGATGTATGGGAGTCAGATAGTTAGTTAACAAGTAGGGAAAACACTAGAGGCCACAGAGATGTGGTTTACAGAAGAATTTTAAAAATACCATGAGGATGTCCTGAAAGAGGCCAATGCGCAAAGGAAACTTATTTCACAAGTTACAAAGAAGCAATCCACTTTGGGCATGTTATGAGAAGAGGAAAGCTGGAATTAGTTGTAACAACAGGTAAGATCGAAGAAAAAGAGATAGAGGAAGACAAAGAGAGCAAATACTGGACATTTTTTAAATCGTAGCATGGAAGGAGGCCAACAACAGAATTGATAAATTGTACTGGAGACAGGAAGTTGTGGAGAGACATGATCTCCTACGCCACTAGGCATGGTACTTGAAGAAGAAGAAGCAGCACTTTCACGTCTCTTTTCCATGTGTTCCTTGGCTTTTTCCTTCTTCTGCAGTCCTTGCCAGTGTCTAATACATACATAACAGTAGAGGATGATGCTCTCAGCACATATTCATCCATCTCCACTTCTATTTTATTCTCTTTTGCTTAGAAGAATCGCTCACTTATGAGTATTCATCATCAAATCATAAAAGTAATCATCATCAAGTGTTGTGTCACACGGCATAAGACTATCAAATCTCCACAAATCTCTGTCCCTGATATTGTTAATGAATTCTGTTTTCCCACATGCTATAAGTGTCTTTCTTCTTCTTTCTTCTTCCATCCTTAGCCACCAACCGGCAAAGCAGTATGTGGCCAGTACGCCTAGTGGCGTCTTAGGCCAACAACAAATTGATCAATCTATCGCTGTTTCCACCACGCCTAGTGGCGTCTTTGTGGAACAGAAACAGACCAAACAATCTATCGTTGTTTCCGTAATCAGATTGGTTGGCAAGCAGGTGATCAGCCCACTGTGCGAAGTTTTTACGGGATGGGGTAAACAGCCCCATGCCCAAACCTCCTTAGTCGCTTTTTACGACATGCGTGGTAGGGTGCAGTGTTACTATTCTTTGCTCTCCTTTCGGGCCCCGGCAACACACGAGTGATAAGTGTCTTTGAGTGCATCTTATTACTTTGTCTTCCGCTCCTTCCTATTCCAACTATTTTTCCTGTTGGTATGTTTATAAAAGTAATATTATAATGTACCCAGTAATATTGTTCTAGAACACCTTGTACTGACTAATGAAAGAATTGAAACAATTAGAGCTCAGGCCATGAATGCTGTTAAAGGTAGGGTCAAGGATCCCATTACATACCCACTGAGGTATATTGGGAATATGGTGTTAGGCCCATATTTTTCTGACCACACAGTCACTAGGGGTGATGTGGTCAGCATCACGTCAGCCGTCTTTAACCTTGCCAGAGTTACTCTGGTACCCAATTCATGAGGCTGGGGACTGAACCATGTACCACTGATCTCGGAATTCAGTGCATTAACCACTGCTCTACTGCGGCTCCCATGAATACTGTTAATTACTATTGTGCTACCAAAAATTAAAGATTAAAAAATATATATATCAAAAGACCTTTCTACATAGAATACAAAACAAAATTTTCTGAAGGACCCCAGTTATCAACATCACCTCACATAGGGCATAAAGACTATGCTGCAGTGTGTACCGCTGCAAAAGCACAACAAATGCTTTGAAGCACGCTTCCAACAACAGGGCCAACAGATGTGGTGGAGTTGAATTACAGCTGACTGTGCTTCTGCCATCCTGCAGCAGGGTTAGATTTAAGCTTAGCGTTAACAGAAATGTTTCTGCCTACTCATAACCCTTAGTCTAAATGCTAAACCCCTAACCCTATTCTCTTTAAATAAGTGACAGCATTCATAATTTAATACTACACTACCGGTAACCTTACCACTAACCCTAACCCAAAACTTGCTTCCAGCAAAAATTTGATAGCCGACCGCACAGTAAACTGTAATTCAGCCCTTTGGTGATTCTATCTCCTTAGTGAGCAAACAAGGAGAAGGGGATCCGCTACATGCCCGTCCAGGTCTACAGGGAATGTGATGTTAGGCCCATATTTTCTTGACCATCGACACATTAGCGGTGATGTGGTCAGCATCATGCTGGCCACCTTAACCTTCCTAGAGTTTCTCTAGTACCCAATTCATGAGGCTGGGTCGACCATGGACCGTCTGCAGTCTAATAATATCCCACCTCAACTGGGGACTGAACCATGGACCACTGAGCTCAGAAGGTAGTGCACTAACCACCGTGCTACCACAGATCCTAAACAAGGAGAACAGTGAAGAGAAAAGGGAAATGTACTTACATCATGATGACTAATGTACATGCAACCATCCTGTATGTTGCACTTCCTTCGCTGCCAAACCCTTCGCATTCTGCCCTCTGATTTCTTGAGCAGGTTCCCTGTTTTCTCACATCCATGTGACTTATCACCAGACAACTGATGCAAGCTGTAGCCTGCCGGTGTAGACTTGTCTGGAGCAGACTGGTGGGATTGTTAAAAAAAAGGAAAACAAAAAATTAAAGACATTCACCACACGAGATTTAACTCAATGGCGGAAAAAAACAACATATATATGTATACTTCATGTACGTGATTTCTTAAGCTTTTACTTTCCACTTGTGCTTTCATAAATGGGTGCTTGCTTAGATTAGAAGAATTAAAGTGGTTCGACAAGATCACTAATGTAGAACTGATGACAAGAACTAGACAAGTGCCAGTGGAACAAGAGATGAGAAGATGACACGGGTTGGATAGAACATAGATTGAGGAAACCTGTAGACAGCATTACCAAGCAGTCCTTGTTCTGGAATGTCCTGGGTGAAAGAGGTACAGCAAGACCAAGGAACATATGGAGAAGAGAACTGGAGGCAGACATGAAGGGGATGAAGAAGACATGATGCTGATGGCACAAGGCTGGAAGACTTGGCATAAGTTTGTTGATGCCCTATGCTCCTTGTGGAGCTGAAAGGTGATGATGATGATGATGATGTGGTTTTAAACATCATGGGGGAGAAACAGTATTAGTTCTTGTACACAGTGTGCTGAGTCTGCCATTGTCATAATAAGTTTCATCTCTCTCTCTTTATCTTTCTCATTATTTTTCAGCTTCCCATGTAACACAGACCTTCAGTAAATACACACCATGTCTTCCTGTCCTGTGCTATCTGTTCAAGGTCTTTGCATGTCTTCTTTACCTCCTTTATAATAAAGGTCAAGGATCCCGTTACACGCCCATTGAGGCATATTGGGAATATGGTGTTAGGCCCATATGTCTTGACCATTGGCACACTAGGGGTGATGTAGTCAGCATCATGCCGGCCACCTTAACTGTCCCAGAGTTGCTCTGGTACCCAATTCATGAGGCTCCTCCGACCACAGAGCCATTTGCGATCTAAAAAAATCCTACCTCAACTGGGGATCGAACCAGGACCACTGAGCTGGGAAGCCAATCTCCTCCATGACCATGTTAATTCCCTTCTCCATGAGTTCTTTGATCTCCATCTATTTCTCTTAACCTAGGTATCCTAGAACAAGGACTACCTTGTAATGCTATCAACTAGTTTTCTCAATGTGTGTCTTATCCAACTCCAGCATCATCTCTTCACATCTTGTTCCACTGGTATTTGCCTGGTTGTTTCCATTAGTAAACCTCAGAAATGAGGTATCTGAGGAAGGTGGTTGAAGTAACAAGAAGAGACATGGTACGCAACCAGACGATACGTCAAGGCCTTAAATCCTACCCCCTGCAGACCCAAGTAGAACAGTCCCAACTAAGATGGTTTGGCCATGTCTGCAGAATAGGAGAAGATCGGCTACCACGACAAGCATGGGAAACAAAGAGCCAAGGATCCAGACCCCCAGGACGACCCAGAGTCCGCTGGGATGACAACATTAGACAATCTTTGAAAGACCGAGGACTAGAATGGAACCAGGCCAGGAGGAAGACAGCCGATAGGATAGTCAGGCGCTCTCTCTTCAAAACCTCTACACCTCACGGTAGAAGGGGAACGACTAAGTAAGTAAGTAAGTAAGTTTCCATTAGTTCAACATTGGTGGTCTTGTCATGAAGTTTCATCTAAATGTCTTTAATACTGATTCTATTAGAATGGTTAGAGCGCTGGTCTCATGGCAAATGTGCCGGATTTGATTCACGGTATCGACATGCTTCAGTCTACCCAGCTGTAAATAGTGATATTTGCATATCTTCTCAGACATTTAATGTTCTATGTTGTGAGCCTCCTCTTGTGTACTTTTTAGATGTAGGCCATTTTTGAAGCTGACAGCAAATATTTGGCATCGAATATGGCTTTTTAAATCTCTTACAAGAATTTCATTGACATTTATGTTTATTACTATCCAACACATATTTTCAAATCATGAAGTATTCCAGCAAATATAACTACTGTTCATGTGAAGTAGTTAAGTACATGCCTCAAACTATGTAAATATTTCTGTACTGCACTAACTATTCACTTATCTGCTATTCTTACACAATATAGTATATATATATATTCATTAATAATCATTATTTTAACTCTCAAAATACAGAATAATTATATGTACAAATTCTGGATTCATTAAAGTGAATCTCTCAAAATATTTTGTGTGTGTGTCTATTTACTTATCAATCATGATTTCTCTAAATTTAGGGTACTTCTATGAAGCAGTGGATTGCTTTAGTTGCAAAGTTCAACTTTGTCTTTCTCTTTGTTCTCAATAAGCTCAAGGAAACTCTGAGTTAGCAAAACTACCAAATCTTTGCCCAGGACTAATGGAAAATGAATTAGATAAAGTCCAACTCAAAAGTAAAGATGGTACCAATGTATGGCTCTGAAATATGGAGAACTACTGTATGGCTCTGAAATATGGAGAACTACTGCATGGCTCTGAACTATGGAGAACTACTGTATGCCAATGAAATATGGAGAACTACTGTATGCCAATGAAATATGGAGAACTACTGTATGGCTATGAAATTTGGAAATTTGGAAAACTACTGTATGGTTATGAAATATGGAGAACTACTGTATGGTTATCACCCGTGTGTTGCCGGGGCCCGAAAGGGGAGCAAAGAATAGTAACACTGCACCCTACCACGCATGTCGTAAAAAGCGACTAAGGAGGGTTGGGCATGGGGCTGTTTACCCCATCCCGTAAAAACTTCGCACAGTGGGCTGATCACCTGCTTGCCAACCAATCTGATTACGGAAACAACAATAGATTGTTTGGTCTGTTTTTGTTCCACAAAGACGCCACTAGGCGTGGTGGAAACAGCGATAGATTGATCAATTTGTTGTTGCCCTAAGACGCCACTAGGCGTACTGGCCACATACTGCTTTGCCGGTTGGTGGCTAAGGATGGGAGAAGGAGAGAAGAGAGAAGACTGTATGGTTATGAAATATGGAGAACTACTGTATGCCAATGAAATATGGATAACTACTGTATGGTTATGAAATATGGAGAACTACTGTATGGTTATGAAATATGGAGAACTACTGTATGGTTATGAAATATGGAGAACTACTGTATGGTTATGAAATATGGAGAACTACTGTATGGTTATGAAATATGGAGAACTACTGTATGGTTATGAAATATGGAGAACTACTGCATGGATAAGAAATATGGAGAACTACAACAAGAACCAAGAAGTTACTTCGATCAATGGGTGCTTGAGCAGACTACAAGTCTATATCCTTTTATCCAAACACCGAAAACCAAAATATTCTGAAAATCAAAAATTTCTTTAGGCCGCTTTTCTATCACAATTTGGGCAACTTCTGACTATTTTGGGCAACTTTGGGCTACTTTAGAACACATTTTGGATGACTCTGGGCTATTTCTGAACACATTATGGGCCACTTTGGGCAATTTCTTGAACGTGATATTGGCGACATCTTACTTACTTACTTAGTCGTTCCTCTTCTACCGTGAGGTGTAGAGGTTTGGAAGAGAGAGTGCCAAACTATCCTATCAGATGTCTTCCTCCTGGCCTGGTTCCATTCTAGTCCTCGGTCCTTCAAAGACTGTCTAATGTTGTCCTCTCAGCGGACTCTGGGTCGTCCTGAAGGTCTGGATCCCTGGCTCTTAAGTTTCCCATGATTGTCATGGTAGCCAATCTTCTCCCATTCTGCAGACATGGCCAAACCATCTTAGTTGGGACTGTTCTACTTGGGTCTACAGCTGTTGGGTTTTTAGGCCTTGACATATCGTCTGGTTGCGGACCATGTCTCTTCTTGATACTTCAACCACCTTCCTCAGATACCTCATTTCTGAGGTTTGGATCTGGCTTGTATGGGTTGTAGTCATTGCTCATGCCTCGCATCCATATGTCAAGACTGGGACATCTTCGTCTTCTTATCAACTTCTCTTGTGCTGAGGAATCCTCGATTTACACCTGAAAAAGTCTCCAAGCTGCTGTTCTTTGGGTAGCCAACTCTTCTTTGATGCCTCCCTTTCGGTCTATGACAGCTCTGAGGTATTTAAGTGGTTGACCTGCTCCAGGACCTGTTCTCCCAGCTTAATCTGATGTCTTCTTTCCTCACGTGATATCACCATGGTTTTTGCTTTAGAGCTGCTAATGACCATCCCTCTCTTCTCCAGCTCTTCCTTCCAGACTTGCAGGTTGGATTGAAGATGTGCCTCTGATTTAGCCATCAGGGCAACATCATCAGCAAATGCCAGCTCTGAAATACAGACCTGTCTCATCTTCCAGTACCCCACTGAATACTTTCTTGTCCTCTCCTTACATGTCTTGATGACAACGTCCATGAGGAGTATGAAAAGACAAGGTGACAGGATATCCCCTTGTCTTACACCAGTGGTGGTTCTGAACTCTTCTGACTTATGGTTTTCCATCCTCACATAATTTCTGCAAGACTTGTAGATGCTCTGTATAGCATGATCAGAGGTGCTGGAATGTTCTTCCTTGCCAAACAAAGTTTGCTCCAGGGGACCTTGTCAAACACCTTTTCCAGATCTAAGAAACAAAGATGGATCTCACTCTTATACTCAAGGGCCTTTTCACTCAGCTGTCTCAATGTGAAGATAAGGTCTTGAGTACTTTGGTCTGCTCGGAAGCCACACTAGACATCATCCATTTGTGGATCAGCTAGGTGTCTGAGTCTCTGCTCCAGGATTCTAGAGTAGATTTTACCAAGACACTGAGAAGGGATATGCTTCTAGTTTCCACACTGTCAGTTGTCACCCTTTTTGAAAAAATCGGTGTTATGATGGCAGCAGCTGAAAAACTAAAAAAATCCTGTTTCTGAAACAAAGCCATCCCGAGGATTTCGGATAAAAAGACACAGACCTGTAGAAGAACTAAAATGATATGACAAGTTAACCAATGTGGACCTGATGGACAGAATAAAATACTAGTACAATAACAGGTGAAGAACAGATACTAACATTAGACATGATACATGTTGAGGAAACCAGTCGATAGCATAACAAGTCAGTCGTTCTATAATCATCTAGCTAAAAGAAATGGGGAGAAGGGAGGAGGAAGAGAGCCAACAATCATGGAGAAGAAAAGTGGAGACGTCATTAAAAAAGGATAGAGAAGGCATTAAAAAAAAAACTCAACCTGAAGACACAAGACAGGAGAGTTTGGCATAAACTAATTAAAGGTCTAAGGTCCACAGAAAGCTTAGCAGCAAAGGAGAAAAAATTTGTCTATATAAACTCACTTACTGATAATCAATTGTGAGCTTTCTAGTTTTGAAATTGTCTTTCTTTCATTTTTTTTTTTTCAAACAGTTTTAATTTGAACATTTTTCAACATTCAGATATTAAATTTAAAAAAAAAAAAAACCTTGGTTACCACAACTTTATTAAAACGTTAGGCTAAAAACATTATTAAAGACATCTGTGCCAGAATAGAAACTACTAACATTTAAAATGAGGTATAAATACCAGTGTGTGTGAGTGTTTTTTTTATTAAGGTTTAGTGCTTAAGATACATTTCAAATGCAGTGTCAGTGCAACATCATAATGGAACAGGGAACAATGCATCAAGTTGATTAACATATATGTTATTGTTAATTCGTCCCAATGAAATCTAACATGACAGTAAAGAACTGAAACGTAAGTGTAGTACACAGAAGACCTGTTAAAAGTCGTCCTCAAATCTCATAATCTCTCACATCAATCATTTTTGTTATTTTCATTGAGTCTGAGTGAGCCTGTGATTCAAATATATTGAGTGAAACACTGAAAACAATGATTGCTGGGGTATTCGGAATGATCTATATACAGGCAATGATGCAATACAATTAATTGCAAGTGCATGTTAAATTGGTTGCAGAATTCCAGCCATCATTTCAGAGGCCAGCTAATTTGGTTATGAATATTTAAACAATTATAATGACAGCATGGTCAGTTATTGTCAACATACAACAATGAAAGCAAACAACCTAAAAAACACAGCTTTCTACATAAAAATAGTTCATGCTTTCTATTAAAACTAGAGCTTCTCAAATGCTTTTAGCATACATTTGTAACTAAAAATAAAAACATTAACATACAGAAACAAGATATACTAATATCTTTCTGTCTTTATGCTGGCAAAAATGTATTAACCTCCAACAACTGAAGACAGAAATCACATGTGCTTTTAAAAGCCACTTCTAGAATGTCAAGTTCAAAACAAAAAATACTGAACATTTTAGAATGTCAAAATGCTTCTAAGAGAAGTTAAAAAAAACTATAATTTTGATCAGTGATCTAACTGCAGAGATACAGACAACAAAGGTTTGAAGAGATCATGGGAAAACATGAACCTGGAACAAGAACTGACAAAAAAAATTTGAAGAGATCATGAGAAAACATGGACTTGGGACACGAATGGACAACAAAGGTTTGAAGAGATCATGGGAAAACATGGACTGGGACAAAAACAGTCAACAAAGGTTTGAAGAGATCATGGGAAAACATGGACTTAGGACAAAGAATGAAAATGAATGAATTTTATAAATAGCTGAGCTTCAAATCAAATCATCTTGCAACAGCTGGAAGTATGTTTCCACATATCACCCTTCTATCCTATAACTGAAATGAGATGCAAGATAAAATGAAAATACTGGGTGATCTGTCTCAGCAGTTGGCTCTGAAAATCCACAGAGAAAAGTCAAGAGGTTACAGAATAAAAGCAGAAAATGATAATCAGATTGTACTTGAAGTAACACCCCAACAAGATGTAGATTCTCACAATAGCTTTGCAGCAATGTTATCAAAGATGAAGGATCTGAGAGTGACATCAAAATAGGATAATAATAATAATAACCCCTTCAGTTATAACAATGGGAATGTGCCTATGAGGTGATAGCTCTCAGGTGCTTATTTTCCTGGTGTTCCTTTCAATGTTTTCTCCTCTCTTCTGCTTGCAGTGAGAGCTTCTTTTTGCCCAATCTGAGGTGGTGCCATAGAGAGCATCACCACTTGGTGCAATAGGCAGCTTTATCCTCCCAGGTTGCTGATAGGCAGCTTTATCCTCCCAGGTTGCTGATAGGCAGCTTTATCCTCCCAGGTTGCTGATAGGCAGCTTTATCCTCCCAGGTTGCTGATAGGCAGCTTTATCCTCCCAGGTTGCTGGATTTAAGTCCATTGCCCTCATGTCTCTCTTTCACACATCTTTGAACCTCAGCTGCAGTCGCCCAACTGTCAGTTGTCCGTAGAAGGTATCTTTCGGGATGCTACCAACTTCCATGTGGCAGACATGGTTAAGCCAGCGTAGTCTGTGCTGTGTAAGCAATCAAAATAGGAATACAGAAGGCAAAAGGGGATTTTGCTGCATTGAGAAATATAAGGAAATCACCAAAAAAAACAAAAAAACAAACAAACCAAGCCCAACACACACAAAAACAAAACAATTTTCAACTCAAATGTTTAGGCAGTCCGATTGTACGAGTCTGAAAAATGGAAACAACAAAAATGACAACCAAGAGATTTACATACTATACAGTGTGCCTGCATAGAATAGTGCTTCATTCATCAATATAGATTTAACAATTGTGGGAACAGCTCTTAACTTAGCATCTTCTCCAAAGTTCCAGTGACAGGAGATCTGTCCCAGCATGATATATTCTTTCCTTACACTCACATGTCCACAACAGTGTTTTTGACAATGCCTAGGTAAGTGAATGGAATTATTTGATCCAGTTTTCTTCCTTGTTCAATCTTATACAAACAAATTTATCTGTCACATTAAATTTGTGGTCCACTTCAGGTTTGCTGGGGGGATATTTTATGGTGTGTCAATGTTCAGTCAAAAAGCAGTGTCTGCACCTTTCAGCCTGGAATACCAAATTTAAGCAAGCATTTCCATCAGGTCTGCTTTCGAGTTAGCTCTAAGAGTGATTGCCCCTCACAGCAAAGTTACCTGGTTCCGAGTTTAAAACTTGGAAGTGTCACGCTTCTTCCACCCAGCTGGAAATGGGTACCTGGCTCTGCTCTTGAGTTAGGGAAGGCAAGGGCAGCAAGAAGAGGAACTGGTCACCCCACCTCATAAAGCGGGACCAAGTATAGTGGAGTCTTTAAAACTTCGCTCCCCTACAGCAATATCTGCCTCGGGACTACCTTTACTTATGCCCTTATTTTGCTTGTCATTTGGCTGTCCCAATCGTCACCACAAGGTAGTGGGTTCATTCAGTTCAGTCTGGCCTCATCCCCAATTACCTGTTCAACGTAGTTAGGCCTACCAGTCAGAGTTCATGGGATTAACAAGCTAAGCAAGCCATCACACCTTGGCCTGATGTGGAAGCTGGGACAGCCCCTATCCAGTGAAGCTCTCATTAACATTACTGGTTTAATTTTGCTGTTACCTCTTTCAGTCCCAAGCAAAAAGGTGGGTTTGGCCCAAACAAAAATGGCCATACCAGTATAAATGTATTTTATGTTTTTGTTTAGGAAATAAAATGCGTTTTTTTTAAATGTTCATTCAACAGAAAATTCATGCACAGAAAACAATAACAAAAGTCCATAATGTTGATGGCTATACTTTAAGTAAAAAAGCGTTTTTTAACAACCTAATTACAAGAGTTGTCAAAATTTATTCAACCTTAAAACACCCTAGAAAGGCATACACAGACATCAAGATTGCTAAATACGAAAGCCAGTATACTGTTGATTGGGCCAAATTGGTTTAAATATACTGTTGAAAAAAAGCGGGAAGTACAGTATGACTGGCTCTTGGGGCTTAAAAAGTTAATTCTCATGACTGTTTTTCTCAGTGCTTATGTGTATGACGTCCACAAGCCACAGCAAAAAAATTTTGGGGTAAACACTATTCACTAGATTGAAACTTATGCAAAAGGATGCTACACACAAAAAATTCAGTTCATTTTCAAGCAGACATTTATGGCATCTCTATCGATAAACATTGCTACACACTGCATGCAGGCGAACAAGTACAAATATCAAGTTCACAGGCATCTAAACGGACCAAGTAAATGCTATACATACAATGATGACAACAGGGCTGCAAAATTTATACTGTATTTTCAGTAGATATAACAAAACAGCAACATAATAAACTCATGCGTGTGTGATTTAGTTAATGTTCCATTCAACAGAAAATATAACAATGTATGTTGCACAGAAAACAGTATGGCAATCTCAAAATCTGATATCATGTTGACATATGAAACACGGACAGTAATATCTAAGTAATTACAACATTCATACAGCACTGGTAAAAAATGTCCACTGTATTTTTAACAACCTAATTACAAGAGTGATATTAATTTATTCAACCTTAGATCTCTCATGCATAATTTTATTCATTCTTAACCCTCAAAAGACGGCATACACAGACATCAACAGCCCACTGACAATTGCTAAACTTACCTAAAGAAAATGTTTTAAAGTATACATTTTTTGCAATATAAATTTATTTTAGAGTAATACATAGATGTTAATTTTTATTTCTGCATATATGAAGCTGCTGTTTGTTTAAATATTAACTTAAATTTGAATAATTGGACAAAAAATTAAACACAGCTTCAAAGTAGAGTTTGTATGGTTTTTGAGCACATCCACACTGTCGAATGGCAGGGTAAATTGAGCACTTGCTTCTCCTGGCAAAATCACTGGGTTCAAAACCATGCTCCAGGTTACCCAGCTGTCAATGGGTGCCTGACTCTGCTCAAGAGTTGGGGAAGGAAAAAGCAACAAGAAAGGGAACTGGTCACCCCATCTCATAAAGCTGAGACTTAACACTCTGCTCCCCTTCGGCAGTAGCTCTTATAGAACAACCTTTATCTTACATTGTTTTCTTTAATTAAATTTTGTTAATGATTGTTTGGTCTGGTCATGTAGCTCAAAAGATGGTCATGGTGACAATGTTTTATTGAGGGCAAATATACATAGCATAATTTGGAAATTTGTTATTTTGGGACCCAAATTACTGAAAGATGAATTGAATTTTACTTTTGGGGCATGCCAGATTATAATTAAAATTATAATTAATTAAACTTGTTTCTGGGATGGTGATCATTTACAATAGTGTCACCTATATGAGCTAACCACTTTGCTTGTCATTTTTTAAACCAAATTAACGCCGACCCTGTGTTTTGTTTATTTTTTTTGTTACTTCCTTTTTGCCATTTTAAGAATTTAACACATTAACTACCGAATTGAAAAACACACTGTGGCCGAATAAAATTTTTTTCCCATTTTCATCTTGTAGGTGTTTGCACAAAGTAAGCTGTAGTTTTTGTAATTGTTTACATATTTGTATGAATTATACGTCATTTTAAAGATAAATGAATGTAATATTACAATAAGCACCATTTGTAACTCTAATATAGGTTGTTGCTATTTAACGGCTGTCCGATGGCAGAGAACTTGCAATATTTTCACAATTATAACTGCTTGCGCCCCATCTCTATCAAAATCACTATTTCAATCAATGTGCACACCGTTTTCACTCTTGTCCTCATCGCTAGATCTATCAGTCAATTGTTGAAACAAGTTTCTAGCCTATTCAGCCGTTAGACAAGATGTACACGCATTTTTTGTGGTCCTATCACTAGTTGCCACGGTAAACAGTTTTACATGATTTGGTAACTAACACAAAACGCTGAAAAATATGAACATAATATCAATTTTCCAGTCATCTACAACAACCATGCTTTGGGAATTTGTTTTCCGGCAGCAACTTAAAATCTCAAACCAGATCAGAAAGTGTTAAGTACATTTTTCATTTGTTTTATTACTAAAATTACATCGACGCTGTGAGCGGCTCGCGGTCCAAATAATAGGATTTCAAAAGCAGCTCGCGGTAGTTAATGTGTTAAGATTATTTTTGCCTTAAATGAAGAATCTAGAATTAGATACTTTTAAATAAAATTTACAGTTTCCAGTTAGTCAACACAAGTTTGTTTTTCCTTCACTGAAAAGTTCACACTTTTTCATAATTGTTATTAAACTGTTATCATGAAAATTATATACATCTAAATGTTCGGATAACTAATGTATTCGCTATTAGAAACTGAATGTTGATTCAATATGCATCAAAATGATGTACAAAAATAGCACAAACACTGCATTGCAGAAGCTGTGATGGAACATAAAATATTTTGTGTGCAGAGATTGTAAAATAAAAGTAAAAAAAAGAAAAGGCTCAGTCTGTTGAGGGTTAACGCAACGAAACTAACCAATAATCATCATTCGCAACAAAACTAACCAATAATCAGCATTCAAACAAAATCAGTCACAGAAGCAAAGCAAAACACACACAAAATAGAGCAAATAAATATAATCGCAAACTAATGTCACATTGTACAACAATAAATGGTGTTCAACAAATAATATTTTCCCCCCCCCCCCCCCCCACACACACACATTCCCAACGGTCTCTGGTGAGGCAAACAAGTAACAGGACTACAGCTTCTTCAGGTATGCTGTACAAGTTGACTAACATAAGGTTGTGCATGAGGAACACAGAAAGCACATATGACCGTCATACAGAGCTCGGGCGTTGGCGTAGCTGGCGAGTCCTTTTTAGGGCTTTATGCTAGCAGATAGATAACGTTAGTCCTTTTCAGGACTTAGTATCTATCAACGCTGATCGGGTTAGCAGTCAACAGAGTTGACTTTTTTTTTTTGATGGTAAATGCGCTCTGATATAACCACACAGGTTGAAAGGAACGCACCTCGCCAGAAGAAGGCAAACACCAAACCAAAAAAATAATAATATAAGGTTATGCATAAGACTGACAACCTCATCATGTCAAACTAACTGATATGGAAACTACCGCTGTAAAAGTATGTAAATGCTTGGTGCAGGCTTCTCACAAGAGCACCAGCTGCATCTGTGGCTCTATAAGACACGAATAGAAAAATTATGACAACTACTCCCATTCCCCCTCCCCAAATGACAAACAAAATGAATACTTCCACATAAAAACACATATGTTGCCATACATGACATATCACATCCATTAAAACACTGGGATTTTGACAAAAGGAGACACAAACATTATGTACCCATCCTGATCCTGAGAACCTATTGGTCTGTGAAGCATTATGGGAAAGAGATGAAAGACCAAGAGTCAAGTCAATCAACACTAGAATTTAATTAACAATCCAACAAAATATCACTGTATTAGCAGAGTGCATAAACTGAAAAAAAAATTAAAAATTTTTATTATGAATTCATCATCATCTCCTTTTTCATTCCTTATAAAACATGAAGCCATCACGGCAACCTTGAGGAAACATGAAGCCATCACAGCAACCTTGAGGAAGCTTGGTGCCAAAATAAAAAAACTCTTGCAAAGGTGGTTTCTGTAGAAAATTCATTTTACATGTTGAAGAATGTGTCTGTTCAAATTCAAGAGCTGATCAGCATAGACCAATCATGTGCTGTGAACACTGTTAAAACAGGCAAGTCAGATGCCAATATAAATCAAAATGCTTCAATTTCTGACGATTCATTAGTACCATTACTAATTTTAAAATACATTTTGTATGAAGATTAGCTGTATTACCCAGCACAACTTGAGGTATAATATGACATACTGAGCCCAGCCTTATGAGACACAGTCCACTCATCCAAAACAACCAACAAGAACCAAACAATCAATCACCAGAAACAACAATATGAAATAACCGAGGTAAAATGAACAAAAATACCAACCAACACATCCATGAAATTAAAAAAAAACAAACAAACAAAATGAGTCCATCAGAAAATTCAACACAGAATGAGCAATTGACACTAACCAAATGATACAACCAACCAAACCAGTGAAATAAACCAAACAAATAAACAAATACAAAGCAAACAACCAACCAAACCAATGAAATAAACCAAACAAACAAACAAATACAAAGCAAACAACCAGCCAATACGTCAGACAATGAAGCCAACTAAATGAACCCAGCAAAGTATTGTTTTAGCGAAATGAAGGAACCAAGCATAATCACAAAACAAATCCCTTATAGTGGGTGACTTGGATACAGATGCAATCACGAGGGTAAGGTTCCAGTGTCGTCCTCCAATAAGCCAATAAGCCAGGATCTCTGCATTCGGACTGAAATGTCTGGTGCCTTTATCCTTGGACGTAATTAAGGAATTGCCTTTATGCTGGTCCTCGGATCTTATGCAGTAGCCTGAGGAGCACACACTCTAAGTTGTCTAGATGCATGATGTCAACATGTCCATCATTTTATGGATGCTCAATGCTTTCGCTGAACAAACTTCTTGTGCCATATGTAGTAAGTATGTACCTCTTAATAAAGAAGAGATTGTGCACAAACGTACTGCTGTTACATCTTTCTACCTACAAGCAGAGGGGGTCACTGCAGATATTGCAACAGCGACTGTAAATCTGACAGGATGAGATTACTCTGCAGTTGTACTGTAGTTGTCCCCTGCAGTTCCTAGACATCCCTGAAGAGACAAAGAAAGAATAGGCCTACTGCACCAACAGGCATGTCGTACAAGACGACTAACATGAGGCTGTGCTTGAGGCTGGGAGCCTCACCATGTAAAACAAAATTACCACAGAAACCACTGCTGCAGGAGCTTGAGAATGCTTGGTGCAGTTTTCCTGCAAGGGGACCAACTATAGTGATAGCCCCATGCTCCATAAGGAACGCACAGAGATGAAGGGAACAGAGAAGACACAGAAGGACTTTGAACAAACATGAAAGTTTGGTCAGTATTTGTTGAAGACTTGTGCCCCACAGGGAGCTAACAAAGTAGTGATAATGAAGTTCACAGTGAAAAACATGACAATGCATCGAAAATAATAAAGGGAAATATAACAAACCACAAGAATGTTTTCTCTATTTTCGCTGGCATTTTGAAATGAAAAAAAGAAAAAGTTGAAATTAAATGTGCATGGTCTTCAACAATATATCCATCCATGTTCTCCAACAAAATAAGTTTCCAGTTTTTGTGATAAATTGCTAATTTCTAATCTCTTAAAGAAAACATAATTTCCAATTTCTTTAAGAAAATATAATTTCCGATTTCCCCAAGAAAATATACTTTCCAATTTCTGTGAAATTAATAAATTTCTAATCTGTGACAGAATAGTTCCCAATTTTCTGACAAAGGTTGCTCTGAATGTGTTTGTCTGTGTATGTGTGTGTGTGTGTGTGGGCGGTGTGATGAGACATAAATTTTTTATTTCTTAACCAGCAGCACTTGGGCTTTCAGCCCTTCGGCCCAATGACATGTCATTGCGAGGCTGGGGAACCTGTGGACTTTCCTTCCAACCCGGTCAGGAGCTTTGCTCCTTCCCATCCACAGAGGGTTTACCTCAGAAGCAGTTCAGGTTATTCAGTCAAAATCCTGGTCAATGACACTTCTTCAAATGCTCACGCCCAGGCTTGAACCTTGAACACCTGATCGCCAGCGCAATGTGGTAACCATTACACCAGCGCGGCTCCCATGAGACATAAATAGAATAAGACTACTGCTACCTCAGGTATGTCACACACAAGGCGGCTGGCAACCTCATTATGCAAAACTAATTGCTAAAGAAACCACCCCCTGCAAGAACATGTGGATGTATGGAGTAGGTGTTTCTGTAGACAGCTGCAGACGTCGCTCCTTAGTCAGCAAAAAGGAATATGATGATGATGATGATAAAGATTGATTTCTATAGAAAAGTCAGTTCATATTTTTAAACACCTATCCTCCATTTCTCCATTCCGATCACACTTATTTACATGAGCCAAAAGTCAAAATAAAGAGAATTAACCGCCATTTCATTTCACGAAGTCACATTAACATTACACCTCAGCATTGAGTTCCAGTATGTTCAACACATGATCTCACAGCAGCAACATCTACTGTCTCTTGTGTTACAAGTTTACTGGTTATTTTTAAAAAAAAGTGTTTTATTATTACATTTCTGGGAATAAAACATAAAAATAATATTCACTGAGAAGTGAATTAGAGACAGATTTGAACTGAATGCTGCCAAGAGTAGACATGCTCAGCAGCTATGGGATATTGACAGCAACAACGGAATAAAGAAGACATAGAAAGACCTTGAGCTGATAGCAGGGAACAGAAAGTCTTGGAATAAGTTTCTTGAAGGCCTATGCTCCTTGGGGAGCTAAAGGGTGACAAATGAATGACAGAATGAATGAAACCCTAGTTGCTTACAGGGGTAACTTTGACAACAACAAAAAAACAGGGTCAAATGTCAGTTTTTACTCCTTGATGTGACATTTGTTTCAAGTATATCTTATCGATACAAGAGAAGATATAAACAATTTTTTGTCAAAACTGAAGTGACTTTTCAGTCACCATGTATTTCCTTCACAGAAACTAATTCCCAAATTTTCATGACGACTTAACTCTTACTATACGTGAGCAAAAACCGCGTTTTTATGCGCTAGTTTAGCTATCATTACCATCGCGCGCCACTTCACGGGGCGAGCCGTAAAATTGGTACTAAACCCGCGCCACTTCACGGGGCTTGCCGGATAGTAAGAGTTAATTGTTCAAGTTCCCAAAAGCATGCAGAAATCAGAGAAGATGCTGTTTTCTCACCTCTTTATAGGACGTCATGGAATTTTTCAGCGTCTCCCTCAGCTCTACCAGCTGCTTTTTCTCTGCATCTTGTCTTTGCCGTATCTTCTGGATCTGCTTCCCCAGCTCCTCTACAAAGTCATGGAAATGTTGAATCGTCCGTAGACCGTCTCTGAAGAAGCTAACAAAATAGAAACAAAACATTTATTTCCAAGTGCCCAGAGTCCTTGTTCTGAAATACCCAGGGTAAGGGAAGTAGTGGGAGATCGATGAACACACTGAGGAGAGAATTTGAGACAGATATGAACGGAACAAGGAAGATATACAAAGACCTTGAGCTGATGGCAGGGAACAGAAAGTCTTGGTATAAGTTTGTTGAAGGCATGTGCTTGACCAGACCAGGACTCCACACCAGCTCTTGTAGAATAGAAGCTTCTATGAATGTTTTCCATTCATGCCGCAACCAACCACTTTGAACCTTCCAAAGCATGGACTGAGAGTCGTACACAATGATAGCCATTGTTAATGAAGTTTCAGTTATCCACCTTAAGGCTGCAGTAACAGCCTCGACCTCCATTCTCATGCTGGAAGTTGCTATCTTGTAAGCCCCGCTATGTTTGGCGACGATTCTGCTCTGTACCAGAGCAGAGAAGCCCCAACCGGATTTCTCACCCCAGATCACCGACCCAACTGTATACACGATGGCATCACCATCCCCGGAATGATCATGTATCAGTTGATTAATTTCCAGAAGGGCGATGAATGAATGACAGAATGAATGAAACCCTAGTTATTTACTTGAGCCTTTGAGATGAAACAGAACCACTGTTCTCTAAGGCAAGTTATTTGAAGCAACAAATACGAAGTGTATGCATAGGGCTAGCAGCCTAATCATATAAAACAAACTGCTTTTGAAACCATCACATGAACAGCATATGACATGCTATGGTGCAGGTTTTCTGGATGGTGGCCCACTGGTGATATATTCCTTAAGTGGCGTAACAGTTGAATGATGATGATATTGATGAATGAACATTACAACAGGTTGAAGTAAACTGGAAAACAATCTGAAAAATAAGGTCTTTGGTCTATCATTTGTTTATTATTTAAGTGTTCTCTCCCCTAACTCTGTCAAATTATTCATCACCACTTAATGTTTCACTCCTTCATTTTTTTTTTTTTTTCCTTAACCAGCGGCACTTGGGCTTTCAGCCCTTCGGCCCAATGACATATCATTGCGAGGCTGGGGAACCTGTGGACTTTCCTTCCAACCCGGTCAGGAGCTTCGCTCCTTCCCATCCACAGAGGGTTTATCTCAGGAGCCGTTCAGATTATTCAGTCAAAATCCCGGTCGTTGACACTCCTTCAAGCGCCGACGCCCGGGCTTGAACCTTGAAAACCTGGTCGCCAGTACAACGTCGTAACCATTACACCAGCGCGGCTCCCATCACTCCTTATTAAGCATGGAGATCAAGCTGCCGCTGGCCCCTTCACAGGAAACCTTGAGTTGAAGAACATGCTCTTGCAGCAGTGACTTCTGTAGCAATATGTTTTATATGACAGACTGAATAAACATAGCCAACATGTGGGACTAAACATTAATCTCAAGAAGACAAAAGTCATAACACTACATCGCAGCTTTAGATTAGATTTTCTAAGCTATATCTATATCTTTCATTGCTACGATTTGCTTTACATTTTCATCTCTCGTATGAAGAAAGTTATTCATTTGGCTTCACACGCCATAAAATCTGCCAGCTTTAATCTTTACGTATTTCAACTTGGACGGCAACGTCCTTAAAAATGCCTCTATTATTAGAGTGTTCACTAGGCAGGTATTTCCATTTATATCACATTATCGTGAATATAAATGTATTTATATTTGAACACTGTGAACATGGCTTTCTAAAGCCTTCTTAAACTTAGTCTGTAACGACACTTTGTAAAGTGGATATACCACACAATTATGAACACGCCCGTCAGGCCCAAAGGCTACACAAAGAATCCTGTTAGGTAACTATGCGTTCTACGTAACATTGTATAGTATGCACTCTTCGTAATATTGTATCAGTGAGGGGTGCTCCATGGTGCAACAATCATCGCGACTAGAATAAACCTGTCACGACAATTTCCCACCATGGAACGACCCTCAACAATTCTGCACCCATAAAAGTAAGGGACCAAGAGCTAGAAAATACAAACACATTTTCATACTTAGAAAGTATAGTAACACCAAATGGTAGAACAAGCACAGAAACACCAGATGGAACAACAAGCATAGTAACACCAAATGGTAGAACAAGCAAAAACATCAGTAGCCGAATGAATAACACCCGAATAGTTTTCGCCAGCCTAAACATTTGGAAATCCTGCCAGTACAATACAAACTTTAAATTAAAAGTATATGAGAGCTGCGTAAGTTCTGTATGGTGCAGAATGCTGGACAGTAACAGAAAAGGAAATGTCCTATTTGTCCTCTTTCCACACAACCTGCCTAAGGAAAACTCTTCAAATTTTCAGGCTGAAAACCTCACTAACCAAGAACTGCTAACTCAGAGCTACCATCAGGACATGCGCATCATCATAGCGGGTACTCGCTGGAATTGGGTTGGCCACATACAGATACTGTATGGAGCATATATAGAAAAACAATTTTGACTTTTTACCAACAGCATCCTACACATGACCATAAACATTAAAATCACCATCTTCATCGTAACTGTCATTATTATCATAGAGATCTCAACTATCACAATCACTACACGAATTATCAACAACTCCATAATGATAGTCATCACTTTTATAACCACCACCTTTACCACCCATGTTAAGATTTGGTTTGGTTTGGTTTTAAGGACCATCTTCATTGCACACGGACAACTCCATCAATGCTCCGATCTCCTCCCTTAGACCACACAAGGAGGATCTCAGCTTGTCCTCTTACCCTCAGGAACCCAAGTGAGTGCCTGCAATGGTATTCTGTGTTTTTGCATTCGTAGGACATGACCGATATATGACCATCGTCTTTTCCTTATATAGTTTGGAGACATATTTCTGCCTAGAGTCTTCTCTTATTTGTTGATTAGTCTTGAATTTCTTTCCAACTGATGTTCATGACGGTTTTTCTAAGACATTTGTTCTCGAATGTATTCAGCTTGTTCTCCAATGATTTTTGTTATTTTCCAACTCTCACAGCCGTATGTTAACACTGAGATAACATTTGAATTAAACAGACGAAGCTTGGTATGTATATTCAATGATCGTAATTTCCAAATGTTAGATAATCTATTGAAGGCGCTAGCTGCCAAAGCAATTCTAGTATGAATTTCTCTTGTTGTGTCACCATCCTGAGTCATTTTACTGCCTAAATAATTGAAACTTTCAACTTTCTGTAGTTTTTCCCCGTTCAGGATGATATTAAAGGTCTCGTTAGAAAAGTTCATAACTTTAGTTTTAGAGGCATTTATTTCATTTTTTTTTTCATAACCCTCCACTCCCAAAGGAGCATAGGCCTTCAACAAACACATGCCAAGTCCTCCTGTCACGTGCCATCATCTCAAGTTCTTTCCATGTTCTCCTCATCATTTTCACCTCTGTTTCCAACTCTCTTCTCATGTACTTCTTGGTCTTCCTCTGCCTCTCTTGCCCTGGGGGTTCCAGAACAAGGACTGCCTTGTAATGCTATCAACAGGTTTCCTCAGTGTGTGTCCTATCCATCGCCATCGTCTTCTTCTCATCTCTTGTTCCACTGGCACTTGTCCAGTTCTTGTCATCAGTTCCACATTGGTAACCTTGTCATACCATTTTAATCCCTCCATTCTACGCAAGCACCCACCTATGAAAGTCTGTAGCTCCCTGGTTGCCGTCCCTGCTGCTCTCCATGTCTCCGAGCCACACAACAGGACTGACCTCACATTTGAGCTGAAGACTCCTACCTTCGTGTTGGATCCCATTTCTCCCGATCTCCATACACTTCCCAATGCAATGAAAGCTCCTCTTGCCTCCTGTATTCTTACCTTGATATCGCTGTCCGTCCCTCCAACTTTGTCTACACCACTGCCAAGATATGTGTACGACTCCACATCCTGCATTGGCGTTTCCTCAAGCCCAACCCTGTTTTCACTACCTGCATCTATTCTCATTATTTTTGTCTTTTCCCTGTGTATCCCCAGACCCAACTGCTGCGACCTCCCATCGAGTGTCCTCAACCTGTCCTGCATCTGATTACGGCCATGGGACAGGAGAGCCAAATCATCAGCAAAATCCAGATCATCCAACCGCTCAGTCAGAGTCCACCGGACTCCATCTCTGCCGTGTGCCGTCGATGATCTCACAACCCAATCCACTGCCAGCAAGAAAAGAAATGGAGACAAGAGGCATCCCTGTCGCACTCCTGTTCTTATCCCAAATGGTTCTGTAAGCTGTCCTTCATGAAGAACTCCGCACGCCATGTCTTCACAGGTCTTCTTTATTAAATTAATGACCCCCAGGGGAACTCCATAATGCCCCATCAATCTCCAAAGTGACTCTCCGTCCACACCGCCAAATGCCCCCTCGTAGTCCACAAATCCGATGTACAGTGGTGAACTCCACTCCAGACCCCGTTCAACCACCATTCTCAAAGTGGCCATCTGGTCCGCACATGATCCGCCCTGTCGAAAACCCGCCTGCCCATCTCCCAATTTCCTGTCCATGGACTCCCTTAATCTCTCAAGGACAATCCCGTTCAATACCTCTCCCGGCACCGACAGCAACACCATTCCTCTATAATTTGTGCACTCCTGCAGATCTCCCCTCCCAGGCAACCCAACCAGACACCCCTCCCTCCACTCCGCCGGCATCTCTTCCCTCCCCCAGACCCCACCAAGCAACCCATATAACATCTCTGCAGCCGTGCCGACATCTGCCCCGACGGCCTCCGCTGGAACGCCATCAGGTCCAGACGCCCCTCCATCCCCTAGAAGCCCCATGGCTTTCTCTATTTCTTCCCCCGCCGGTCTCTCACCGCCAATTTGCAGCCCCTCCTCCGCCGGCCGGATGCCCGGCGGGCCCTGCGGAGCTGGCCCATTGAGAAGGTCCCCAAAACACTCTGTCCACCTCCCCATTTGCCCCCGTACATTGCCGAGCAGTCTCCCATTCCCATCTTTCACGAGGCAACCCGTTTGCTTGCACTTCCCTGTTAGCCCCCCTGTGCTGCCACACAGTTCTCTCACATTTCCCTTGGCTGCAGCATCCCCTGCCCCCCCCCGCCAACTCCTCAACATACCTCCTCCTGTCTCCCTTGACACCTCTTTCCACTTCCTTGTCTGCCTCTGTGCACACCTCCCGAGCCCTGGCCCCGGAACCTCTGGCCCTGCCTGCGCCTAACTCTGCCCTCCCGTTTTCCCTATCTTTTATCTCACCGATGGCCTCCGTTGCCATCCATGCCCTCTGTTGTCCCTCCCTTTTCCCCAGCACCTCTTCACACGTCTCCCTCCACACCGTTTTGACCCGCCGCCAACAGTCTTCTGTACTCTCCACATCCTCCAACTGCCGGAGCACTTGGAATTTGTTGGACACCGTGACCGCAAATTTGTCCCTTGTCTCCCGATCTCCCAGCTGTCCTACATTAAACTGTTGTCTATAATTTTGCATTGTTGCATATCTCTTGAGTTTCATTTCCACCTTGGCCATCAGAAGATGGTGATCCGATGCCACACCCGCCCCTCCACATACCTTCACATCCTGCAATGATGATCCAAACTTCTTCCTTACGCACACATGATCGATCTGATCCTCTGCTCTATGGCCCGGTGACATCCACGCTGCCCCGTGCACTCTCTTATGTGGAAACACGCCCCCTCCCACAGCCAGCTGACCCGAAGCACAGAAGTCTGCGAACAGCTCTCCACCTTCATTCACCACTCCCAGCCCATGTCTTCCCACGACCCCCCCAAATCCAGCATTGACTGCACCCATCTTTGCACCCATGCCACCCATCAAAACTGTGATGTCTCCCCTTTTCACCCCATCCACAATCTCCTGCAGTTTAGTACAAAATGCCTCCCCCACAGACTCCCCCCTGTCATCAGCTGGTGCACAACACTGGATGACATTGACATGAACCCTCTTTTCAGCCGTCTTGAAAATAGCTGTCACCATTCTGGGTCCCACAGCTTCCCACCCAACGAGTGCCCTCTGTGCCTCCCCAGATAACACAAGAGCCACCCCCCCACCGTGGTGTGAACCCTCGTCCCCGTGTCCCGAGGACAGCACCAATTCACCCGCGACGAGTCTCCCCCTGTCCACCCCCCTCCACCCCGTTTCACACACTCCCAGAACCCCGATCCTGCATTCCCTCACCTCTGCTGCCACCCGCGCCACCCTCCCCCGTTCGTTCAATGTCCGAACACCCCAGGTGCCAAATCTGGAAGCTCTCCCAGAAGAAAGAAGGCCAGTCAGCAACACAGACTCCCCTCGGCTTTCTCTGCGCCGCATCACACGCCTCCCCGCGAGAGGACCCTCCCCTGCCTTGGATGGCCGTGCCTTACCTTCTTTACCCGACTTGTCCATATTTGTTGAAGTTTTTTGTGGTTTAAATTTTTTTTACAGGATGGGGTAACCGGCCCCATGCCCAACCCTCCTTAGTCGCCTTCTACGACATGCTTGGCAGGGGACAGTGTTACTATTCTTTGCTCCCCTTTCGGGCCCCGGTAACACACGGGTGAGGCATTTATTTGGAGACCTATTTTAACCGAAAGATGACACAAATTATTTACTGCTTCTTGGGATTGTCTGGGTGTTGAACTTAAGAATGCTAAATCATCTGCGAAATCCAGGTCCCCCAGGAATTTTCCATTTGTCCATTTTATACCTAATTGTTCATTGTGGGTATAGTTTCTCATAACCCAATCAATAGCTATTCCAAAAAGTAGTGGTGACATAATACAGCCTTGTTTCACCCCTGTTTCTACTGTAAACCATTCTGTATTCCTTTTATTTGTTCTAACACAACATCTTGCATTGTCATATAGCGCTTTGATTATATTCACATATTTTGTTGGAAAACCATAGATTGTAAGTATCTTCCACAATGATGGGCAGTGTAGACTATCAAAGGCTTTTTGAAAATCGACGAAGGTGATAATAAGTGGCGATTGCATTTCCACTGATTCTTCTATAATTGTTCTTAGTGTGAATATTTGATCAATACATGATCGTTTCTGCCTGAAACCCGCTTGTTCTTCTCTGATCTTTTCGTCAGCATGCAATTTAAGTCTTTCTAACATCATGCAACATAATAATTTTCCAGGTTCTGATAATAGAGATATACCACGCCAGTTATTACAGTCTGATAGATCACCTTTCTTCGGTAACTTTACAATAATACTGTCTTTCCATTGTTGTGGTGGTTGTTCTTCTCTCCATACTTCATTTATAATATCTAAAATTCTCAAGAGGTTGTTGTCATTAACTGCTTAGAATAGAAGGATTGAAATGGTATGACAAGATCACTAATGTGGAACTGATGACAAGAACAAGAAAAGTATCAGTGAAATAAGAGATGAGAAGAAGATATTGGCGATAGCTAGGACATGCTGAGAAAACCTGTTGAAGGCATTAATAGGCAGTCCTTGTTCTCGAATCTCTAGGGTAAGAAGTCGAGGTAGACAGAAGAACACAGGGAGAAGAGAACTGGAGACAGAAGTGACAATGATGAAGACATGGAAAGACCTTGAGCTGATAACATGTGAATGGAGGACTTGGCTTGTTTGATGGAGGTGCTATGATCTATAGGAAGCTAACAGGTACTGACTGACTGATTGGTTGACTATTACCATAACTATCGTACAAATGACATCATGTTTTATTTTATTTTTTTTTTTTTTTGTTGGGGGGGGGGGGGGGGGTGAGATGTTTTTCTTATTGTTCATCAGAATCGACATCACTGCCCTCTGGGCAAACCCATAGGTGCTCAGCTTCCCTCAGCAAATGTAGAATACAATGAATGCTAATTGTTCCAGCAGTGCACTGACTGTATACACGATAGACACATCCTCTTATACGTCCATCCCTGCTAGTCTTACGTCTGACGCAAAATTTCAACAGTCTTAGCCTTGTTGATTCATCGATTGCAGTCTCGTTCTCTAACAGCTGATCCTTGGCTGTACTTAGTATCTCTCCCTTATCCACATCCAATGCACCCACTATGGGCACTCTCAAATCTAGTCTGTCAGCTCTCTCACTGCCGCGTATCAGACATAAATAAGGTAAAGGTAGTCCATTAGAAGATAATGCTGTAGGGTAGTGAAGTGTTGAAGACTTCACCTATACTAGGTCTCAGCTTTTTGAGATAGGTAACCAGTTTTCTTTCTTGCTGCATGTGCCTTCTGTAACTCAAGAGAAGCCACAAACCCAATTTTACAGACTGGACCATGAAGTGACATGGTTCTGAGCCCAATCTTGTGCCGCAAGAAGCAAGCACTCCAACTATTCGGCTACATATCAAACAAGGATAAATTCAACATACTTCTGGTGTGCTTTGATTTGATGCACAAAATGTGACTTTACAAATACGCAATTACAGACAAACCACAAACAACATAAGTGAACATACTTCTCTAGTAACTTAACAGAGAAAGCTATTTCATGTTAAAAAAAAAAAAAAAAAAGAGAAAGAAATTTTACCTCACACATTTGTAACTGGAATATTTTTCTTTCTTTCTCCATTTCTTCTGCAAGCTGTGAAAGAAAAAACAAACATACAAAATTTATTTTATTTTTGAATATAATTTTTTTTTCCCCCATAATATTCAACACAGCATCACACAATCAGGTTTCTCTGTGTGTCTTTTTTTTTCTAACTTTCACGAGCATGAGATACTGGTATTATACATAATGCCCTTCAGAGATCTTCCTAATTATAACTCATGTGAGGTTGAACGAGATTACATTCTTCATTAATTTTTTTTAAAACTTCTATTTATGCCACATGCGACCGCTCAGTCTTAAATGAAAACAGTTCTAATATTGTGGGGTAGCTTCAAAATGTGAGACATCATATATAAATATCAGAAATAACATTTATTGGCTTTAGCTGGTTTTTAAGAACTGAGATAATTCACCATTGTCATAAGCTGGAGGAAAGAATTAATATTTAATTTAAATTTAAAAAATGAT
Source organism: Oreohelix idahoensis (assembly GCA_024509875.1). Classification (NCBI taxonomy): domain Eukaryota; kingdom Metazoa; phylum Mollusca; class Gastropoda; order Stylommatophora; family Oreohelicidae; genus Oreohelix; species Oreohelix idahoensis. Next base: position 38,982 of record JAMPIV010012143.1, read on the forward strand.
GTGTATTATATAAAACGAACAATTAATTACAATAAAATGTAACCATCATATACTTCTTTCTCCTGTGTAGTTCCGGGGGGAGGGGGTGTGTGTGATGAGACAGACAATGAACAGGACTACAGCTTCTACAGGCATGTCTTACGAGGTGACTAATATGTGGTTGTACATGGGGGTGGCGACCTCATTATGTAAAACAAACTGTCACAGAAACCATCACTACATGAGCATGTGAATGTTTGGTGCAGGCTTTCTGTCAGGGGACCAGCTGCAGTGGAGACTCCATGCTCCATAAGGAACGCAAATGAAAATGATAGATGATGATTTACTGGCTGTAGCCAGAAGAAGTGGAAAAGAAACTGCTATGAAAACTAATAATGATCACAGCATAATCCAGGGTTGGTAACCTGTGGTCCATGGACCCCTTGGGGGTCAGTGTCTTCTTCCTCTTCTTTGATCCTTTGCAGCCGACAGTCAAAGCAGTCAGTGGCCATCACGGCTGGTGGTGTCTTGTAGGGCAGATACAAACTGCTTCCATTCTGCTCGGTCGGCGGCCATCCTTCATGCAGTTCCCCCAGCTCTGGATCATTCTTTGCATCTCATGTCACTGGCTTCCTTTCGGCTTTCACCACTGTCAGTCATAAGAGCCTTAGACTGAGTGTCTGTCATGCATTCAAGTGTTTTCATTTGTTGTTGTTTCCATACTAATTTGTTGTTTTTTACAAAGACAGGGGTGTCGGCCCTGTGCTAAAACCACCAACCTGGAGGATCAGGGTGCCAGCTATAGTCTGACCCCGTCTCGTGCAGACCTGTCCAGCTTGGTAGAACCTGCCAGGAGAAAAACTCCCGCTGGAAAAGCACTAGGGGTTGTCAGGGTACACAAGCCGCCTTAACGCGTCAAGATAAAGGCGGCAGGGGTCAGTGCACATAGCCTAAAATTTAAAATGCATCATTTTTAATTATGCTTTTATGTCATTTTATTTCAAGAAGGGGTCCATAGCCTTCACTGAACAATGAAAGGGACCTACAGCCTTTGCTGGACAATCAAAGGAGTTCATATCCTTCATCAGGCAATCAAAGGAGTCCATGACACCAAAAATGTTAATAAACCCTGGTACCATCTATCGTTCACCGTACAAACAATCAGGCGTATAACTAACCTCTGCCCCAGAAATCTCTGCTCGCACCATTCCTGCCTCCTGAGCTTGTTTCTTTTTCTCTTTTTCTGTTTTGGAGCTGACAAGGAAGGAAATAATAAAAACTACCATATTCGGACAAAGCAAAATACACACGTGCACACAATTTTACACTTTTAATTTACTCTATTCATGCTAATTGGTAATGCAAAATGATACCACATCAGGTATGGCAACTGAAATTATTATCAAGAACAAAAGACACTGTATATATCCTAGTTATAACCCATCCGAGATTGAACGGGATACTTTTTTCCATAAATAAAAAAATGAAATAATGCAGTTACAACACTGTTAACACAATAATTCTCTCAAGAGAAAAAGAATTCATAAATATAAAGTACAAGTAAGTCACCCACAAAAAACATGGTGGGGAAAAGTTATGTTGTTAACTTTCTGCTGCATGCCCTGATGACGGCACTAAATTCTCCTGTGGTCATTTCAATCTTTTCCATTTTGCTTCAGAAGTAAGGAAACACGGAAACAATGGCAGGAAAGCATAGAAGCTTCATCTATGATGAGCAATGATGCTTCACTGGCTAAATATATGGTGGAGACACTTATTTATACTTACCCGAACTGCTTAACTCTTTCCGTACGTAATTATTTTCAGCTCTGGATGGAATTATTTTTAAGCCCCAAAAATTTACACATACATAATTTACGTTTACTGACAATGTGTGTCTAATCATAAGTTAAGTATAACATATTATATATCAAATTAAAGTACATTGGATGAACAATATAAATCCATATGCCTTTCTAGCTAATTTTATGTTATGTTTATGTTATAACAGATAACATGTACACGGAAAAAAGATAACTTGAAATTTTGAACAAAAATTTTCGACTTACGTAAGGCTTGTAACATAAATTGTTATCACAATACAGTTTCACTCAGAATATTTCTTTTTAACAAAACAGCCCACACTGCGGAGTTTACTGGGAAGAAATGCGTGTTATTTCAACAAGTGTGCAATTTATTCCTTGGCCGGAACATGCCTTGAAAAAATTGCAGCTTTGGTGGGAAAAGATGGGACTAATGTTATGCAAAAGGCAATTAGTATGGTTAATTCTTTGGCAGAGAAGAGTTGACAACTCGAAAAGCAGCAGCTGGGAGACTTTTTCAGGCCATAAATCAAGGATTCCTCAGCAAGAGAGAAGTTGGTAAGAAAACGAAGATGGCTGTGTACCGCTCCACCTATGTCCCAGTCTTGACGTATGGATGCGAGTCATGGGCAATGACTACAACCCACAAAAGCCAGATCCAGACCTCAGAAATGAGGTATTTGAAGAAGGTGGTTGAAGTAACAAGAAGAGACATAGTCCGCAACCAGACAATACGTCAAGGCCTAAAATCCCACCCCCTGCAGACCCAAGTAGAACAGTCCCAACTAAGATGGTTTGGCCATGTCTGCAGAATGGGAGAAGATCGGCTACCATGACAAGCATGGGAAACTAACAGCCAGGGATCCAGACCTGCAGGACGACCCAGAGTCTGCTGGGAGGACAACATTTAGACAATCTTTGAAGGACCGAGGACTAGAATGGAACCAGGCCAGGAGGAAGACAGCCGATAGGATAGTCTGGCGCTCTCTCTTCCAAACCTCTACACCTCACGGTAGAAGGGGAACGACCAAGTAAGTAAGTAATTCTTTGGCAGCCTATGGTAGCAAGAGAAGCCATAATCATATTACATAACTAGTGATACTTACAACTTGGTTTCATAATCTTTCCAGGCTTTATCAAAGGGCTTCTTCAAGTCACCTTTGGCACCCTTCAGATCACCTTTCAGGAATGAATCCAATGGAAAGAGGACCATGTTGTTTAGTCCATCCATCTACCAGAACAGATAAACAAACATGAATACTACAGCATGCATTATCACAGGACTTCAAACAGAATAATTATCTTTCTTGCTAACCTCTATACATGTCTTCTTATCTCTATACAAGCGTCCTATGGTATTTCATGCTTTGCTGGTCAAATGAAACACCCTGTAACATGAAATAAACATACACACATAAGACGAGCAATAATACAAAGCAAAAGAGACATATTTCTTCTTCTTCGTTTGCTTTCAAATAACCACATCCATCTCTCTTGCAAAGTTGGCTATCCATCTCAGGCTTCTCTCATCACCATAAAGTTTCTCCCTCAACTGGCTTTGAGAAAGCCATGCTGCCACTCTGCTCCTCTCATGAAGCCGACAATCTTGGGGGACAGGTTCTACTGTTTGTTTGTCTCATATCTCTCTGTCTGATTTTCAGAGTGTTGAACATATGGTATCTCAGTCTGCAGCTACCGTTTCTCAGTTTGCAAATTATCACCTAATCTCTTCTTGACAATGAGTAGTATGCTTCTGTTGTGTCAGACTCTGGGTGTTCCTTTTACCATTTTTCTGTAAAGTTCATACAAATATTTAGAAAATAAGTAGTGAAACATTTCATGTCCACACTTACCATATTTTTCATCATTGATGACAGATCTCTGGTCACATGGGAGAACTTTAAAAATGCATCCCCTAAAAAAAAAAAAACAACCATGTTAAAAAAAAAAAAACAAGCAAACCATTAAACTGCTGAAAATCCACATCAAGATGCATACAAATCTACTTGGATTTTTGTTTAAAAAAAAAAAAAAAATCTGCTACCTTTTTCTTAACAATGGTGCTGGGTGGGTGTGTAAAGCATAATTAAGAGATGTAGAGGGAAACTAAAACATAAGAAGAAGTAAACTGGAGACTGGTATAAAAGGGATATAGAAAACAAGGAATGACCTTGAACATATGACACAGGACAGGAAGGCTTGGTATGAATATATTGTTGAAAGCCGACCTGAAGGGTAATGAAGATAGTGGTATTGACAATTTAAAATCTATTTGACAGTGGGAACCTGCTCAAAATCATGAATGAAATACTGAACATTAAGCCCTATTTTCTCACTTACTTAGCGTCCGATTGACAGAGTGGTTAGAGCGCTGGTATCTCGTGGCATCGACATGCTCCAGTCTACCCAGCTGTAAATGGGTACCTGACTTTGAATTAGGGAAGGAAAAGGCTATGAGGAAAGGAACTGGTCACCCCACCTCTCGATGCTGGACCTAGTACATGAAGTCTCTAACACTTCACTCCCCTACGGCAGTTTCTGCTATGGGACTACCTTTTTATTTTATGTACTTAGTTGTTCCTCTTCTACTGTGGGCAGTAGAGGTTTGCCAGAGAGAGAGTGCCATACTATCCTACTGGCTGTCTTCCTCCTGCTCTGGTTAAAATCTAGTCTTCGGTCCTTCAGAGATTGTCCTCCTGTCATATGCCATCAGCTCAAGTTCTTTCCATGTCTGTCCGATCGTTTTACCTTCTGTCTCCAGCTCTCTTCTCCATGTGTTTTTTGGTCTACTTCTTCTTCTTCTTCTTCTTCATCCTGAAAAGGACGTTGGTTGCAATGTGTCCGTTTACAGCGAAGCTGCAATATTTGCGCCTTTCGGGCGACACATCCGACTTCAGCACGGCATTTTTGGGACCGGGTTAGCCTTCCCTCTTCAATCCCTACTCACTCAGCCAGACTGCAGTGATGCAGCCTGTTTCCAGGACCACCACTTGGAGGTGGAGTAGGGTCTTGGTCAGTTCTGGTTCCCTGACCCTGATGCAAGCAGTCTAGCTATGGGTCGCTAACTGCATTCCTCACTGTTGACGCGTCTTATGTCCCGTTTTTTGGTCTACCTCTGCCTTTCTTTTCTTGGGGTTTCCAGAACAAGTACTGCCTTCTAATGCTATCAATAGGTTTCCTCAATATGTGTTCTATCCATCGTCAGCGTTTTCTTCGTATCTCTTGTTCCACTGGCACTTGTCTGGTTCTTGTCATCAGTTCCACATTTGTGACTTTGTCATACCATTTCAATCCCTCTATTCCGTGCAAGCACCCATTTATAAAAGTCTGTAGCTATATGGTAGATGTTTTGTTGTTCTCCATGTTTCAGAGCTATACAATTGGACTGGCTTGACTGTTGAGTTGAAGATTCTTATTTTTGTGTTGGACTTGATCTCTCTTGATCTCCATATGTTTCCTAAAAGCTCCTCTTGCTTTCTGTATTTTTATTTTGGTATCATTGTCTGTCACTTCAACTTTTTCTATATTGCTGCCAAGATATGTGTATGATTCTACATCTTGTAGTGGTGTTTCTTAAATTCTTGTTAAATTTTTTTAACAAAAACACACAAATAGTAATATGTCTTACAAAGAGAAAGGACAAGAAAGACCTACGTTGCGGCCACAAGGCCTTCGTCCGGGACAGACAAACAAGAGACAGGAGGGAAAGAAAGTGAGAATTAAGTGGAGAACATGAAATTAGAAATAAGAGAAAAATACTCTCTTATGTGTTGTCACATGTTGGAGCAAAGATGGCTGCCAATAAACCGGAAACTGTTTTACCCCCATCTTACGGCAGTTCTCCTCATATACTCATTTCAAGTTCTTGTTATGGTTTCTTGCATTTAATCTCATTATCTTGGTGTATACCCACTTATTGTGACATCTCATAGAGTGTTTTCATTTTGTCTTGTACCTGATTATTGATATGGGACAAAGTTATCTGTAAAATCTAGGTCTGTCTATGGCCAAATTGAATTATCTCAATCAGCTTCTGTTGACTTGTCCACATTGTTGAAGTTTTCTTGCCTTTAAGTTTTGACACAGCCATCACTGGTGTCAATACCTTGTCGAGGTATGGCGGCTTGCGTACCCTGATCACCCCCAGAGCTATGCCAGCGGGAGTTTTACTTCTGGAAGGTTCTACCAAGCTGGACAGGTTTGCGCGGGCAGGGGTCAGACTAAAGCAGACACCCTGGTCCTCCAGGTTGGGAGTTTTAGCATAGGGCTGACACCCCTGTCTATGTAAAAAGAAATGAAGTTACGGAAACGACAACAAATGAACCAACTTTACTGCGGGACAGACATCCGGAGTCTGAGGCTCGTATGACTGTCAGTGGTGAAAGCCGAAAGGAAGCCACTGACACGAAAATGGACGTCCTGACCACAAAACGTGAAATAAGAATAGGATTTTGGAATGTCAGGACAATGAACGAGACGGGCAAACTAAAACAGATCACAGCAGAAATTAGAAACTATAGAGTACACATTCTAGGGATAAGCGAGAGCAGATGGACAGGGGCAGGAAAAGTTAAAACAGCAAAGGAGAAACAGTACTTTACTCTGGAAGAGAGGATGGACAGCACAATGAAGGTGTAGCCATTATTCTACAGAAAGGAATAGAAAGGACATTACTGGAATGGAAACCCATCAACAACAGACTGATAAGAATAAGATTGAGAGGGAGATTCACCAACACTACAATAATACAATGCTACGCACCAACGAATGACAGCGATGAAGAGGTCAAGGATGAATTCTATCAACAACTGCAGAAAGAAATGGAAGACACACCTAGATATGATCTTATCATAGTAATGGGAGACCTCAATGCGAAAGTTGGAACACACAATACATATAATGAAAGAGTAATGGGAAAATGCGGCAGCAGAACAGCAAACGAAAATGGGGATAAATTAATAAGTTTCTGTAGCATTAACAACCTGGTCATTGGAGGAACACTTTTCCCACACAAGGAAATTCACAAATTAACATGGGAATCACCAAATGGTAGGGTCAGAAACCAGAAAGACCTCATCATGATTAATGGTAGATGGAGACATGCATTGCAAGATGTGAGGGTAAGAAGAGGTGCAGATGTGGGAAGTGATCACCATTTAGTAGTAGCAAAACTGAAAGTGAAACTAAGAACGGCTGGACCAACTGTAACTACACAGAAAAGGTTTGACATCAGCAAATTGAAGGACCCCCTTAGCAGAAAAGCTTTTGCGGCAGATATAAAGAAACAATATCAATTTGCCAAAAGTCAGGAAAAGACATTGACTGATGATATTGACCAGAATTTCAACACCATTTCAACAATATATAAGGAAAGTAGCAAATCATGCTTGGGATTCCAGGAAAGGAAGAAGCAAGACTGGGTAACACCAAAAACTTTAAACACCATAACGATGAGAAAGGAAATGAAAAGAAAGAAAACAGAAGCGAAGTCTCCTAGGTTAAAGCAACTATATAGCGAACAGCACAGTCAGCTGGACAAGGAAGTTAAACGCCAAACCCGAGCCAACAAAAGGAATTTCCTAGACGATCTTGCAAGACAGGCAGAAGTGGCAGCACTGAGAAATGAACAAAGCACAGTATACAAAATAACTAAATTCATCAGCGGAAAACAAGGTGCAAACAATATTACATTAGTAAGAGATAAGCAAGGAAATCTCATCAAGACAGCAGAGGGACAGGAAACAAGATGGGCAGAGCATTTCAGAGAAACTCTGAACAAGGAACCACCAGAGACACACTTGAATGTTCCTGAGGCTGAAAACGATCTAGATGTTAATACAGACATTCCACGAAAAGAAGAAATCATCACAGCAATCAAAGGGTTAAAGAATGGAAAAGCTCCTGGCCATGATAACTTAAATGCAGAGCTATTTAAGACAGACCCTGAGCTAGCAGCAGAACTATTAGAACCACTATTTGAACAAGTCTGGAAAACAGGGACAACACCAACGGAGTGGAACAAAGGAATAATTGTCAAATTGCCCAAAAAGGGAGATTTTGCAGACTGCAATAATTGGAGAGGAATCACTCTTCTCTCAGTTCCCAGCAAAATACTAGGCAGGATAATTATACAGAGAATTTCAAAGCAGTAGACCACAAACTGAGGAAAGAACAAGCAGGATTTAGAAAGAACAGAAGATGTGTAGATCATATATTTACCCTCAGGAACATTATAGAGCAGTGCTCAGAATGGCAAAGACAGCTGTACATTAATTTCGTTGATTTTGAAAAGGCTTTTGACAGTATATATAGGGACAGTTAATGGAAAATACTGAGGGCTTATGAAATTCCAAGCTGCATGGTGTCAATCATAAAAAGCCTCTATGCCAACTTTATGAATAGTGTTGGGCAGAGCAACCTAACCTTTGAGGTGAAGACAGGAGTACGACAGGGATGCCCCTTGTCAACCACTCTATTTTTAACAGTCATAGACTGGGTGATGCTCCAGACAACAGAGGGCAGTCCAAGAGGAATAAGATGGACTACATTTTCTACATTGGAAGATCTGGAATATGCAGATGACATTGCACTACTAGCACATTCACATCAACACATCCAGAAAAAAACGGATAGACTTAATAAGTATAGCCAGAAGGTGGGCTTCAACATCAATCTAAAGAAGTCAGAGGTCATGACGCTCAAAGTGAGCAGACCTGAGCCCATATAAGTAAGGAATCAGCAACTGGAACAGATAGACACCTTCACATACCTAAGATGCATAGTAACATCAGACGGCGGAGCAAGCAAAGACATCTACAACAGAATGAACAAAGCAAGAAAAGCCTTTTTTAGTCTAAACATCTGGAAGTCCTCTCAGTACAGCACAAGCACAAAATTAAGATTATATCAGGGCTGTGTGCTTTCTGTGCTTCTCTATGGTGCGGAATGCTGGAGAGTTACAGAGAAGGAAATGTCGAAATTGTCCTCTTTTTACACAACATGCCTAAGAAAAATTCACCGAATCTTTTGGCCGAATACCATCACCAACCAAGATCTGCTTACTCGGAGCAAGCAAGAGGACATGCACACCATCAAAGCTGGCAGACGCTCGAGTTGGGTTGGCCATGTCCTCAGAAAAAACCCCGATGCCATCACAAGAACAGCTATGCTATGGACCCCTGAAGGAAAATGAAAGAGAGGCCGACCAAAAACAACTTGGCGTAGGACTGTGGAGGCTGAGATGCAAAGAATGAACCAGAGTTGGGGCACTGTACGAAGGATGGCCACCGACCGAGCAAAGTGGAATCAATTTGTTGTTGCCCTACAAGATGCCACCAGGCGTAATGGCCACTGATTGCTTTGACGGTCGGCGGCTAAGGATCGAAGAAGAAGTTTTTACAGAATGGAGTAGCCAGTCTCATGCCCAACCATCCTTATTTGCCTTCTACAACATGCTAGCATATAACAGTGTTACTGTTCTTCACCCCCCTTTAGGATCCTGAAAACACATGGATGATTTATTGATTTTATTTTCATTGTTCTTCTTTCACCTTCAAACTCCTTAAGAAGCATAGACCTTCAACAAACGTATGCCAAGTCTTCCTATCCCGTGCCATCAGCTCAAAGTCTTTCTATGGTTTCTTAATCCTCTTCATGTCTGTCTCCAGTTCTCTTCTCAATGTGTTCTTTGTTCTTCTTCTACCTCTCTTAACCTGGGGATTCCAATTAGGGATTGTCTAGTAATGCCATCAACAGATTTTCTCAATGTGTGTCCTATCCGTCTCCAGCATCTTCTATCTCATCTCTTATTCCACTGGCGCTTGTCTAGTTCTTGTCTTCAGCTCCACATTAGTGATTTTGTCATATCACTTCACTTCTTGTCATCAGTTCCACATTAGGGATCTTGTCAAACCACTTCACTTCTTGTCATCAGTTTCACCTTAGTGATCTTGTCATATCACTTCATTTCTTGTCATCAGTTTCACATTAGTGATCTTGTCGTACCACTTCACTACTTGTCATCAGTTCCACCTTAGTGATCTTGTCATATCACTTCATTTCTTGTCATCAGTTTCACATTAGTTATCTTGTCATACCACTTCACTACTTGTCATCAGTTCCACCTTAGTGATCTTGTCATATCACTTCATTTCTTGTCATCAGTTTCACATTAGTGATCTTGTCGTACCACTTCACTACTTGTCATCAGTTCCACCTTAGTGATCTTGTCATATCACTTCATTTCTTGTCATCAGTTTCACATTAGTTATCTTGTCATACCACTTCACTACTTGTCATCAGTTCCACCTTAGTTATCTTGTCATACCACTTCACTACTTGTCGTCAGTTTCACATTAGTGTAGCTTTTTGGTTGTTGCCTTTGTTGTTCTCCATGTTTCAGAGAGATATAATAGTACTGACTTCACATTTGAGTTACTTACTTAGTCGTTCCCCTTCTACCGTGAGGTGTAGAGGTTTGGAAGAGAGAGCGCCAGACTATCCTATCAGCTGTCTTCCTCCTGGCCTGGTTCCATTCTAGTCCTCGGTCCTTCAAAGATTGTCTAATGTTGTCCTCCAAGCGGACTCTGGGTCATACTGGGGTCTGGATCCTTGGCTCTTTGTTTCCCATGCTTGTCGTGGTAGCCCTTTTGTGGGTTGTGGTCATTGCCCATGACTCGCATCCATATGTCAAGACTGGGACATAGGTGGAGCGGTATACAGCCATCTTCGTTTTCTTACCAACCTCTCTCTTGCTGAGGAATCCTCGGTTTATGGCCTGAAAAAGTCTCCCAGCTGCTGCTTTTCGAGTGGCCAACTCTTCTCTGATGCCTCCCTTTCGGTCTATAATAGAGCTGAGGTATTTAAAGTGGTCAACCTGCTCCAGGACCTGTTCTCCCAGCTTAATCTGATGTACTCTTTCTTCTCGTGATATCACCATGGATTTTGTTTTAGAGCTGCTTATGACCATCTCTCTCTTCTCCAGCTCTTCTTTCCAGACTTGCAGGTTGGATTGGAGATGTGCCTCTGATTTAGCAATCAGGACAACATCATCAGCAAATGCTAGCTCTGAAATACAGACCTGTCTCATCTTCCAGTACCCCACTGAATACTTTCTTGTTCTCTCCTTACATGCCTTGATGACATTGTCCATGAGGAGTATGAAAAGATAAGGTGACAGGATATCGCCTTGTCTTACACCAGTAGTGGCCCTGAACTCTTCTGACTTATAGTTTGCTGTCCTCAAATAATTTCTGCAAGACTTGTAGAAGCTCTGTATAGCATGAATCAGAGGTGCTGGAATGTTCTTCCTTGCCAAACAGTCCCAAAGTTTGCTCCAGGGGACCCTGTCAAACGCCTTTTCCAGATCTATGAAACAAAGATGGATCTCACTCTTATACTCAAGGGCCTTTTCACTCAGCTGCCTGAGTGTGAAGATTAGGTCTTGAGTACTTCGGTTTGCTCGGAATCTGCACTGGACTTCATCCAATTGTGGCTCAGCTAGACATCGGAGTCTCTGCTCTAGGATTCTAGAGTAGATTTTACCAGGGACACTGAGAAGGGATATGCCTATTGTTTCCACATCGTCGATTGTCACCCTAATTGAAAATCGGTGTTATGATGGCAATCTCCCAATCCTTTGGTATGGCCTTGTTGCACCACGCTGCCAGTAGGACCCTTAGGAGTAATAGGTCGCCTGATGCTTCCATGTACTTAACCATTTCTGGTGTTATACCATCATGCCCTGCTGCTTTGCCCATCTTGATTTTCTCCAGTGCTGCCTTCAGTTCTTCCATCTTTATGTCATCTTCATCACCATTTGTTTCCTCTTCTGTGCTAGTGGTTTTCATTTCTGATGCTTGACCTTGCTCACCATCAAGGAGTTCTGAGAAATATTCTTTCCATCTTTCCATTACTTCCTTCAAACAGTAAGCAATTTGCCTTGCTTGTCCTTTATAGATTTGAGAGGGCATTGTTTTTCCTTCCTCATGTTCTTTAGGGTCTTATAAAACAATTTCTGGTTTTCTTGCGCATCTTTTTCTAGCTTTTCTCCAAATTCTTCCCAGGACTTCTGTTTTGCTGCTAGCACCTTGTTTTTTGCTTCTGTTCTGAGTATCACATATTCTCTATATTTCTCTATTTGCCCTGCTGTGTTTTTAGCTCCTAAGTATTGTTTCCATGCCATTTTCTTCTCTCTTATTTTTTCTTTGACTTCCTCTGTCCACCAAGGTGTCCTCTTTCACTTGTTCCCAAGTCGGACTTCACCACATGCTTCTGCAGCAGCTGTCTTTATGATGTCCTTGAATTTAAGCCACAGGGTTTCCAAGTCATCAGGTTGTTCTTCTGGGTTTCTCACCGCTGTAGCAATAAGCCCCTGATATCTGGTCTTAATTTCTGGCTCTCTCAGCTTGTAGGTCTTAATGCTCATTTCTTCCGTTCGTTTACTTGGTTTCTTGCGTGATGCTGGGCAGTTCCTAGGCTGAGCAACTCTTTCAGTTGTTCTTTTGATTGTAAGCAGGTAGTGATCACTTCCAATCTCTGGCCCACTCCAGACTCTAGCATCCCGGACATATTTGAATGAGTTCCTCCTAACAATGGCATAGTCGATCACTGACTTCTCATTCTTTGTTGGTTCACACCTAGTGTATGCATGTATGCGCTTATGGGGGAACTTTGTGTTGGTAATGATCAGATTCTGCTCACTGCAGAATCTAAGGAGTCGCTTTCCATTGTCATTGAGAGCATCTTCTCCATATCTTCCGATAACTCCACCCCATCTAGCATGGTCATTTCCAACTCTGGCATTGAAATCTCCAAGCATGATAATTTCATCTAGGCAGTCATCCACTGTCCTTTGAAGCAGCTCAAAGAATTCCTCCTTGACCTCTGCTCTCTCATCCTCATTTGGCCCATACACTATGACCAGGTTGACTATGGTTTCTCCTTCTTTTAGTTTTACAACCATAATGCACTCCGAGACAAAGTTCCATCCCTTGATACTATCTTTCTGGTTTTTAGCCACAATGCAACCCACGCCCCCTTTAGCTCTTTCAGATATGGGTACACCACTGTATAGCAGCGTGTTGCCATCGAGATCCATGACTCCTTGTCCCTTTTTCTTTGTTTCCGTAATAGCCAGGATTTCTAGTTTTGCTTTCCTCATCTCTTCCACCAGCTCCTCTTCTTTCCCATTTATACTTCTTGTGTTCCAAGTTCCATAAGTCGTAGTCCGTAGTCCGTTCCAGTTCGTCGCCTTTAGAATCAGTCCAGTTTTCTCTCTTATATTACTCGTAATCATAGTTTAAAGCAAACAGGTGATTGGCCTGTTGTGCCTTTGCATGGTGGAGGGGCTGCCTCCTTACGGCCTCCATGCAGGCCGCCCTCATCCTTTTTCAGCCAGGCTTGGGACCGGCATAGGCGGAGTTGGTAAAGATTAACAGATGTTAGTAAACAGGGGCATTCGATTGGCAGATAGGTTAGTGCACATGCCTCCTGTAGTAAAGTTACTGGGTTCTGGGTTTGAAACATGGTAGCATCATTTGGCAGTCTATCTAGTTGTTAATGGGTACCTTGAGATATGGAAGGCAAAGGCAGTGAGTAAAGGGAATTGGTCACCCCATCTCAAAAAGACAGACCTAATATAGTGAAATCTCTAACACTAGCAGTATCTGCTATGGCACTACCTTTACCTTACCTTACTTTGACAATGCCTGAGTTTCTCATATCACACCACAATTATATTCACAGACTCATTTACTAAACAATAAAGCTTACCAATTTCAAGCTCATTGTCCCTGCTTTTAGCAATGGTACCAAGCCTCTCCAAGTTCTCAGCTACCATAGCATCACTGGTCACATGATCTGCAAATTAGATACATTTTTAAAGGGTAATTTTGACCACAAATAACAGTCAATATATGTAAACTCTGACCTGTCTGTGAAGAGAAGAGTGATGAGGCCACTACAAAGAACAACAGATGAGGCCATTACAAAGAACAACAGATGAGGCCACTACAAAGAACAACAGATGAGGCCACTACAAAGAACAACAGATGAACGAACGAATGAACGCACTTTATTTTCATAGGGTTAAGAATTGTGTAAGCAGGTGGCCCGTTCGCCCATCTGTTCAGCCGGATTTCCCTTGTGTTGTTTCTGAGAATCTGTTTGACTGTTCTCATGCTGCAGGGTCTGTCCTTTTGTTGTTTAGAGGCTCCTGCTTTTGCAAGTCTATCAGCTGTCTTCATTTCCAGTTAGATCACTGTGTCCAGGGATCCACTGTAGGGTTTACACTGATGGAGTAGGCTGTGATCAAGTTGTGAACAGCTCTTCCTATAAGAAAAATGTCTTTGTTTTCATATGGAGTCTGTTTAAGTGCTTCCAGAACAGACATGGAGTCACTGAAGATCACTATATCTGATGGCTTTCGTTCCATAAGGTCAAACTGTTGGTGTAGTAATTCAATGGCTGTCTTGATGGCCTCAGCCTCCGCTTCATAATTTGAACAATTCTCACCACAGGAGTCGCAGAACTCATAAGAGGTTCCATCCAGGTACCATATGCAGACGCCGTATCCTGCAAAAGAGGTGGTCTTGAAAGCTGAACCATCTGTGTAGGCCTGTATTGCTGACGTTGGGTAGCTGTTTATGGTCTCCAAGGCACACGTCTTCAAGATTGTCAGTAGTGTTTCCTTGTTGGCCGTTTCATCTATCAGTTGTGTTTTGACAGTTGGTTGATGGAAGTTTTCCCAAGGGGGTGGTCCAAAGTATTTGTTTTCCAATTCTCTCTCTTGCGGGAGATGGTGTTTATCATTTTCCTCTTTGGCTATGTCCAGGAGAGATAGTTGTTTCAGTCTTCGTGTTTGTTTCCAAGTGTCAATAAGTACTTTGTTTGGGTGGTCTTTCTCTTGTCTCCTGTATCTTTCTACAGCTTCAGTCAATGCTCTTTTACGCCTGATATCCAGCGGCTCTATATTGGCATCTATCTCACATACGGCTGTGGGTGTTGATCTCATCCCTCCGCAAATTAACCTGAGAGCTTGGTTCTGCACACGGTCCAGAGCTGAGATGGTATTAGTACTCACAATGGTCTGGAGGGGGAGGTTATAGTCTATCGCTGATCTCACATAGCCAAGATATAGTTGACGAAGGGTTTGTTTATCCGCTCCCCAATTTGTACTAGCTAGCCGTTTGATGAGGTTTAGGCGCTTACATGCTTTATCCCTGAGGTTTTGATGTGTCCATCTAGTTTCAATTGTCTGTCCAGTTTTACTCCTAGATAGACTGGGTGCTCTTCTTTTGTTAGTGTTTCCCCACTCAGTTTGATGTTGATGTGTCTTTTTGCTATTTTGTGGCTGCGGGAGAAAGTGGTGTATACAGTTTTCTGCGTATTGATTTTAAGTTTCCACAGCTCACAATATACTGACATTGTAAGGAGAGCTCTGTTGATCTTGGCTTTTGCCAGGATGGGATATTTGTCAGTAGTCCAGATGGCAAGGTCATCAGCAAACAGCGCCTTCGACACATTCAGATGTTTGGCAAGGTCATTAATGAAGATGAGGAAAAGGGTGCAACTTAAAGGAGAGCCTTGAGGCAGTCCTTCTTCCAGCGTTCTTTTCCGTGAAATTGCACCGGCATAGTTGGTAGCTATGGTTCTATTTGTTAGGAAGGCCTGTATCCATCTAATCATTTTCCCTCCTATTCCCATTCTTCTCATCTTTAGCAAAAGTCCCTTTCTCCAAACTCTGTCGTAGGCTTGCTCAAGGTCGATGAACACAGCTATTGTGCTTTTTCCCTCTTGAAAGCCATCCATCACATTCTGTGTAAACCTGAAGAGGGGGTCATCTGTGCGACACTTACGTCTGAAGCCTGCCTGGTTGTTGTCCAGAAGGTTCCAGCTTTCCAACCACCAGTATAGTCTGTTGTTTACCATTCTCTCGACCAGCTTGCCCAAGCATGAAGTGAGGGATATGGGCCTATAGCTTTTTGGTGTTCCTGGTGGTTTCCCTTTCTTCAATATAGGCAAGATGGTTGCTGTCAGCCATGCTGATGGTAGCTGTCCCTTGTTCCACGTTCTATTGATGAACCATAGAAGTGTCTCTTTTGCCTTTGGCCCTAGTTGACAAATCATCTCATTTTTAATTTTATCTGGTCCTGGAGCTTCATTTTTGGCCAGTTTCCGTAGTGCCATTCTCAGTTCTTGCGGACGGAACGGATCATCGAACGCAGCAATATTGGTCTGATCTATGTTACGCGTGGATGTGTTCTTTAGGAGCATTTTGTCTAGTTTCTTTCTCTGTTGTGTTTTATTTACACTGGCATAAAAATTGTTGAAGACATCGGCTTTCTTGCTGCTTGATGTTACTTCATCACCACTTCCATCCACCATGGGTGTTGGGTTTGTCTTTTTCTTGCTTCCCTCGAGATTACTGAGGAGTCTCCAAACTTTGTTCCCCTTCTCTTTTTAAATCTAATTTGTTGCAATTTTCCCTCCAAGTCTCCCGTTTATTCTTCTTGGTGACATACCTTACTTTTGCTGTCCACCTGTTGTACTCTGTTTTATTTAGGGTGGTAGGGTATTTTTCAGCCTTCTTTCTAGCTTCTCTCCTTTCTTTGACTGCTTCAGCTAGTTCAGATGTCCAGTAAGGTTTATACTTCTTATGCTTCCCCCTTGGGATGCACTTTTTGGCAGCTGTTAGGATTGTGGTACACATGTTGTTGTATGTAGTATTAATGTTATCAGTTCTAATGATTTGACTGAACCCAGCGTCAGTTTCTCGGCCGTAGCGGTCCCAGTCTGCTTTCCTGAAGTTCCAGGATAGTTTACACAGGGACTTCTGCGTCTTCTGTGGTGTTAAAATAGTTGTTAAAACAGGGCGGTGGTCACTTCCCACATCTTCTAAGACTTTGATGATACTATTTTCTGCTATGTCAGCTGAAACAAATGTCAGATCTGGCCAGCTGGTCGAGCCGTGTGCCCTGTGTAGGAGTGTTGGTGGAGTTTCCAAGTTCTGCAGCAGCATTAAGTTGGTACTGCTGCACAGCTCCTCAACCTCTAGACCCCTACTGTTAAACCGCCTGTATCCTAGAGCAGGAATGTGAGCATTAAAATCACCAGCTACGACAGTTTTCTTTAGTATGGGCTCGAACTCAGGCAGACCTTTTGATGAGGTCGGGGGACAGTAAATGTTGTGTAGTGTGTACTTGGTGCTATCTTTGCCTCATAGCTTTATTACTTGGTGGTCGATATCCCCCGCAGGGTTGTTGGTTACTATGGCTTGGGTATCATTTCTGATTAAGGTCATGATGCCTTGGCACTTCAGGCATTCACATTTGTACTGTGTATAACCCGTGATGTTAATTTGTCTCCGTGGGAATATTGTTTCCTGTAGAAGGGCTACTTGTACTTGATGTTTGTGTAGTATTTTTGTAAGCTCAATTGTCTTATTCTGTAGTCCAGCTATATTTAGCTGTAAAATGTTAAGGTTCCCCTTCGCTGACTTTTCACAAGGAGCAGGGGATTTATCTCTCTTGCGCGGGCCTTGGTAACCGAGGCGACGCCCGAGCTCGTATGGAATATGTTGTTTGACTGGCATTGGAGGTATTGGGTGTTTGCTGCAGACATCTCCCTCCCAAAGAATGCAATGGGTGTGTCTTCCTCCATGAGTATTGGGTTGATTTGCTTGGCCACTCACCTTTGTGGCTCTAAAGATCACTTCGCTCTGGGGGTTCAGGTGGGGTTCACAGAGATGCATTCCCCGCTAGTCACAAGCGCTCACGATGCAGGCCTCATTTCTTCGTTCTGTGGCTGAGCTTTTGCTGTGGCTGTGTCACGTCCTGCATTCTATGCCTTCACGATTTTTTCCAGCACAGTGGTTCTAAATTTCCACTGAGTTTTAGTGGCTTTGCTTCCCGTGTCTCAGGAGTTGGACAAAATCTGACGATGGGTGCAATGTCAGGTCGCATGGCACTCTCGCTGCAGCTGGGACGTTGGGCAGGGCCCGGATCCCTTCTAGGTAAAGACCTATCTTTTACCATCACCGCTTCAGGATCCTTGGTGAGGTGTATCGTGGATTGGACAAAGAAAGATTGGTAGGCAAGTAGAGAAGAGAGAAGGTAGCATTTAACCCATGAGTGGGGTTTGGGTTGGTGTTGACCAGAGCATGGTCCACTCGCCGGTGTATTGCGCCTACACCTTAGGAGGAGTCCCAAACAACTCCCGACCCAGTTATACCGCCAGGCACTCGGTCGCCCCCATAGCAAACTCTGTGAAAACGGGGTCACCACGTGAAGGTGCTGCTATGGACACATTTGTACAGGAGAGGCCATATGCTAGGAGCTTACTACAAGACAATAGCTTCCGCTGCGCTCACTGCACCTGGATATGAGAGGCTGTGTGTTCGCATCAACATCCATTGATGTAGGTGGGACGTCAGAGCCCGAACCCTACATAGACCCCAGCTCCAGCGTCTGCCAGCTATGATGGTGTGCATGTCCTCTTGCTTGCTACGAGTAAGCAGATCTTGGTTGGTGATGGTATTCGGCCAAAAGATGCGGTGAATTTTTCTTAGGCATGTTGTGTGAAAAGAGGACAATTTTGACATTTCCTTCTCTGTGACTCTCCAGCATTCTGCACCATAGAGAAGCACAGAAAGCACGCAACTCTGGTATAATCTTAATTTTGTGCTTGTGCTGTATTGGGAGGACTTCCAGATGTTATTTAGGCTAAAGAAGGCTGTTCTTGCCTTATTCATTCTGATGTTGATGTCTTTGCCTGCCCCACCGTCTGGTGTTACTATGCTTCCTAGGTATGTGAAGGTATCTGTCTGTACCAGTTGCCGATTCCTTACTGATATGGGCTCAGGGTTGCTCACATTGAGCGTCATGACCTCAGACTTCTTTAAATTGATGTTCAAGCCCACCTGCTGGCTAATTTTATTAAGTCTATCCGTTTTTTCCTGGATGTGTTGATGTGAATGTGCCAGCAGTGCAATGTCATCTGCATATTCCAGATCTTCAAATGTAGAAAATGTAGTCCATCTTATTCCTCTTGGACTGCCCTCTGTTGTCTGGCGCATCACCCAGTCTATGACTGTTAAAAATAGAGTGGTTGATAAGGGGCATCCCTGTCGTACTCCTGTCCTCACCTCGATGGTTAGGTTGCTCTGCCCAACACTACACGTAAAGTTGGCATTGAGGCTTTTTATGATTGACACTATGCAGCTTGGAATTCCATAAGCCCTCAGTATTTTTCATAAACTGTCCCTATGTATGCTGTCAAAAGCCTTTTCAAAATCAACAAAATTTATGTAAAGCTGTCTTTGCCATTCTGAGCACTGCTCTATAATGTTCCTGAGAGTGAATATATGGTCTACACATCTTCTGTTCTTTCTAAATCCTGCTTGTTCTTTCCTCAGTTTGTAGTCTACTGCCTTTGAAATTCTCTGTATAATTATCCTGCCTAGTATTTTGCTGGGAACTGAGAGAAGAGTGATTCCTCTCCAATTATTGCAGTCTGCAAGATCTCCCTTCTTGGGCAATTTGACAATTATTCCTTTCTTCCACTCTGATGGTGTTGTCCCCGTTTTCCACACTTGTGCGAATAGTGGTTCTAATAGTTCTGCTGCTAGCTCAGGGTCTGTCTTAAATAGCTCTGCATTTAAGTTATCATGGCCCGGAGCTTTACCGTTCTTTAACCCTTTGATTGCTGTGATGATTTCTTCTTTTCGTGGAATGTCTGTATTTACATCTAGATCGTTTTCAGCCTCAGGAACATTCAATTGTGTCTCTGGTATTTCCTTGTTCAGCATTTCTCCGAAGTGCTCTGCCCATCTTGTTTCCTGTCCCTCTGCTGTCTTGATGAGATTTCCTTGCCTATCTCTTACTAATGTAATATTGTTTGCACCTTGTTTTCCGCTGATGAATTTAGTTATTTTGTATACTGTGCTTTGTTCATTTCTCAGTGCTGCCTCTTCTGCCTGTTTTGCAAGATCGTCTAGGAAATTCCTTTTGTTGGCTCGGGTTTGGCGTTTAACTTCCCTGTCCAACTGGCTGTACTGTTCGCTATATAGTTGCTTTAACCTGGGGGACTTCACTTCTGTTTTCTTTCTTTTCATTTCCTTTCTCATCTTTATGGTGTTTAGTGTTTCTGGTGTTATCCTGTCTTGCTTCTTCCTTTCCTGGAATCCTAAGCATGATTTGCTACTTTCCTTATATATTGTTGAAATGGTGTAGAAATTCTGGTCTATATCATCAGTCAATGTCTTTTCCTGGCTTTTGGCAAATTGATATCGTTTCTTAATGTCGGCCGCAAAAGCTTTTCTGGTAAGGGGGTCCTTCAATTTGCTGATGTCAAATCTTTTCTGTGTAGTTACAGTTGGTCCAGCCCTTCTTAGTTTCACTTTCAGTTTTGCTACTACTAAATGGTGATCACTTCCCACATCTGCACCTCTTCTTACCTTCACATCTTGTGATGCATGTCTCCATCTGCCGTTAACCATGATGTGGTCTATCTGGTTTCTGTCCCGACCATTTGGTGATTCCCATGTTAACTTGTGAATTTCCTTATGTGGGAAAAGTGTTCCTCCAATGACCAGGTTGTTAATGCTACAGAAACTTATTAGCTTATCCACATTTTCATTTGCTATTCCGCTGCCGCATTTCCCCATTGTTCTTTCATTATATGTATTGTGTGTACCAACTTTCGCATTGAGGTCTCCCATTACTATAACAAGATCATATCTAGGTGTCTCTTCCATTTCTTTCTGCAGTTGTTGATAGAATTTATCCTTGACCTCCTCATCGCTATCATTCGTTTGTGCGTCTTCTTCTTCTTCTTCCGTCCTTAGCCACCGACCGTCAAAGCAGTCAGTGGCCATTACGCCTAGTGGCGTCTTAGGGCAACAGCAGATAGGTTTTCTTTGCCATTGTTTCCCATCACGCCTATTGGCGTCTTTAGGGCAACGGCAAATCAATCCATTTGCTGTTGTTTCCGTAATCGAAGTGACTGGCAAACGGGTGATCAGCCCGTTGGTTCGTTTGTGCGTAGCATTGTATTATTGTAGTGTTGGTGAATCTCCCTCTCAATCTCAATCGTATCAGTCTGTTGTTGATGGGTTTCCATTCCAGTAATGTCCTTTCTATCCCTTTCTGTAGAATAATGGCTACGCCTTCACTGTGCTGTCCATCCTCTCTTCCAGAGTAAAGTACTGTTTCTCCTGTTGCTGTTTTAACTTTTCCTGCCCCTGTCCATCTGCTCTCACTTATCCCCAGGATGTGTAACCTATAGTTTCTCATTTCTGCCGTGACCTGTCTTAGTTTACCTGTCTCGTACATTGTCCTGACATTCCAAAATCCTATTCTTGTATCCTGTTTTGCGGTCAGGACATCCGCCCCCATGTCAGCGGCTTTCTTTCGGCTTTCACCACTGACAGTCACACGAGCCACAGACTCCGAATGTCCATCCCGCAGCAAAGTTTGTTCATTTGATGTTGTTTCCGTAACTTCATTATTTTTTTACATAGACAGGGGTGTCAGCCCTATGCTAAAACCCCCAACCTGGAGGACCAGGGTACCAGCTTTTGTCTGACCCCTACCCACACAGACCAGTCCAGCTTGGTTGAACCTACCAGGAGTAAAACTCCCACTGGCATAGCTCTGGGGATTGTCAGGGTACGCAAGCTGCCATACCGCTACAAGGTATAGGTACCATTGATGGCAGACGCTCCATTTCTACCCAGCTGTAAAAGGGTAGCTGACTCTGCTCTTGACTTAGAGAAGGCAAAAGGTTGTAAGGAAAGGAACGGTCACCCACCTCTCAAAGCTGGATCTAGTATAGTGTGACAAGTCAAATCTTTGATTGTTACATTTTCCTGTAACCTCCTTCACGTTTCTCCTGTGCCCTTCCTTTTCTTTTTTTCTCACCTGCTCCTTATCGCATTTTTTTGCTCTCATCGACCGAGATTGTCTTATCATATCTTGTCACTACGTAAGGATACCTGACCACTTGACATGTTTTGAAGCCATGTCGACATGGTTGTTTGTTTGATCGCTAACCAGACATTTTAGGAGTCTACATTCACCGACATTCTTGCAGTTAACCCAGACTTTTTTGTCAGGGAAGATAGGTAACAACTGTTTGATTCATGAGCATGGATGGAAGAAATTGCCACGAAGCCATGTTGTATGGGTTTTTTTATAGATAGTATTTGGAGATAAGTGTTAGTCGCAAACATCAATCATCAATACCCTTTAGCTCCCCGAGGAGCAAAGGCCTTCAACAAACCCATGCCAAGTCTTCCTGTCCTGTGCCATCCGATCAAGTTCTTTCCATGTTTTCCTCATCATTTTCACCTCTGTATCCAATTCTCTTCTCCATGCGTTTTTTGGTTTACCTATGCTTCTCTTTCCCTGTGGATTCCAGAACAAGGACTGCCTTGTAATGCTATCAACAGGTTTCCTCAATGTGTGTCCTATCCATTGCCAGCGTCTTCTTCTCAACTCTTGTTCCACTGGCACTTGTCTGGTTCTTGTCATCAATTCCACATTTGTGACTTTGTCATACCATTTCAGTCCTTCTATTCTACGCAAGTTTATAAAAGTCTGTAGCTTTTTGGTTGTTGTTTTTGTTGCTCTCCATGTCTCAGAGCCATACAGTAGGACTGACTTCACATTTGCGTTGAAGATTTTTATTTTCGTGTTGGACTTGATTTCTCTTGTTCTCCATATGTTTCCCAATGCAATGAAAGCTCCTCTTGCTTTTTGTATTCTTATTTTGATTTCATTGTCTGTCCCTCCAACTTTGTCTATATTACTGCCAAGATACGTTAATGATTCTACATCCTTTAGTGGTGTTTCTTCAACCTTGTTATCATTTCTTGAATTTATTCTCATAATCTTTGTCTTTTCCCTGTGTATTTTCAGGACCACTTGTTGTGACCTCTCATTGAGAATTTTCATTTTCTCTTGCATCTGGTTATGGTTATGGGATAGAAGAGCCAAGTAATCAGCAAAATCCAGATCATCAAGCTGTTTAGTCAGATTCCACTGGATTCCATTTCTGTTGAGTGATGTCGATGTTTTCATAACCCAATCTATTGCTAGTAAGAAAAAAAATGGAGACAAGAGGCATCCCTGTCACTCTCATTCTAATCCTAAACGGTTCTGTAAGTTGTCCTTCATGAAGAACTCTGCATGTCATGTCTTCATAGGTCTTCCTTATTAAGTTAATGATCTTCATGGGAACTCCATAATGCCTCATCAATTTCCAAAGTGATTCTCTGTATACACTGTCAAATGCCTTTTCATAGTCCACGAATCTGATGTATAGCGGTGAATTCCATTCCAGACTTTGTTCAACTATTATTCTCAATGTGGCTATCTTGTCTGTACAGGATCTGTTTTGTCGAAAACCTGCTTGTTCATCTCTCAGCTGCTTGTCTATGGACTCTTTTAATCTCTCAAGGATGATTCTGTTTAATACTTTTCCTGGCACCGATAGTAACATTCTCTTCTTCTTCTTTGATCCTTTGCCGCCGACCGTCAAAGCAGTCAGTGGCCATCACGCCTAGTGGCGTCTTGTAGTAACATTATTCCTCTATAATTTGTGCACTCTTGTAAATTTCCTTTCTTAGGCAGCCTGACCAGATAACCTTCTTTCCATTCTGCTGGTATTTCCTCTCTCCCCCAGATTTTGCCAAGTATTTTGTATAATATCTCTGTAGAGTTATCAATATGTTTTGATGGCCTCTGCTGGAATGCCATCTGGACCAGTTGCTTTTCCATCTTTCAGAAGCTTTATGGCTTTCTTCTCTACTTGGTCGTTCACAGCTGATTTGTAGCTCCTCTTCTGCTGGCTGGATGTCTGGGGGATTAGTTGGAGATAGTCTATTCAGAAGTTGCTCACAATGTTCTGTCCATCTCTTCATTTGTTCTTGAATATTACTAAGCAATTTTCCATTCTTATCTTTTATTTTCTTGCTTATATTTGGGAAAGCATGGATTAGGTATGATGAACGAGAATGGAGAACAATTAGCTAACTTCTGTGCTTCAAATCAACTAGCTATAGGAGGAAGCACATTTCCACATAAAAGAATACATAAAGCAACATTGATATCACCTGACCACAGAACTGAGAATCAGACTGATCACACATGCATAAATAAGAAGTTTAGGTCATCATTGCATGATGTAAAAGTATGTAGAGGAGCAGATGTGGGATGAGACCACAATCTTTTGTTGGCTAAACCAAAATTAAAACTCAAGAAATTTACAACTGTATATAGCTACAGACAACTGTATAATGTGGGATATCTAAGAAATCAGGAAATAGGAGAAAAATTTTCAATCACAGCATCCAACAAATACCAAGTACTCCAACAACTGGAAGATGAAGTAGAAACGGAAGACCACTGGCAAAAAGTAAAAAGTATATGGAACGAGACATGTGAAGAAGTACTGAGAAAGAGAGAACATCAGCACAAAGCATGGATAACAACAGAAACCATTAGCAAGATAGAAGACAGGAAAAACAAGAAAGCAGATTTAAACAGAAGCAAAACCAGAAGCTCCAAAGCCAAGGCTCATGAAGTGTACATAGAAGCAAACAAAGAAGTAAGAAGAAACATCAAAAGAGACAAGAGGAAGTATATGAAGAGTTGGCAAGGGAAGCAGAGGAAGCAGCAGCCAAAGGAAATATGAGGGATATGTACAACAACACAAAGAAGCTAACAGGGAAATATAAGTAAGTCGCAAACATGACGTGTCCAAATGCACGGCCCATTTCACTAGGATGTTGGAAGATAACCACCTTGTTAAAGATTAAGGCAAGAGTATGATATAACATTTCTAGCAGAGTGTCTTCGTAGTGATAATCAACTACGAGAAAATAACATCTTGGAACAGATTATCAGTGATAAATCTGTGATGTAGTGAGTTGTTAAACGCGATAAATAACAGAAGAGGCAAGACTGTAGGTGGTCATGAAGGATGGTCAGATGAATTTGAAAATACCATGTAAAGGGCAATATCTTATGTTGTCTTGTAGTCATGTTCTACATGAGTGTGAGGAATAAGCCCCTACCAATATCAGACGCCTTGATGATGGTTGGTTTGGGATGAAAATGCTAAGATATATTGCTCTTCATTAAATCTCTCCTCAACGAAGCAACCAACATGTGGGTGTGGGCGAAAATTTTGCTTATAATCTAAAGAAATGTAAAACTACTGCACTGAACTTCCAATTTTGCCACAGAGAAATCACAGACAGTCAGGAACACGGAATATTAGGATCCCAATATAGGATAGGCCATGGGACTGGAAGTGAATTCTAAGATTAGAAGGGAGTAACTCCAGGGTCATCACTTTGTGCCCTAAGTTCTAGGATCCTATTTCAAGTGCACTCAGTTATATATCTAACAGATCTCAAAGTATACAGTATCTTAAACAGTTGCCCGATAATATTCTGATGTTTTACTGTGCAAAAAGTCTGCGTTCAGCTGATACTTGGGGTAAGGTGTAATATGTACATTTTATCATTTTATATTTGCCTTTTGACATGTATAATTTGCCAACCTCATCACTGCAAATAACTTGACACACGAACCACCACTGTAAGATCTGGTGACTGCTTCGTGCAGGTTTCATCACAAGAACCAATAATAGAGGTGGCCCCAGGCTCCATAGACAGCACGGAGTGGATGATGATATAATGGTGTATATTCATTATTATAACACTTTAGTAAGTTTTATATGTATGTTTATGTATGTTTCAATTGTCGCCTTCCGCAGTCCAAAAGCACTTTCATCCAACTCACTGAGTCTAAAAGTATGCTCAGGGAGGGTAAACATTCTGGGGAAGATGAAATGGTGGATGGAAGTGGTAATGGATGTTCATATCAGGAGACCCAATACTTAAAAAGAGGCATTTATTTCTTCTTAGTTTGTGGTTGTTGGATGTCGTTTTCATAGTGATGAATTGAAACGCGAATGGTTACAACGGAATAAATGTCAACAATGTTTTTCAAACGAGAACCAACAAGTATCTTGAATTGGGTGAACTGGTCAAGTATTGGCAGCACACAAGTCGTTGGTAACTTTACATAGATTTTATTCACCAGGACATGAAGTGGACAAGACGGACATCGTCACAGGCGCAAAGATCACACGACAACATATTAATTATTGCTGCTAAAGTTCCTGAAGATTCTCTTCTAGTAAAGACCTCTGTCCATAGACTAAGGATTACAAAACTGTTACCGTATAATATCCTTCTCAGTCACGACCGTTGACCTTCTTTCAAGGACGTCTATCATGGTAACGTATTCATACTCTGGGATGAAATCTTCCATATTACATTTGTTAAAATTCCCAGACGTTCATCCTACATAGTGTTGTACATCATATAATTTCACACAAAGTCATATACGATAATCCTATCAGTTAAAGGCTTTCAGTTGGCTAACCTCTCTTTACATCCATGCCACGACTTTGGCATTGAAGCATGTACGGCATTTAAAACATGTGCATAAGGTAAACAATATAACTTCTTCTACTCGTAGGAATTCTCCGTCTACGATCCAAATCTTAAAGGCAAGCGACTCTGTAGATCCATTCTAGGAATGATAAAATTCCCGCTAGATTAGTAGTAGAGCGGCCTTTTTAGGCAGCATTAAAATAAGAAGTGGGCGATAACTTACGTGACATAACTGCGATTGGCTTCGACCTGAAGA
Organism: Oreohelix idahoensis; assembly: GCA_024509875.1. Classification (NCBI taxonomy): domain Eukaryota; kingdom Metazoa; phylum Mollusca; class Gastropoda; order Stylommatophora; family Oreohelicidae; genus Oreohelix; species Oreohelix idahoensis. Next base: position 65,509 of record JAMPIV010012143.1, read on the forward strand.
CCAATACAAATCACAATAATAAATGGCTTCCTTCAACATGCCATTGGATACACAATGTGAAATTACTATCATGGACAAAAGCCAGTTCCATGTTTCCACTTCAAAACATGACGTCACAAACTACTCAACTAGGTTACACGTGCGTCCAAAGCAACTCACACATCATTGAGCGAAGGTTGATACTTTTGAAGACCCTCATTTTTATACTCTAAATTAGGTCTGTCTATTCCCAACACCTGTTCTACAGTTGTGGCTGAATTGTGTGCCTGTTCACTGACACGTTTAGTTGGTACTGTGCATGAAAATATAGCCTTGCATTTTATCTGGCTTCATGCATCTAATGTTTAATTACATTTTCTCCTTCAGAAATTCTGTCATGCATTAACCATCAAAGAAGGGCGCGGTGACGAAGGCTAGAAATAGAAAATGAAAAAAAAGGTGATGGCTGCGGGGTTATGAACGTTAGTCACCCGTGCTAGACGGTCATGTGGTCAGGGTAGCATACTGGCAGCTGAAACCGTCTCACGTGTCTGGTATTTGAATGGGCGTAGTTTTTTGTTTTTTTTTTAAATTAAAGAAACAAGCGCAGGCGAGGCAGGCTAGGACTGAGCTGTTGGGACCAGAGTTCAGAAACTATTTTTAATTTTGAGTTTTCACCCAGTCTATGATAGGAAACTCTTTACAGAGCGATACAACAGGAAGCAATCTGATCATCAGAAGAAGTCCCCCCGTCCGACAAGTGTTTCGGCCCTACATACTCCTTTACACTCTAAGGGGGGCGGGCCCACTTGGGTCATGACTCCCAAGCGTCTCAGCCTCCTGTTGTCTTGTATCGAAAATGAACCCATTTCACTTATGGTAGCAACTTTAATCCACAACTCCGCCAGTCGTGGAGGCAATTGTGAAAGTAACAAAGAGAAGACAAATTATTCCGTTCGCTCCGTAGCACATCACAACTACGGACACACATTGAGTCACCTGCGCGATGTGGACGAGACTTGACACTGCGCGCTCGCCGCTGAAATTCTTCCTGACACCCCTATAGTATACATTGCCTGTCGCCTCTCAGCCACAGCCCTTTCACTAGTATGCCTAAAAACTCAGCGTATTGTGGACTTAGACAAATTCCTGGTGTTTTCTGTACCGCAGCGTTTATTGTCACGATTTCCATTGCCCATTGCGGTTGTTCCACAGCCAGCCTGATGCCTTTTCGGCAATTTCACTAAGCCTCTTCAGTGCCCTTGTTCTCGACTGTCCCTTCAGCCCCAACAGTTTCAATAGATCATACACTGATGCAGCCACAAGCCCTCTTGCGCCCACTTCAACTGCCATGACCCTTGCAGTGAACCCATCGTGTCTCAGATCCGCGGCCAGATCACTATACTTGGCCGCTTTGAACGAATGTTGCTCGTCTAATCTGGATTCAAATGGCACGGTCAGTTCAATCAGTATGACCTGAAGCGTTGCTGAAGAATGAAGCACTATATCCGGCCGTCTCCGCGATTTTCTGATACTCTCCGGATATGCCCCTCGTCCAGGTAGGTCTACCGCCATCTCCCAGTCGTTTGCACAGTCAAGAAGAGATGGTAAACTGCTACCAGGTTTACTCGGTTTGGGGTGTGCTGACTTTCCTGCCCTCAGAAAGTATGTATTTGCGGTGCTCGGCCCGGGTTTGCTATTCGCCTTCATCCTTGCCAGATCTATTGTCGCAGCAAGTTCATTTAGCACTTTGTTATGGCGCCAAGTGTATCGCCCTTGCCCTAATGACACCTTACACGCTGAGAGCACGTGTTCGAGTGTCTGCCTCCCCTGGCACAGGGAGCACTGCTCATCATCCGACTTTCCCCATTTCACAAGGTTGGTGGCCGACGGCAGCAGGTCATACATTGATCTAACAATGAAGCTGAGCCTAAGAGGTGCCATATGACATATATCATTCCATGTCAAGGACCTCTGCAGGGCTCCTTCCCATGTAGTCCATTGGCCTTGTTGGACCTGCTGCACTGCTTTTTGCAACCTCTTATCATTCTCAGCTCCTCGTATCTCCTGAACTACCATGTCTCTGCGCTCCCTGCTTGATGCCTTGGACCACCAGCGGATGTCTCCATGACCAAATCCCCGTCTATTCGTTTGTGTGTATCCGATTACCTCCCTCAGTTTGAGTGACTCTTGGGCAGCATCAACAGCTTCTTCCACTCTCCACTTCCTTCCCGTTTTCAGTGTGGGCTGAATGGACTTAACCACGTCATCAGCTGACTCGCGTAGCATCATTGCAAGCCTTGCCTTTCCAACTTTGTAGTCTTCAACAACTGACTTGAAAGGAAGCAGAAGTTTTGACTTTTTGCAGTACAGTGCTACATCTGACAGACCTGGTGGTACCCCTAGCCACTTTCTCATGAACTTGTTGACCTTCTGCTCTATAGCCTCCACTGTACTTGTGCTTATTTCATATATAAGCAGTGGCCACAGCAACTTCGGTATTAACATGAACTGGAGGCACCACAGTTTGAACTTTCCCAGGAGTCTGCTTTGGTCTATAATCTGTAGCCCTCTGTCTGCCATTTCTATTGTTTGTTGCACTGCCTTCGAGTCTTTTAATGAGGCATCGTACACCCTGCCAAGACTTTTAACAGGTTCCTCAATGACAGTAGGGATTCTTTGGTTGGAAACCATGAATATGTCCTCTGCTATCTTCCCTTTCCTGACTGATAGGAGTATTAAATACGGCAAAGTTGGTGGCTGGGGACAGGCTGGGTAAACGAATGTGAGGAAAGCAACAACATGAAAATTGGTATCTTGGCTGAATATACAAAACATTTCAATTGTATTACATTTACATTTGATCGGTATCAGAACATTTACATTTGATGTTGATCAGTATCAGAAAATTTACACTTCAGGTTGATCAGTATCAGAACATTTACATTTCAGGTTGATCAGTATAAGAACATTTACATTTCATGTTGATCAGTGTCAGAACATTTACATTTCAGATTGATCAGTATTATAACATTTACATTTCATGTTGATCAGTATCAGAATATTTACATTTCATGTTGATCGGTATCAGAACATTTAAGTTTCATGTTGATCAGTATCAGAACATTTACATTTCAGGTTGATCAGTATCAGAACATTTACATTTCATGTTGATCAGAACCAGAATAATTATATCTAAATGATAAGTAACAGAACGTTTTCAAATTTATGTTCATCGGTAACAAAACGTATCCATGTTGTGACTCTTATGCTGATCAGGAACAAAACACTTTCATTTTATGTTATCGAATCACATTTGGTCGAAGCATCCATCACTCAGCCTTGGAACATGGCGTTATCACTGCGTATCTTGAATTTCTCCCCCCTTGAAGACGCAGGTGCGAAGTCACAAACTCACTCTTAAACCCATTTACTTCAGCTCGCGAGACCAGAATTGCTTGAATATAACATTCCGGAGGTGACAAGGTAAAGTTAGTCATATAGTAAATAATATCGTAAGGGAGTATGATAGGAAACTCTTTACAGAGCGATACAACAGGAAGCAATCTGATCATCAGAAGAAGTCCCCCCGTCCGACAAGTGTTTCGGCCCTACATAGAGGCTTCAACATACTATGTCCAGCTTTGTGAGGCGGGGTGACCAGTTCTCTATTTTTCGCTGTCTTTGCCTTTCCAAAATCAAGAGCAAAGAGTCAAGTGCCCATTTACAGCTGTGTAGACTGAAGCGCGACGCTTCCATGTTTCGATCTCAGAATCCAGTAACTTGCCGCCAAGAGGCTCTAACCGCTTTGCCAATCGGTTAATGAAAACAAACATTTACGTGGTTAAAAAAAAATAATAATGTTCCACTGTAATAAAATAACAACAGGTAGGGAGGGACCTAGTAGGTTAAAACAGAAAAAAAAACTGGATGATTCTGAATAAAAACATGACCAGATTTAATGGCCTGGGTACATTAAGTGCATAATATGGAAGACACGCATATAAGATCGAAGATACGTAATGTATCGCGTACAGAGCAGGTCTTAGGGCGGAACGACCGAGGCGACTGCCTTGGGCGCTAAGGGCAAGGGTCGCCGCAGCGGGTGAGAAAGAAAAACAAAGATTTTTTTTTTTTTTTTTTTTTTTCGTAACCAGCGGCACTTGGGCTTTCAGCCCTTCGGCCCAATGACATGTCATTGCGAGGCTGGGGAACCTGAGGACTTTCCTTCCAACCCGGTCAGGAGCTTCGCTCCTTCCCATCCACAGAGGGTTTAAAGATATTTGTTCGGAAGCTCGACGTTTCTTTGGCTGTAACACAATTCCCACGTGCCAAAGCAAGCAATCAGTAGTGTAGGTCAAGAGGTTTTTTATGAGACAAAGAAGGTTGAAGGCTTCTGTTCCCGCAGGCATGTTGTACAAGGCGATTAATATAACACTGTACTTAGTTGTTATCGTGATGTGTTGTTTTGTAAGTAAGAACTATCTAAAACTAATCTGCAATCTTATTCACAAATCTTACTTAATTAACCAAGAGCATTTAACTATCTTTCGCGGCTAAAAGTGTGGTGAAAAGGGATGTCAAACCATTCGCCCCGGGCGCAGAATGCTCGCTCGATGGTCGGTTCTGTGTGCACGGAAAAAAAAAATCGCACGCACTAAACAGGGATAGTCTACTATAATTACGCCCCTTGTGAGAAAAGGATAATGGTAGCACTTTGTGATAAGCGACATTGACGGAGGGAAAATGTAAGGCAACAATGAAAGACGTTCCTTTGATAATTTTAACAACACGGCATAGAAGAAAGTCAACAACAAAAGTGACAAACAGCAGTCAAAACTTGGGTAGGCAAAGTACTGGTAAAAGAATATAAAAAGAAGAAAGATTATGCTGGAAGAACAGATCCTGGAGCAGGTCAACCACTTGAAATACCATGAAGCTGTCATAGACATAGAAGAGCTACCCGAAGAGCAACAACTGGGAGACTTTTTCAGGCCATAAATCGAGGATTCTTCAGCAAAAGAAAAATTGGAAAGAAGACGAAGATGGCCGTATACCGCTCCACCTATGTACCCGACTTGACTTATCGATGCGAGTCATGAGCAATGACCACAACCCACAAAAGCCAGCTCCAAACCTCAGAAATGAGGTATCTGAGAATGGTGGTTGAATTAACAAGAAGAGACATGGTCCGAAACCAGACGATACGTCATGGCCTCAAAACCCAGCCCCTACAAACTCGTATGGAAGTCCCCATTACGACGATTTGGCCATGTATGCAGAATGAAAGAAGACCGGCTCCCACGACACATATGGGAAACCAAGAGCCAGGGATCCAGACCACCAGGAAGACCCAGAGTTCGATCGGAGGACAACATTAGAAAATCTCTGAAGGACCGAGGACTAGACTGAAAATGGCAGCATTCTCTCCGTGAAACACTGACAATACGCTTAGACACTATTTAAGCGCTATCTGACCACAGTAAATATTTTGCCCCCTAAGGCTTTTGTCTTCGTGTGGCGAGGGACGTTCCTTTCAACCTAGACTGAAGTGCGTTGGTTAATAAGAACACAATTGTCATTCATAAATAAATGAACTCAAACTGAAGTGTAGTGTTGATAAAGACTAAGTCATTAAAAAAATGACTGCTAGCACTATGCTGCAACGAAAAGTCGTGCAGCGTTATAATACTACATCCTGAAAATAACCAATAGTATCTGTCTGCCAGATGACGAACTCCTGAAAAAAGAACATGTCCTGAAAATGACCGTTAGCTACGCCAATGCTGCCCGGATTTCCTCAATCAGATGAACACTAAATGTGTAATACCTCGGACAGATTTGTTTAAAACCACTGGAGGTCGCCACAAGAGATACTATCTAACCAATCATCTGACACCACAAGTATCATAAACGGATAGTTTAAATCACCTGAGTGTTTACGATCCTACGTGCCGTAATAAGATAAATGAGATCTATATCGAAGTAAGATAAGTCGATACAGAGAAAACCATGAAAAGCTGATCGATGGAGCGGCGAAAAAAAAAAAAACCCAGAAAAAGGTAACTTAGAAGATGATAGAAGATACTAAATAAATAACTCAAAAGAGCTTCCACCACGCCAGACGACAACGAATTCAAAGTATAAAAAAAAAAAAAAAGAAGACACTATTAATTGCCAGCGGTCGATTGACCTACTTTAAATGAAACTAGTTCCTCGAGTTTCACATCAAAAGCTGCTTTTATCCTGTTCTGTCTAATATAATTCACCCCTTCAGGACATTCTGGCACAGATAAAGACCAGTGATTCTTATTCGGCATTTCGGGTCCTCGAGGGGAGATGGGCCCGCGTTAAGGGGCCCGAGAAGCGCCCATTTTAGTTTCAATATCAGCCTTATCAGATGCCGCTACAAGTGGTATAAAAGGTAGTCCTGTAGCAGATATTGTGTTAAGTAAACTAAGCATAGAACAAATTGAATCTAACAGTATAGATATATTTGCAGAAAAACTAACAAATGAGATTTTAAAAATAGCTATAAAATATATACCAAACAGGAATATGCCTGAGCACTTAAAACCAACACAAAAAGGTAAAAATAGGAAAAGAAACAAAGATAAAAATCCAGTACCATGGTGGACAGACAGATGTTCAGAACAACTGAAATTGAGGGAGAGGGCCCTTACAAAGTATAGAAAAGCCAAAACTGAAGAGAATTACACAAACTATAAAAAAGTAAGAAATGAAACAAATAAAATAATATTCAGAGCTAAAGAAAAGAGTTGGAGAACATTTTGTCAAACACTAAACCATAGGTCACAAGTAACTACAGTTTGGAGAAAACTAAAAGCAATTAAAGGAGGAAACCACAAGAAATTTAAAATCCCAACAATTAAAATACCAGAGAGAGCTGAAACAGATAGAGAAAAAGCCAACATACTAGCTAAATACTTCTATCAGGTTAGTTCAATAGACAGTCTAGATAAGGCAGAAATAAATAGGCGGAAGACACTGCTAGAAAAATTAAAAGGAGAAAATATGGACACCACACAGGATGCTAATTATTTAAATGCAGATATTACAGTAGATGAAATAGAAAGAGCTTTAGCAGGAAAAACCAATACTACCTCTGGGGAAGACATTCTGAGCTATGAAATCCTCAAAAAGGTACCAAATACAACTCTAAGAGTGATTGCATCCCTCTACAACAAAATCTGGCACACGGGAAAAATACCGTGTTCATGGAAGACAGCAGTAGTCATCCCCATACTAAAGCCAGATAAGGAAACACATGATGTCAGCTCATACAGGCCAATATCGTTAACATCGCATCTAGGAAAAATTCTAGAAACAATAGTCAACAGCAGACTAAAATTTCATCTAGAAAAGCATAATTTGTACAGTCCAACCCAGCAGGCTTTAGAAGCCAACATAGTACAATAGAGCAACTGTTGAGGCTGGAACATGATGTTAAAACAGGCTTCAAAAGGAATGAAAAGACAGTAGCAATATTCCTTGATTTAGCAAGAGCATATGATGAGTGTTGGAGGGAGGGTGCACTACACTACACAAAATCAGGAAATTAGGTATAGTAGGCAGAACCTACAATTATCTAGAAAACTTCCTGCAGGATAGATACTTCACGGTACAAATAAACAATGATAGATCTGAGGTGTATGAGCAACAGAATGGAATTCCCCAGGGATCAGTAATATCACCATCTATCTTTACGATTATGGTCAACGACCTAGGCGACGAGTTTAAAGACTTAAAAAAACAACTTATCCCAGTTTGCAGATGACGCTGCGATATGGAGAACGGGAAGAAATCTCCCATTCCTCTATAAAACAGTACAAAGGCAAATGGATAAAGTATCTGACTGGATGAACAAGTGGGGATTTAATCTAAACGTTAAAAAAACCATAGGAATGATCTTCAGTAGAGGGCGTGTAATTAAAAACAATATAATTGACATAAGCATTAATGAGCAAAAAGTATGCACAGCAAAATCAACTAGATTTCTTGGTATGGTATTAGACCAGCAACTAAACTGGAACAAACACATAGACCTATTAGTGCAAAGCAGTAGGGGACTTATTAACATGCTAAGATATATGAAAGGAAGTGGTTGGGGCGCCTGCAATAAGACCATGTTAACCTTCTATAAATCATTTATTAGGGGCAAACTTGACTATGCCAGTGTTGTCTATGCATCAGCCGCCCCAAGCAATAAGAAAAAACTAGACACAGTCCAAAACCAGGCACTGTCAATAATAGCAGGTGCCTCAAAGGGAACATCAGCAGAGGCACTAGAAGTAGCGCTAGGCATTATACCCCTGGAGCTAAGGAGAAAAGAACTGAGATTCAGCTACTGGGCAAGAGTGGCAAAAGATCCAACTCACCCAGCACATAAAACCTTTGATAGGGGTAACCAGTACATAGGCCACATTCCATTAAACCATAATAGATACCCGTCAGGGTGGAAAACAATGGATGAAGTGGATCAATACCCAGACCTATTTAATGCGATAAACAGTAGTGCTCTGTATAAAGCAAAGATCCCACCATGGGAATTAAAAGTGCCAGAAACTGACTCCCACTTAACAAAGATCATAAATAAATCTAACGACATAATCTCAGCAAAAAGTAAAACACTAGAGTACATAGAACGGTATATAAATAATAGCCTAACTATATATACAGATGGGTCAAAAGATGAAGAAGGACAATTAGGAGCAGGAATAGCAATACCAAAATTAAAAATTTATAAAAGATACAAAGTAACAGGTAATACATCCATCTTTACAGCAGAATTAGTGGCAATCCTAAAAGCTTTAGAAATAGCTGCAGAAAATCCACCAAAAAAAGTAACCATTCTCACAGATTCCCTATCATCAGTATTAGCTATCAGAAACAGAAATGAATGTAGCAGGCCAGATATTATAGAGGAAATACTACAGGTTAATACATATCTACAAACTATAGGATGCAGTGCAACAATAACATGGATACCATCACATGTGGGGATAGCAGGAAATGAGCTTGCAGACAAAGAAGCCAAAGGGGGGAGAGCTAGCCATAACAAAATTGAAGTAGGCTTAGGGAAGTTTGAAATTAAGAGCTTAATTGCTCAAGCAATAACTAAAGAGTGGATAACAGCATGGGACCAAAGTAAAAAAGCAAGACACTCATATAAAATCCTTAAAAAACCAAGCAAAAAATGTCAAATAAAAGATGAACTAAAAATACCAATTAATAAAAAATTGCTGAGGCTCAAGCTTGGAACTGGATATTTCATGATTGAGGAACCCACATGTGAAGAGTGTCAAGAACCAAACACAATTAGACACTTTCTGGTGGACTGCAAGAAATATGACCAACAGAGGCAAAACATTAAGACATACTGTAGTAACCACAATGTAGAAATGAGGGTAGAAAATCTCATAGGCACAAAGACCCCTTCAGAAATGCAAAAGTTAATAAAACACTATATTACAAAAACTAAAGCTAACATATAAAAAACAAATAAGGATTTGAGTCAGTAGTCCAAACTCGTGAAAGACTCGCCCCAGATACATACAGATTAACCAAAGAAACCATCCAGTGAAAATTAAAAACATACTAACTTAGAAAATAGCATATTTTGGAATTTCTTTTAAAAACCATGTTGAACTATAACTACAAAAGGAAAAATACCGACTAGAGATAATATAGTATAAAATAAATATATACAATAGTATAAAACATGGTAGATGGTTGAAATACAAAGAAAAAGCAAAAAAACATATTACAATAAAATGGGAACCACTTTTAACGTCCTGATATAATGTCCACAACTGAGTAACTAGCGCAATCATGTACTTGGCCATGGAAAAACACTGACGGCTTAGCCAATCAGATGCAAGTGGTACACGCGATCCATTTCTCTCCACAACTGATGCAAGTGGCACACGCGATCCATTTCTCTCCACAACTCATGGTGTCTTCATCATTCTTACAAGACGACCACATCTCCACTGCTCCCAGTAAGCTCTGCATTCGTTTATTCACTGTCTTTACTTCACGTCCATAAAAGAGTACTGGTTCAGTGCAGCCCTGGAAATAAAATTTTCTCCTACTCTATAATAATGATTAAACTGTATGTTTCTCGTTTTCTGGAATGCTGCATTAGAATTAGGATGAGCTATTCTGGTCTTTCTCTCAGTGGATCATCTTACATCTGATGTTAATACAGTGCCCAACTAGTTAAATTTCTATATTTCGATATGAGAACTTTGTCGATATACAGTCCTTCAGTGTTTGGCAATATCTCTATAGCGTTGACAAACCGTTGAAAGTTGCCTCAAGAAAATGTCTGCTGTCTAATCTCTGAAAGGTACTGGCTAGACTGGAGATTTTCACGAAATGATCTTGGTATGCAGACGGGGCTGCGATTTACGGACACATGAGCCAAACACGCAGGAAACCACTGCTTCGCTAACCGATGAACTGGGAGGGCACGTTACTGGGATCACCACGCGCAGTCTTTCGATACAGCGACCGCCAGCGCTCGCGAACTGGGAAACGAAGATACTAACCGCTTCCCAGACAGTTCTAGTCTATATATATCACCGGAACTGTGTGATTGACTATTTGACTTGTCCTGTGCCATCCCTACATATAGTTCACCATTTCACATCTCTGATTTAGGGTGAACTATTTTCTATCTATTCCTACCAAGACTGTACTAGATACTATCTAAACTTCCATCTCGCCACAGTACGGTATCTAATTCATGCTGTCACTGTTCTAATTTGTATAAATGCATGAGTTATGTGTTTTGCCGAGTGTTTGTGATTATTCGCCTTCTAAAATATCAGACATGTATCGAACCCCCAGATTGTGGGTCTCGCACCCCCTCCCCGGGGATGCATGCACCCCTGGTTAAGAAGCACTGATCTAGTGGCTTACCCTGACTAGTACAGTACATCTCTACACCGAGTGTTTCAGTTACTCTACTCTAGGGTTGTATATTAATGACACTACTTCAGAAAAAATAAGCGGAATTAACTATAGCTATCATTTGGATCCGCGTTTCCTAAAATGTTGAGAAACACTGCATTAGATTTATATCCTTCTGAATCTCTTGTCGAATGGCCATATAGCCAGTGTACAGATTTGTTCTCTTCCATTTTCCTTATTTTAGTATAGTGTATAGGATGATATATTCAGTCTAGACACCGCTATAGGCATTAAAGTGGTTGAGTATCATTCAGTGAGGTTCAGAACATTATTTTTTTTTTTTTTTTTTTGTTCACCTTTGTTATCTACAAGCGACGAATTTCGGTGATAGTTACGTACTTTTTTTTGGTTAAACTCTCAGAAATACGACACCGTATTTGAGGTCCCCATTTACATTACTACACTTTCATATTTCTCCCACTACTTCTCAATCACAAACATTATCACTCATGCTCACATATACACATGCGTGACCAACAGCGAAATAATGAGATCAAAAGCCATCAGCATTTCCCCCTTTTCGCTCCTTATAGAGCGCGTGGTGGCGCCCCTGTAGCAGGAAGTACATCAGAAAATTGCTTACTTACTTACTTACTTAGTCGTTCCTCTTCTACCGTGAGGTGTAGAGGTTTGGAAGAGAGAGCGCCAGACTATCCTATCGGCTGTCTTTTTCCTGGCCTGGTTCCATTCTAGTCCTCGGTCCTTCAAAGATTGTCTAATATTGTCCTCCCAGCGGACTCTGGGTCGTCCTGGAGGTCTGGATCCCTGGCTCTTTGTTTCCCATGCTTGTCGTGGTAGCCGATCTTCTCCCATTCTGCAGACATGGCCAAACCATCTTAGTTGGGACTGTTCTATTTGGGTCTGCAGCGGTGGGATTTTAGGCCTTGACGTATCGTCTGGTTGCGGACCATGTCTCTTCTTGTTACTTCAACCACCTTCCTCAGATACCTCATTTCTGAGGTTTGAATCTGGCTTTTGTGGGTTGTAGTCATTGCCCATGACTCGCATCCATATGTCAAGACTGGGACATAGGTGGAGCGGTATACAGCCATCTTCGTTTTCTTACCAACCTCTCTCTTGCTGAGGAATCCTCGATTTATGGCCTGATAAAGTCTCCCAGCCGCTGCTTTTCGAGTGGCCAACTCTTCTTTGATGCCCCCCTTTCGGTCTATAATAGCTCCGAGATATTTAAAGTGGTCGACCTGCTCCAGGACCTGTTCTCCCAACTTAATCTGATGTTTTCTTTCTTCTCGTGATATCACCATGGATTTTGTTTTAGAGCTGCTTATGACCATCCCTCTCTTCTCCAGCTCTTCCTTCCAGACTTGCAGGTTGGATTGGAGATGTGTCTCTGATTTAGCAATCAGGACAACATCATCAGCAAATGCTAGCTCTGAAATACAGACCTGTCTCATCTTCCAGTACCCCACTGAATACTTTCTTGTTCTCTCCTTACATGCCTTGATGACATCGTCCATGAGGAGTATGAAAAGATAAGGTGACAGGATATCGCCTTGTCTTACACCAGTGGTGGTCCTGAACTCTTCTGACTTATAGTTTGCTGTCCTCACATAATTTCTGCAAGACTTGTAGAAGCTCTGTATAGCATGAATCAGAGGTGCTGGAATGTTCTTCCTTCCCAAACAGTCCCAAAGTTCGCTCCAGGGGACCCTGTCAAACGCCTTTTCCAGATCTATGAAACAAAGATGGATCTCACTCTTGTACTCAAGGGCCTTTTCACTCAGCTGCCTGAGTGTGAAGATTAGGTCTTGAGTACTTCGGTTTGCTCGGAATCCGCACTGGGCTTCATCCAATTGTGGCTCAGCTAGGCATCGGAGTCTCTGCTCTAGGATTCTAGAGTAGATTTTACCAGGGACACTGAGAAGGGATATGCCTCTGTGGTTTCCACATTGTCGATTGTCACCCTTTTTGAAAATCGGTGTTATAATGGCAATCTCCCAATTCTTTGGTATGGCCTTGTTGCACCATGCTGCCTGTAGGACCCTTAGGAGTAATAGGTCGCCTGATGCTCCCATGTACTTAACCATTTCTGGTGTTATACCATCATGCCCTGCTGCTTTGCCCATCTTGATTTTCTCCAGTGCTGCCTTCAGTTCTTCCATCTTTATGTCATCTTCATCACCATTTGTATCCTCTTCTGTGCTAGTGGTTATCATTTCTGATGCTCTACCTTGCTCACCATCAAGGAGTTCTGAGAAATATTCTTTCCATCTTTCCATTACTTCCTTCGGGGCAGTAAGCAATTTGCCTTGCTTGTCCTTTATAAATTTAAGAGGGCATTGTTTTTCCTTCCTCATGTTCTTTAGGGTCTTATAGAACAATTTCTGGTTTTCTTGCGCATCCTTTTCTAGCTTTTCTCCAAATTCTTCCCAGGACTTCTGTTTTGCTGCTAGCACCTTGTTCTTTGCTTCTGTTCTGAGTATCACATATTCTCTATATTTCTCTATTTGTCCTGCTGTGTTTTTAGCTCCTAAATATTGTTTCCATGCCATTTTCTTTAATCTTATTTTCTCTTTGACTTCCTCTGTCCACCAAGGTGTCCTCTTTCTCTTGTTCCCAAGTCGGACTTCACCACATGCTTCTGCAGCAGCTGTCTTTATGATGTCCTTGAATTTAAGCCACAGGGTTTCCAAGTCATCAGGTTGTTCTTCTGTGTTTCTCACCGCTGTAGCAATAAGCCCCTGATATCTGGTCTTAATTTCTGGCTCTTTCAGCTTGTAGGTCTTAATGCTCATTTCTTCCGTTCGTTTACTTGGTTTCTTGCGTGGTGCTGGACAGTTCCTAGGCTGAGCAACTCTTTCAGTTGTTCTTTTGATTGTAAGCAGGTAGTGATCACTTCCAATCTCTGGCCCCCTCCAGACTCTAGCATCCCGGACATATTTGAATGAGCTCCTCCTAACAATGGCATAGTCGATCACTGACTTCTCATTCTTTGTTGGTTCACACCTAGTGTATGCATGTATGCGCTTATGGGGGAACTTTGTGTTGGTAATGATCAGATTCTGCTCACTGCAGAATCTGAGGAGTCGCTTTCCATTGTCATTGAGAGTATCTTCTCCATATCTTCCGATAACTCCACCCCATCTAGCATGGTCATTTCCAACTCTGGCATTGAAATCTCCGAGCATGATAATTTCATCTAGGCAGTCATCCACTGTCCTTTGAAGCAGCTCGAAGAATTCTTCCTTGACCTCTGCTCTCTCATCCTCATTTGGCCCATACACTATGACCAGGTTGACTATGGTTTCTCCTTCTTTTAGTTTTACAACCATAATGCGCTCCGAGACAAAGTTCCATCCCTTGATACTATCTTTCTGGTTTTTGGCCACAATGCAACCCACACCCCCTTTAGCTCTTTCAGATGTGGGTACACCACTGTATAGCAGAGTGTTGCCATCGAGATCCATGACTCCTTGTCCCTTTTTCTTTGTTTCGGTAATAGCCAGGATTTCTAGTTTTGCTTTCCTCATCTCTTCCATCAGCTCCTCTTCTTTCCCATTTATACTTCTTGTGTTCCATGTTCCATAAGTCGTAGTCCTTAGTCCGTTCCAGTTCGTCGCCTTTAGAATCAGTCCGGTTTTCTCTCTTATATTGCTTGTAATCATAGTTTAAGACAAACAGGTGATTGGCCTGTTGTGCCTTTGCATGGTGGAGGGGCTGCCTCCTTACGGCCTCCATGCAGGCCGCCCTCCTCCTTTTTCATCCGGGCTTGGGACCGGCATAGGCGGAGTTCATCAGAAAATTGCACCAGATTATAATGATTGAGCTGACCGTGCCATTTGAATCAAGACTGGACGAACAAATGACCTGATCATGGACTTCAGACATGACAGGTTCACAGCAAAATTCCTAGCTGTTGAGGCAGGTGCAAGAGGTCTAAGGCTGCCTCAGTGTATGATCTACTGAAACTATGGGGTGTGAAAGGACGGTCAAAAACAAGGGCACTTAAGGTTCGGTGGAGCTGCGGAAAGGGCATCGTGTTGGCTGTGAAGCAACCACAACAGAAAATGGAATTTAGGATAGTAATTTATATACAACATAATGGTTACTTTAACAATTGCCTCAAGCTGGCAGCATGGATAAAACAAGGAGTGAAAGTTAAATGTTGCAACCAAGGTGGAGTGGTATCAATTCGCAGCGCATGCGGGATAGACAATAAGAGGCGGTCGGTCATACGGGGGTCATGACCCAAGTGGGTCCGGATCCCTCAGAGTGTAAAGAAGATAAAGGGTCGAAACACTTGTCCGGGGGGGGGGGGGGGGGGGTGGAACTCACTTCTGATGATCAAACTGCCTCCTGTTGTATCGCTCTGTACAGTTTTTCCTATCATACATCAGCAAGTTGCAAGATTTTACTGGGGCAAAAGGTGATTATCATGGACGGGCCCTGAACACACGTCAGTCTTTATTAGATTCCGTAAAGCGCAGGGTCGGCACAGGGTAGGACACAATCTACCAGTAGATCACAGTGGATGATCTGATAGATCTCTAGGTGACGAAAGGGGAAAAGAAATTTTAAAGCTAGAGAAATTTCTGACTTGCACTCTCCCGCCGAAATTTAAAAAGTGCGGTATCCCAGGATTATTATTTTTTGTAAGGATCATCTTCATAGCACACGGACAACTCCATCAGTGCTCCGATCTCCTGCCTTTTATCACACAAGACGGATCTCAGCACAGTGCACGAACTCCGTAGCACCGGCGAGATCCAAATGTGTGTATACAGGAATCACACCTACTCTTTACGATTTTAACGTATGCAACTTTCACACGGGACCTCCTACTTTTGTTGCCCTTACCCAAGAAGGCTAGACATCCAATCTCACTACCGAGAGGTTCAGGGGGTGTATGACATCATTAGGAACCACTGGTTCAGAAATAATTTCCATAAATTACATTTCTTGTACTGGGAAGCGAACCCGGTACCTTTAGAATTCGAGGCGTACGCCATGCCTCTTAGCCACTCCGACACCCCCTCCCCCCCCCCTTTTCCAAGACACATCCAAGAATATCACATATGAATATCTAAGCGGACACTAGCCATACATTTTAAAACACAGCCATCTCGGCCGGCTACACAAAACGATCTCTCTTCATTGCCGTGCCCGAGCACTTACGTCATAATTCTTACGTGTAACGATGCGCTTAGCAACATCCTTTTGAGCACCGCAAAGGTCCAAGATAATGGACGCTTTGTGGTGTGCAAAAGAGGTGCAACAATCATTTAGTTGGTATTTTTATCAGCTCTGTAGACCAGCCTTTCTCAACCTTTTTATCCTGGCGGAAACCTTGAAGTAAATTTTCCTCACGGAACCCCTGCGATAAAATTATTATATCTCCGTATCACCCAGTCTATGACTTAAAAATAGAGTGGTTGATAAGGGGCATCCCTGTCGTACTCCTGTCTTCACCTCAAAGGTTAGGTTGCTCTGCCCAACGCTACACGTAAAGTTGGCATAGAGGCTTTTTTTATGACTGACCAACCGCCTACAGTGGACGAATTACGAGAAGTGTACTCATCACCAAAAAGAAGTGACGGAAACCACAGCTGCAAGACTCACCTGGAGCTAAGTTGTGAATACAGGCTACAGCAAAAATACGGACATTATTCTTATTAAGGCCCTACCAAAACCTCAATGTGGAAAAATTTAATATCACTATCACCCCATTTAATCCTTATTAACTTGTTGAACTCCTCGACTATTAAATTTGTTGTATTTTTTTTTTTTTAATTAAAGAAAAAAAAATTTAAAATATCCCGTTCAACCTCTGATGGGTTATAATTAGGATATATATTGTTTTCAATTCCAAATAATATGAACAACTGCCGACATGAGAAAGTGGCATCACATTTGTCAAATCAATGTAAATTGGTATAATCACAATTGTGCTTATACGTTAAATAAATAGAAAAAAAACAACAAATCAAACAAACAAAATCAAGAAGAAACTATGAACAAGAATAATATTAAAGTGGAGGGGTGTAAAGGCCTGGTGGTTCTAGTTATATAACGGACTTTAACAGATATTTAATTGACTTTCATCTGTTTAAAGTCACATGCTTTGTAAGAACAACATCAGACCTTCACATTTCCAGCCACTATATATTAACATGTGTTCGTGTTAAATATTGTTTGACTATATTATGCAGTTCCCTAGGTCTGTCTATTCTCAACACCTCTTCTATATTTATAGGTAAGGTGGATGCTTGCAAATAATCTAATATTGGTATTCTCATTTGGTCATACCTCTTACATTTTAACAAGAAATGTTCTATATTATTGTCTTGAAGACATCCTGCACAGTAAGGTTCTTCTATTCTGAAATAGCCTTTTCCCAGCTGTAGTCCGAGAAGTTTCTTATTACTGGGAACTGCGCGGAAGAAACCATCTATTGGTTCAACGGGCATGACGGCGATTACCAGCAACGCGCTGTGGAGCGTAAGGAGCACGGCGAGGCACGTAGAACGCCCTGGCCATCCACTGCATCATGTGTTGCCTCCAGTCGTCTCGATAATATCTTGCCACTGGAACAGATAACTCCGGATGAGAGAGTGAGGATGACGATTAGCGCAACTCTTCCTCACTTTAATCCAATTACAGCGCAAGTCACAGCTTCAGACAGACTTAGCTGATAAGGCAGAAGGCAAGCGTGCTGCAAGAAAGGCCAGAATGCGCAGCAACACTACTATCGACTCTAACCATGTGTGCCCCGTATGTGGCAGGGCCTGTAGGGCCAAAATAGGATTAATTAGTTACATGAGATCACGGCAAAGATGTGTCACAACTCAAGTCTGAAGCTGTCGCCATCTTCGCTTGCGATGGGCAACTATTATTATTATTACTGGGAATTTTCAATTCCCAAGATATCTGACATTTTCTTGTTGGAGCTTTAAAATGAAGAAGATAGGAGTAACCGGTAAAATATATAATTATTTAGATAATTTTCTGCAAGATAGATATTTCACTGTTCAGGTAAACAATGATAGATCAGAACTGTATGAACAACAAAATGGAATACCTCAAGGATCAGTAATGTCTCCTTCAATTTTTACAATAATGGTAAATGATTTAGGTGAGGAATTTAATGATATAACAAATAAACTGTCACAGTTTGCAGATGATGTTGCTATATGGAGGACTAGGAGACATCTGCCAAAATTATATAAGGATCTACAGAAGCAAATAAATAAAGTATGTAAATGGATGACAAAATGGGGTTTTCAGCTGAATTTGTTGTATGTTATTTTGCACTAAACAATAATAGATGATTCAGTTTATTTGTACGAAAGCAAACGTGTGACGACTTGCCCAATCTTCTCTTCTTTTTTTTATTATTTATGAGCCGCCATTTTTTCTCATCTTCAGTGCATGATCGAGAAGCCCGTAAAATCACGGGAAATTTCACTTGCGGATATTCTCCTAGCGTTCAGTGATTTTCTCCTAGCGTCTAATACTATTTTTAGATACGACGTCATTGTTGACCCCTGACCTCGGTAGCTAGAAACCCGCTTTAATTTAGGACAGACTACTTAAACCTAGGTAGAACCAGTTTATGCCACTTTAGGAAACCCCCACGTGACTTTTAACGTTATTGATTGGAGCGTCTATATGATGCAAAGTCACATGATGCACGCTTCGGAACACGTGCCCAAGCGGAAATCACCCGCTAAAAGTGCGCCAAACACGGCCATTTTTTCACTTGCGCCCAGGGAACCAAGAAAGCTAGACCTAATCTAGACAGCTGCGAATTCATGCATTAAACGCACTGAAGCCACGTGTCTAAATTGCTGGTCCATCTCTGAGTAGGTAAGTGAAAATCTTGCTAGAAAATAGTACTGTGATGAAATGTGTAGTACCTTGCAAAATCGACGCAAGATTGGTATGTTTACTTTATTCATATTTTTGTTTTACGATCACATCCAGCCACATGTGATCGGGTGTATTTTATGATCCCACGGGATATGTACAAAATGTTCATAATAATGTTAACGGGAATATATATATATTAATTTCTATATTAATTCATTTTCGACCGACGCTTAGATTACAGGAAATTAATAGTAACAATAATGTTGACAGACCGTGACATTTATTCATTATAAATTACATGACGATGCGACCAGAAATGAAGTGTGATAATATTGTCAGACAATTCTAAAACACTGGTGTCCAATTATTTGTTAAATTCATCATAACTGACATGACGATTAGGCTAGAGGCACAGACCTAGAATACTGTCGCCCGACATTCCTAGGATAATTTGGTGGGTTTAACTGACATTTATAATAATTCATCATGTTACGTTGACGATAAATCAGTACTAAAAGAATTATAATACTGCCACTTGGGCAGAGAAATATAATAAGAAAGGGGGGAAACTTGATTTCAAGATTAGGCTCTAGACATATGATGTTAGAGACTAAAATCTGAGATGACTGGCAGACGGACGACTTAGGGAAAGACTGTTTTCTAAAGCTAGAAAATTAATGAAGCCATCGTATTTGTCTTCAGTCTATGGTGGAGCCTTGCACGACAGTCCAATCTCAGAGCAGAATATGGAGTCGAGCACAGTGAAGGCAAATCCGAACCATTCAAGACCTACCTGGTGCAACGTCAGGAGACCGGAGAACTAACCACACTTCACTATCAGCCAGGGGCTGAAAAGCTAAGTTCCTATAAAAAGGGAACTCACCATGTCAATGCCCTATCTTTAGTCATCCATGATGAAAAACACTTGAATTGTGAGACACATATTACCTACAGCAGACACTAATTCCATCGACAATACTATCATTCAACATCCATTCATTTTAATTTTAATAAACCTATTGGGTGTATATAATGTACCCCATGCCTTGTTTCTTTTATTAGATGTTACATATTGTCTGATGTTTATCTTCCTTTTTTAAGGGAGGGGGGGGGGGGGCTCGTAAAATATAATTTAATCCCAGTATAATTAGGCCTAAGAACAATAATAATAGATAACTGAGAAGGGGACGACGGTAGCGAGAGACCAAATATCTCCTTACAAACTTTGCCAGACTTGTCTAGTTAGGAGAATTTACCCTCTTTGTCTCCCTTCAGCCGGTGGAAAAACTCAACAGGATTTCTTGAGCCAAATCTTCCTCGGGGTGATCCAGGGAAACTTCACATTCACATCTATTATTCCTTCTAATAATTCTTATCCTTCCTACGCTACGCCACACTGGGGTCTCAGTCCGGGATTTGAACTTATGTATTTATATCATACCTCTGGGATAGTATCATTCATTCATTCATGACAGTATACTATTTGAACAAATGTATTTTCACACAGTAGCTCTAGAAAGACAGAAAACAATTTTTCTAGAATTTCAGGCATTGATTGGTGAATCCCTTTATATATGTTGTGTATTAATTAAGTTAGTTCATGATTTTGTATCTAATTGAATTACAGACATTAAAGTCTCCATAACTGTAGTAATTTCATTCTACAGCAGTTTGATAATTAGTAAGTTTTTGCTTGTTGTTAGAAATACTATTGGAAGGTAGCACTAGCTTACTCAGTGTGGACTATAACAGCAAAAGATGGCTGAAATAGTTAAGCTTAAGGCAGCACTAGGAGAGGACGGTCGAGATCTAGGTTATAGTGGGGTGGACCTTGCGAATTATGTCAGTGTCGAGACTGATAAGTATTACGCTCGAGAAACAGCGAAAGCTGAAAGAGAAGAGCGAATAAAGTTAGCCGAAATAGATGAGAGGATAAAAGCTGTAGACGCTAGGGAAAGAAGCGAGAGAGATGAACGCGAGCATGCACTGAAGATGAAGCAGTTAGAGATGCAGGGACAGGCTCAAAGAGTTGAACCAGTAGCCAGTGCGACAGCATCTACATCATCAGGCAACCTATCACCACGGTCAGATGATATGCCCTCCTTGCACACGGGGAGCCCAGGACCTTTGCCATCCTCACACGTGTCAAACTTGGGACCCTTGACGTTTCCATTCGAAGCTTTCTCGGAACGAGCTGACTCTATCGATGTGTATTTGGACAAATTTGAGAAGTTTGCCACCACGTTTGGTTTGGAGAGAACCAAGTGGAACCTGAAACTGTCGCAAGGGCTTAGAGGAACTGCTTACGAAGTGTATAGCAAGCTTCCTCCAGGTTTACAGGAAGACAACGACTCGCTGAAAAAGGCACTACTGGTTCGTTATGAGCTACATGTTGACGCCTATCGGAAGAGGTTCCGTAACTCTAGGAGGGAAGTTGGAGAGAGCATTGCTCAGTTTGCTGCGAGACTGGATTCCTATGTGGAGAAGTGGGGTGCCCTAGGAAATTTTACTCATGATTTGGAAGGCCTGAAGGAAATGGTCATGATCGAACAACTGAAGGACACCATGACTTCCGACATGAGAAGATTCCTGACAGAGAATGGGGCCAGCACTTTAGAATCCATAGTCCAGTTAGCGGAACAGTATCAGGCAGCACTATCAGAGAATCCACCACCCCGACGGAAACAACCAGATTACGTATCTAGACAGACAGCTCAGTCACACGTGGACCCCCAAGAGAGACCACCTCATACTAACTTCAAAAAGCATGACAAGCCAGACTACAAGACTACTCAGAGATCAACTTTCCAGCAGCAGAGGCAAGGGGGAAAATGGTGTAAGCACTGTAGAACAATCACCCACAATACGCAGGAGTGCAACCAAAAAAACCCACCTCATCAAGCTGCCTGCTTACGTAAAGGTGCCGAAAGGGGAAATGGACCGGAAGAACCTCTGGACAAACCCTGACATCCCCCGGTCGTTGAGGCAGTACTCATAAACGACCAAGAGGTGACCTGCCTTTATGATACAGGCCTTGCGTTCGACGCAGTTGTCTGTGCATCCCTAGTCAAGCCTGACCAGAAGACACTATAGAAATACAAGGACCTACTAAAAGTGCAGCACCTATGCGTTTGGCCATAGCCAAGATTCAGGTCAAATCGAAATATGTGACGGGGGAAATCAGAGCAGCGATTTTTGACGACCCTATTTATCCCTTGATCTCAGGGTGTAGGTATGTGTTCTTGGGAGAACCCATTCACCCTCTGGTTGTGGCGGCTGTCACCACTAGAGGACGGCCAAACGGAATACGGAGTTGGAATCCCCACCCAACATCCTTCCTGAGGAATTAAAAAAGGCACAAACTGAGGATCAATCTCTAGCACCCTGCTACAAAAAACTACCGAGAGCACACACTCCTCTCCAAAAGGGAGACTTCTACAAGAAAAATGGGCTGTTGCATCGGAAAGCAGGAAATGGAGGACAGGAACATGGGCAACTTGTTGTTCCAACAGCATACAGAGCACAAGTGCTAGAAATGGGTCATGCCCTTCCGTTTAGTGGCCATATGGGTATAAGTGCCATGATTCAGCGTATTTCATGTCATTATTATTGGCCAGGTATCAATGCAGATATTCAGAGATATGTGAAATCATGCCCGCAGTGCCAGAAGACAACGCCGAAACACTGGACAGCCCCAGCCACTCTGGGAGAAATGCCAATCTTGGGCACACCCTTCGAACGAGTAGCGGTGGATATTGTGGGTCCACTTACTCGTAGCAAAAAGAGAAACATTTATATACTCACGTTAGTGGATTGTTGCTCCATGTGGGCAGAGGCAATTGCTATGCCCGCCTGTGATTCCAAGCATGTTGCTGAGGCTCTGCTCACCATATTTACTCGGCTAGGGTTTCCATCACAGATCCTGACAGATAATGGTTCACAATTCCGAGGAAAACTCACTGAGGAAGTGTTTAGGTTATTTCAGGCCCGACATATCCACACCTCTCCCTACCACCCCCAAGCAAATGGCCAGGTGGTGCGGTTTAACGGGACCCTTATTTCCATCCTTCGGAAACTTGCACAGGAAAAACCAGAGAGCTGGGATCAATACTTACCCGCAGCACTATTTGCTTATCGTGAAGTACCCCACAATTCTACTGGGATACCACCTGCCACATTGCTGTTTGGTAGACCTATAAAAGGACCTCTAGAGGCACTGTTACGTACTTGGACAGATGATAAAGCTGATGAAACGGTCACCTCTGCATCTCAATAGGTGAATGAGTTGACCCAACGCCTTAAAACAGGATGGGAACTGGCAAAGGAAAACATACGCCGTGTACGTCGTAAACATGCACGTTACTACAACCGCACTGCGAAGGATAGGGAGCTAGAAGTAGGAGAACAGGACTTATTACTCCTGCCCAGTAGCAATAATAAATTGCAAATCGGGTGGAGAGGTCCATATAAAATTGTTGAGAAAATGTCGCGCACCAATTACAAGATTGCCATAATAGAGAAGCAGAAAATTTACCACATAAACCTGCTGAAGCAATATTATGAAAGACCAGGTGCAGAACGAGCACATTTCCTGACACTGGCTATTGTGACGGAAACTGAGGCAGAACCCCTGACCTCATGTGAATACCCTCTTCGCCAGGGTGAAACTCACCAAGATGTTAGGATCAGTTCAACTTTAACGGAGGATCAGCAGGCACAGGTGAAACAGTTGTTGAGAAAACACACTAGTACGCTCACGGATAAACCTGGCATGACCAACCTGATAGAATTTGATATGAAGCTAACAGACCTCGCCCCGGTCCGAGTTAAGAACTATCCTGTTCCTTATGCTAAGGCAAAGGCATTGAGTGAGGAAATCGAGTACCTGCTTAAGGAAAATATTATCTCAAAATCAGAGTCTCCTTATAGTGCGAGTGTGGTGTTGCTTAGAAAATCCACAGGAGAACATCTCCTCTGCATAGACTACAGAAGGCTAAACGCTGTAACTGAATTTCAAGCGGAGCCCTTACCTGATCAGAATCAGCTTTTCACCCAGCTGAGTAGAGCGCGATACTTTTCGAAGATAGACCTTAGCAAAGGGTACTACCAGATCCCGGTAAAAGTGGAAATTCGACACATGTTAGCATTCAGTACTTCTGAGGGCCATTACGAGTTTAATGTATTGCCATTTGGGCTAAGCAACGACCCAAGCGTCTTTACTCGTATGATGAGGAAGTTACTGGAACCCCTGAACCACCCTGGGATAAGTAATTTCATGGACGAAATACTTATTGCAACGAGCACCTTTGATGAGCACTTGGACGCAGTTTCCCTACACTTTGAAAGACTTAGAGAAACAGGACTCACCGCTCACCCTACAAAATGTCAAATTGCCTGCGAGCAGCTAGAATTCCTGGGACACACCATCTCGCATGGATGCATGTTCCCAGATGCACATAATATTGAGAAGTTACAGCGTGCCCCACGACCCCAGACTAAAAAGGATGTCAGGTCATTTGTGTCTCTATGTGGCTTCTACCAGAGATATATTAAAGATTTTAATGCCCTGAGTGCGCCACTGACCGCGTTAACCAAGAATGGGAACCCGGACAAAGTAACCTGGACAGCGGAGTGTGAAAATGCCTACACGCTGCTGAAGGAGAAACTCACAGCTAGGCCAATTCTGCGACTGCCTGACTTAACTCTGAATTTTACGCTGCGAACCGATGCTAGCAATATAGGGATAGGAGCCACTCTCCTCCAGCCTGGTGAGGGACCTTCCGCAACGCTATTCCCCATTGCATATGCCAGTAGGAAATTGAACTCAGCTGAACAGAACTACTCTACCATCGAATGAGAATGTCTGTCGCTTATCTGGGCGGTGCAGAAGTTTCAACCATATTTATACGGGAAAAAGTTCACGGTGCAGTGTGATCACCAACCGTTGATATTTCTTGCAGCGTCAAAGAACCTTAATGCCCGGCTTATGAGATGGTCACTCCTGTTGCAGCCATATTCATTTCACATAGAATACATACCTGGGAAGAACAACGTATGGGCAGATTTTCTGAGCAGACATCCGGATGCAAACGAGGAAAAATGAGAAACTGTAAAAGAAGAGGAAGACAGGACCAGAGGAGTTGGACGGAACGTCAAACTTGAGGAGGGGCTTGTGTGACGACTTGCCCAATCTTCTCTTCTTTTTTTTATTATTTATGAGCCGCCATTTTTTCTCATTGTAGAGTTTCTGTGTTGTAGAATATCTGGTTTTGTAGATGTCTTCGCCACTACTGAATGCCTGGATGCGGATGTTATTTTTGGGTCATGCACTGATCATCACTGAAGAAAGTCTTCTTCAGTTACCTCTGCATCATCGAATGAACCTGTCATATTGACATTGAGTGGGAGTGTCAAGTAACGCGAATGGTGTAGTAGTTCGGTGTAACAGACCACTTGATAATACCTCTCACACACTCTCATGTAATGCAATGACGACTTGAACTGACTCTGACATTTCAATAGTTTAATGAAGGCACGCAAACTGGACAGCACGGATACAGTCATGGGGACATGTTGACATCAATTCATTGGTTATTTGAATCGTGGATAATACATTCATGTAGTAGTGAAATATCATTCAACCCAAAGTAACATTCACTGTTCTGGTAACTAATCGCCGTATCCTCTACTGACTGAACGCGTCAATGAGGATCGGTAAACATACAAAAGTCATTGGCCCAACCTTCATTTCATGGCTAAGTTCTTAAGCTGAAATATGTCCAATGTTTGTATAATACTCATAAGCCACGATAGTGGGTTTTCACCTCCTAACAAGATCTCGATACCACTGCCCGTTAGTAGGATACATAATCTGTTCTCTTGACAGTGATCAAAAAATATGATGACAGAAATATAACATGGCCGCCTTCCTGAGTTGTCGCTCACTCACTCATAGGAAGGTAGATATAAGCCAAAGTTAATTTAGAATGTGCCTATAAATAATTTCATAAAGTTTTCCATACAGCTCTACAGTAATCCAGTTACTTCAGGTAGACATAACTGCTGTAGGAAAGCCTGTCATCTTCGTCGATACAAAACACGATCCTAGCGATACGAAGCACAATGTTCCATCTAGGTCTAATCGACTCAAGATCATCAAAAATAGGGTCTGGCATAACTGGAGTCCGAATCACACATATGAGGAGGATCTCTGACAAATAGACTCTTGCAGAGACATAAACTTCTCCTGGAAAAACATCTATGAATCACTGTTAAACCTTAAACAGTGCCAGCCCTGGAAAAAGCACTCAGCCATCTTAGCGACATTATCGGAACTCTTCACAACCCAGAAGGACTACGAAAACCTGCGCTAGATTCCGGCAGAAAGAATATAGTCCGACCTGAACATATAAAGGTATACAATATACGACTGAATCTTCTTTCACTAGACAAGTAGTACACATGAATTCAGGCCATAAACATAACAAGCAAAATTAATCTATTTTCTGGCCCGAACAAATAAGAAGGGAAATGAATTCAATATCCATGCGCCGAGTCAATATCAAGAAAGATCACTCATATAACCAAAAGTGTAAATCAATCATGAATTATCTAGCTTTACTAGAGGAAGCATTTTCATACACAAATGAATGCAAATATATATTTTCAATATTAAATAGCCATATCGTATTTTTGTAATATATGCGTCAAAATATGCACGCAACAGATTACCACACCCCTCGGGGAAAAAAAATGGTACATTTTTTTTTTTTTGAAATACATCTAGGAGCAACATACAATAGGCTCACAACGCACCAATAACAATGTGCAGATGATAAGCATTGAGAATATATTTCATGAACTTAGAGAAAGTATTTCTCTAAGTATAAATATTTCCAGAGAGGTGTCACCAACGCATACTACAATACTGGCAATGCGACACTTTCTACATCAGTTTATACATAAATTTCATCTTAGATATCTTAACATCATGATCATCAAAGACGAAAAAACATTGAAAGATCAGCGGTGAATAAACATCAATGAACCGCTAAGTAGTGTTACAATCAATATATGATATATTCCATATGTGTACACATTTCAACATAGGAATAACTGTAGCAAAGTTAGGCATATAACTTAACAGTTATGAATCATGTGGGCATCTAGACAAAATATCTGCCATCACATTTTCTGACCCACAGATAGCTCGCACCGAAAAATGAAACGGCTGCAGAGCAATCGCGTATCGCATTGATCTCGCGCTCTTCAGATTTTTACTCTGAATAGCCGTAAGAGCTTTCTGGTCAGTTTCCACAATGAAATGCGCGCCAAGAAGAAATCTTTGAAGTTTAAGGATTGACCAAACCATAGCCAATAATTCACGGTCTAGGACCAAGTAATTCGTCTCTGCGGCATTTAATTTTCGAGAAATATACATCACAGGATGCAGAGTTCCAGAGTACTCTTGCATTAGTGCTGCTCCAATCCCTGTGGATGAAGCGTCACTACGAAGAATAAATGTCTTATCCTTAGAAGGCAATACTAGGATAGGTGAAGTAGAAAACATAGTTTTAACCTTATCCAAAGAGGATTGACATTCTTGAGTCCAATGGACTACATTAGGAGACCCTTTCTTTAGCAAGGAAGAAAGAGGTGACATAATGGAGGACAGATTCGGAATGAATCGTCCATAAAATTGTATTAGACCTAAGAGACTTCGCACTTGCTTTTTAGTCTTAGGAATAGAAATGTTAAGTATCTTACTTGTATTATGGTCCTCTGTTTTTAGGAAACCATGACCAACACAGTGACCTAAGAAAGATATTTCGCTAAAACCAATACAAGCTTTAGATGGTTTCGCTGTCAGGTTATGCTCGCGTAAGATAGACAATAGTTCATTTATCCCATTATAGTGATCGTTCCAAGTATCACTGAAAAGACAGATGTCATCAAGATATGCAATGACATCTGAGCGATGAGATAGGATTCGACGCATCATGCGTACGAATGTTGCAGGGGCGTTCATAAGGCCGAAAGGCATAAAATTCCATTGGAATAGACCCCTAGGCGTCGAAAAAGCAGTAAACGGTTTGGCGTGTTCGGATAGTGGAACTTGCCAATATCCTTTAGACAAATCGAGTTTAGTAAAGAAATGAGAATTCGATAGTCTCGTAAGTAGCTCTTCTAGTAAAGGCATAGGTTCAGCATCAAATTTAGTCACTTGGTTCAATTTGCGATAATCAACGCAAAGACGTATGTTGTTGTCTTTTTTTCGCACGACAACCATCGGCGAAGAATATGCTGATGTGGATGGTTCAATAATTTTTAACTCTATCATCTCATCCAACTCTTTTTCTACCTGTGCTTGAAAATGTATCGGGATAGGATACGGTCTGACTCTTATAGGATTATGGTCAGTAAGAATAATGTCATGTTGAATGACATCAGTTTGACCAGGAATGTCAGTAAGGACATCCTGAAATTGTTCTAACATAGTAGAGACTTGTTTCTGCTCTCCTGGAGATAATTCGGGAGAAATCGCAACATCTTTCCATGATTCATTAGAGTGAAGAGGAATCATCGGAAAAGGTAGATTTACATCCGAGAAACTCGTTTCCTCATCCTGTATTACTGACAGTGATGAGTAATGTCCATGTTGGACTGGAAAATCGTCCGTTGCCTGGAAAACAGGTTGTAAATAATCCGGACGTTCATGGAATTCCGTGAGCATGTTGATGTGGAAGGTTTTATGCTTCCCGTCAATATCGACGATATAGTCAACATCGGAAACTTTTGATATTATATCGTACGGACCTTTCCAAGAAATAAGAAGTCTGTTTTCTCTACAAGGTAGTAGGACCAATACTTTGTCACCTGGACAGAGTTGTCGCAAGCGTCTGGTCTTACTGGCAAATTGCCTTGCCTTCTGTTTCGCAAATTCAGAAGAAGCAGTTGCCAATTTGCATGCTTCGATAATCTTATGTCTAAGTGCAATGACATATTCGTAAGAGGATTTTGTGTCATCGACAATATTATCAGCAGTTATGAGATCATGAAGTAAGGACATAGGACCTCGCGGTTTCGCGCCAAAGACAAGTTCAAAAGGAGAAAATGCTGTATGTTCGTTGGCGACCTCTCTATATGCAAAGAGAGCCGCGGGTAAAACCCTGTCCCAATCCTGAGGATGATCCTCAGTTATCTTACCTAGTAGGTTTTTCAGAGTTCTATTCAGACGTTCCACCATCCCATTGGACATAGGATGATAAATACTACTCAGAGATCTCTCTATCTTTAGAGTCGACATCACTTGAGACATGGTATCCGATATAAGTTGGCTACCATGGTCCGATAATATTTCTGCTGGAAATCCCAGATAAGAAAATATTAACCAAAGAGCATCTGCAATATCAGCAGTAGTTATGCTCTTTAGAGGAACAGCCTCTGGCCAACGTGTGCACATATCCACACACGTCAAAATAAATTGGTGTCCTCTAGCAGACTTTATCTTAAATGGACCAATGATGTCTATCGCCATTTTTTGAAATGGTCGAATGGGAATGTCTGCAGCCTGAATAGGTGCAGCATGGCGTGGACCTCTGGATTTAACCTCTTGACATACTTTACAAGATCGACAATAGATTCGTATGTCCTTATTCACAGCAGGCCAAAAGAAAGATGCAAGAACTCTAGATTTAGTACGGGAAAAACCCATATGTCTAGCACACTGAGAATCATGAGCGTGCTGTAAGATTTTAACTCTCATATTTTTGGGCACAAGAATTTGAGAATGAATGGATTTAGCGGAGTCTTGTACCATACGTACAAGTACGCCATTCCTCATCGTAATCCAAGATTTACGATTTGTATCCTTATTCGGATCACCTTTTGTTGCCAGAGTAAAGAATTTCTTTAGAGTAGGATCATCTTCCTGCTGTTTTATAAAGGAAACATGCGAAATCTCCAAGAGATCACCTTGGTTCTGGTCATCATTATCTCCAGAAGGCGAAGATTGCGGCATGTTTAGAGCTTGAGCTCTAGTGACCACAGCATTTGCAGTATGCATATTATCACTTTCCCACTCGGCAATTTGTTGCGGAGTGCATTCTTTCGCACCATGAATGCGACCGACGATAAGATCAGCGATCGGATTCGGCAGAAGACATGCGTGCACATCTCCTGTAAAGAAGGGAGTGGAGATGTTGATAATGGCAGTGGAGTACTTCTCCAATGTGCCACCAAATGTTATGCATTTGATTATCTTGCCAGTGGCTCGAGAAGGATCTATAAGTGACTGCCTCACTCCAATGGTTGTGCACCCGGAATCGAAAAGAATTGAGACCGGAGTACCATCTACTAGACCTCTATTCAAGACAAGAGCACCTCTTCCATCATGCGCGACTGACGCAGAAAGAGGATGACCACAGCTTAAAGTCGAAACTGTGGTTGGCTCGAATAATGTTTTGCATTGGGAACACTGAAATGCTCTGTCAAAATCGAAAGCAGAACATCCCACACTATTAGAATCTTTCTTATCATTGGTTTGATTACCGGCTTCGTGAAACTCTTGTTGTGCAGAGTTAGCCTGGTAATGAGATTTACCATGTCTTTTGTGTTGTGATCTACCTCGGTTATTGTTGCCTCTGTAATTATTATTCCCTCTGTTATAACCCCTATTTGGGTTTGAATCACAATATTCATGATCATAATCATCATGCTCATTATAATGAGTATCCCTGTAATGTTGGTTTTGTTGTTTCCATGAAGAACTTGGGTAGTTCCTATGGTTACTCCCTTTTCGGAAATTTCTATAATTATGGGCACCCCTCGCGTATCGAGGACTGTCAGCCCGATTCCAGTTCTTCGAAGAAGAACCCTGATTTGAGTGGTTACCTTGGTTTTGATACTTATTCCAATTAACCTTTTTATCAAATTTATTTTGAGCTCCTTGGAATTTGTGTGAGTAATTATGATTATATTCTGTTGCTGAAGCAACTGGCATACCCTCTTTAATGTTAGTGTTACTAAGAATCATGTCAGGGTGTGCCGTGGCATAATGGTCACAATATTCTTCCATTTGCTTTAATGTACTAGGTTTACGCTCATGTAAAAACTCTAGGAATGGTTTATTTACCGAAGACATAACCTTGTCTCTTAGCAATAAATCCGTAAGACCATCAAATGTTTTCTCTATTTTGGATAATTCAATCCATCGTGAGAGTGTAAGTCGTGCTTTTGAAATGAAATCTGAGAATTCTACACCTACCTCAGGTCTCATTGTTTTAAACAAAAGACGATAACCTTCTTCAGACAGCTGATATCTCTTTATCAAAGCTGCCCTAATAGCATCATAATTATCCTTGTCGGCCTCTTCAACCAAACATAACTTAGTCAGAGACTCCCCTTTTAGATTTTCAGACGACTGATTCACATACTGTGATTTGTCAACATTATGCGCTCGACAAGCACGTTCAAATCTAGAAAGCCAAAATGTTATATCATCACTGGCAGAGTTGAACGCTGGCACCTTGACCTTATAATTAAAGGGTTTACCATTACCACCAGATGCCTGATTAACATTAGTCATACTTGTCAATCTTAATTTCTCTAACTCAAATTCATGTTCTCTTATTGCTTTTCTCTCTTCAGCTTCTCTATCTAATCTTTTCTGTTCAGCAGCAGCTTCTAATTTTTTCTGTTCAGTAGCAGCTTCTAATTTTTTCTGTTCAGCAGCAGCAGCAGCTTCTAATTTTTTCTGTTCTGCCACAAATCTCCTTTCCTCCACCTGCATCTGCAATTTCTTTTGTTCAGCAGCAGCATCAGCTTCTCTTTCTAATCTTTTCTCTTCAGCCAGGGCTTTTTTCTCTTCAGCAGCAGCAGCTTTTCTCTCTTCAGCAGCTAATGCTTTATCATATTGAGCAACAGCCCATTCTTCTAAATCTTTCCCAGTCTTATCAAGGGCTTTCCTTGTGCAATAAAGTAATCTAATGTAGACATCTTGTCTTATTAAATCAGAAACCTGAAAAAGTAAATAAATTACCCTATTTCACTTTCATGGGAGACAAGTCTATACTATAGACTTAGTCTTAGTGAAAAACTTGTATGGTTATTTTGTTTATAATATAACCAATGATAACTTGAGTACCTGTGGAAAACAATATGTGTATATCCCAAACACTGTGGGAGACAAGCCTTACAAAGGTCTTGTATACTTCCTTAATGTAATCAATGATCACTTGAGTACCTGTGGAAAATAATATTTTCTATCCCAATCACTGTGGGAGACAAACCTTACAAAGGTCTTGTACACTTTCTTAGTGTAATCAATGATCATAAGTACTGGTCTGTACTATAATATAAATATATTCAAATATACCTTATATATTATCTGTCAACCAAAGACATTAACAAGGACAAACAAGAAAAGACAATATGAAAACGATTGCAGGAATCAAATTAAATCAAATAGAAAAAATAAAAAAAAATGATCACAGAATCTGTGATGATAACCGCAATGAAATCAACAAGACAAATAACGCCACAGTGTATAAACATAAGGGTGTAAAGAACTGAAATGAAAGGAAAGATGAGACCTACAATTATACAAACAAATCAAACAAAACTAAAGAACATAGAAATATTACAAAAACAACAAAAATGACAGTTTCGTCACAGCTAACAAATATTTGCAAACAATGTTGCATGCAAATTTCAATTAAGAAATTTGCTCCCTATAGAACGCTAGAGCAAGACCAATGTCACTTGGTATTTCTTGTTCTAGTCACCTCCCATCCAGGCCCGCAGAATACAAACTAACTTAACACACAACAAATAACATATAAACATAAATACATGTAAACCTTAATAGCATAAATGCATTCATAATATGATTACATAATATGGCAATGTGATGTTAATAGAGTGTCGCAGAAAGGATGTGTTGCAGAGAAGGCTTATCTTTTATTCAAAATAATTTTTCACTTTCAATAAGTTATTAAATTATTGAATTAACTTATTACAATGTTCAATTCTTTTGAGCATATGAAGATCCAACGATGAAATATGCACTTTATGTTCAACAACACTGTGATTCTTCTATACAGGATCAACAATCACTTCTTTCTTCTGTACGATGAGAAATGTCAACAGTACTGTTCCCGATATTTTATACACTTGATACAACTGTCCTGTATAATACCGTCTGTACAGCGAAAAACTGTCAACAAGCGCTGACCTAGATACAGCATCCGATCGGTAATACAGGTCAAGCTGACATCGACTGCCTCGTTGTAACTTGTACACCGCTGTTCATGCGTTGTAACTTGTACACCGCTGTTCATGCGTGTCGTATGTGGCGTCAGGGATGGTCTGGTTATCATAACCCCAGGAATCTGGTTCACCACTGTAGAGTTATCTGGAGGCTCCAGGGGGATGTCTGTAGCGGGAATGGTGTAGTAGTTCGGTGTAACAGACCACTTGATAATACCTCTCACACACTCTCATGTAATGCAATGACGACTTGAACTGACTCTGACATTTCAATAGTTTAATGAAGGCACGCAAACTGGACAGCACGGATACAGTCATGGGGACATGTTGACATCAATTCATTGGTTATTTGAATCGTGGATAATACATTCATGTAGTAGTGAAATATCATTCAACCCAAAGTAACATTCACTGTTCTGGTAACTAATCACCGTATCCTCTACTGACTGAACGCGTCAATGAGGATCGGTAAACATACAAAAGTCATTGGCCCAACCTTCATTTCATGGCTAAGTTCTTAAGCTGAAATATGTCCAATGTTTGTATAATACTCATAAGCCACGATAGTGGGTTTTCACCTCCTAACAAGATCTCGATACCACTGCCCGTTAGTAGGATACATAATCTGTTCTCTTGACAGTGATCAAAAAATATGATGACAGAAATATAACATGGCCGCCTTCCTGAGTTGTCGCTCACTCACTCATAGGAAGGTAGATATAAGCCAAAGTTAATTTAGAATGTGCCTATAAATAATTTCATAAAGTTTTCCATACAGCTCTACAGTAATCCAGTTACTTCAGGTAGACATAACTGCTGTAGGAAAGCCTGTCATCTTCGTCGATACAAAACACGATCCTAGCGATACGAAGCACAATGTTCCATCTAGGTCTAATCGACTCGAGATCATCAAAAATAGGGTCTGGCATAACTGGAGTCCGAATCACACATATGAGGAGGATCTCTGACAAATAGACTCTTGCAGAGACATAAACTTCTCCTGGAAAAACATCTATGAATCACTGTTAAACCTTAAACAGTGCCAGCCCTGGAAAAAGCACTCAGCCATCTTAGCGACATTATCGGAACTCTTCACAACCCAGAAGGACTACGAAAACCTGCGCTAGATTCCGGCAGAAAGAATATAGTCCGACCTGAACATATAAAGGTATACAATATACGACTGAATCTTCTTTCACTAGACAAGTAGTACACATGAATTCAGGCCATAAACATAACAAGCAAAATTAATCTATTTTCTGGCCCGAACAAATAAGAACGGACATGAATTCAATATCCATGCGCCGAGTCAATATCAAGAAAGATCACTCATATAATCAAAAGTGTAAATCAATCATGAATTATCTAGCTTTACTAGAGGAAGCATTTTCATACACAAATGAATGCAAATATATATTTTCCATATTAAATAGCCATATCGTATTTATGTAATATATGCGTCAAAATATGCACGCAACACTCATCTTCAGTGCATGATCGAGAAGCCCGTAAAATCACGGGAAATTTCACTTGCGGATATTCTCCTAGCGTTCAGTGATTTTCTCATAGCGTCTAATACTATTTTTAGATACAACGTCATTGTTGACCCCTGACCTCGGTAGCTAGAAACCCGCTTTAATTTAGGACAGACTACTTAAACCTAGGTAGAACCAGTTTATGCCACTTTAGGAAACCCCCACGTGACTTTTAACGTTATTCATTGGAGCGTCTATATGATGCAAAGTCACATGATGCACGCTTCGGAACACGTGCCCAAGCGGAAATCACCCGCTAAAAGTGCGCCAAACACGACCATTTTTTCACTTGCGCCCAGGGAACCAAGAAAGCTAGACCTAATCTAGACAGCTGCGAATTCATGCATTAAACGCACTGAAGCCACGTGTCTAAATTGCTGGTCCATCTCTGAGTAGGTAAGTGAAAATCTTGCTAGAAAATAGTACTGTGATGAAATGTGTAGTACCTTGCAAAATCGACGCAAGATTGGTATGTTTACTTTATTCATATTTTTGTTTTACGATCACATCCAGCCACATGTGATCGGGTGTATTTTATGATCCCACGGGATATGTACAAAATGTTCATAATAATGTTAACGGGAATATATATATATATTAATTTCTATATTAATTCATTTTCGACCGACGCTTAGATTACAGGAAATTAATAGTAACAATAATGTTGACAGACCGTGACATATATTCATTATAAATTACAAGACGATGCGACCAGAAATGAAGTGTGATAATTCTAAAAAACTGGTGTCTAATTATTTGTTAAATTCATCATAACTGACATGACGATTAGGCTAGAGGCACAGACCTAGAATACTGTCGCCCGACATTCCTAGGATAATTTGGTGGGTTTAACTGACATTTATAATAATTCATCATGTTACGTTGACGATAAATCAGTACTAAAAGAATTATAATACTGCCACTTGGGCAGAGAAATATAATAAGAAAGGGGGGAAACTTGATTTCAAGATTAGGCTCTAGACATCCTGAGATGACTGGCAGACGGACGACTTAGGGAAAGACTGTTTTCTAAAGCTAGAAAATTAATGAAGCCATCGTATTTGTCTTCAGTCTATGGTGGAGCCTTGCACGACAGTCCAATCTCAGAGCAGAATATGGAGTCGAGCACAGTGAAGGCAAATCCGAACCATTCAAGACCTACCTGGTGCAACGTCAGGAGACCGGAGAACTAACCACACTTCACTATCAGCCGGGGGCTGAAAAGCTAAGTTCCTATAGAAAGGGAACTCACCATGTCAATGCCCTATCTTTAGTCATCCATGATGAAAAACACTTGAATTGTGAGGCACATATTACCTACAGCAGACACTAATTCCATCGACAATACTATCATTCAACATCCATTCATTTTAATTTTAATAAACCTATTGGGTGTATATAATGTACCCCATGCCTTGTTTCTTTTATTAGATGTTACATATTGTCTGATGTTTATCTTCCTTTTTTAAGGGAGGGGGGCTCGTAAAATATAATTTAATCCCAGTATAATTAGGCCTAAGAATAATAATAATAGATAACTGAGAAGGGGACGACGGTAGCGAGAGACCAAATATCTCCTTACAAACTTTGCCAGACTTGTCTAGTTAGGAGAATTTACCCTCTTTGTCTCCCTTCAGCCGGTGGAGAAACCCAACAGGATTTCTTGAGCCAAATCTTCCTCGGGGTGATCCAGGGAAACTTCACATTCACATCTATTATTCCTTATAATAATTCTTATCCTTCCTACGCTACGCCACAAAACGTATGAGCCACATTTTCTTGATAAATACATATATACAAATATAGAGCCATTAATTATACGAGGGCATTCGTTGGATTACTCCAACTGGGGGCTTGACGGGCCAGAATTATAGCATAACCCCTTCACAAAAGGTGACGGACCATATAATAAGTTAACAAATTTGCTAAGCCCTTAAGCAGCGTTTGTTCTTGACTTCCGGGAATATCTTGTGAAGGCTCCCCTAAGGTAGAAAAGTCATTTATCTTCTACATACATCTTTGCCAACAGTAATCTTGCGCGTAAGTAGATATCTTGGACGACCTACTTTTAGATACGCTTGCGTTGTGACAATTAGCGGACTACTACTGCAAAGCAAGGGGAGGCAATCCCGTGACAATGGGGGGGGGGGGTGTCTCATGAAGGACCCGCCCCCAGGTGACAAATACTTTCAGCGTGCACCTGCTCATATAGTATCTCTTTAAAGCGAAATTCACTTCCAAAATCATGTCCTTTAAGAATTACACGCATTATCATCAGCTGACATAGTCCGCTGTGAGAATAATTCATTCATGACTGTATTAAATAACTGACCATTCCCAGCCATTACAGGCATGGTCACTCAGAACATAACATTTATTTTTGCTGTGAGCAAGCTTTCTGTACACTTTGTTTAAATTTATTTTTGTTTTAAATTTCATGTTTACCTTACTTTTTACATGCCCTTGGTCACTTCTTGGATAAAACTCTGAAAGTACACTTTTTGTTTTAAATATAATTAGATGAGAAGGTGCTAGGTTTGTATTCCAGAATATTCATATACGAGAATGCTATATTTAATCTATCATTATTTCCCTTTTCGCTCCCTCTGGAGCAATGGAGCCACCATTGCAGCTGGTCCTCCTTGAGGGAAGCCTGTACACAGCATTCACATGCTCTCGCAGTGATGGTTTCTGTAACAACTTGTTTTACATGATAATGTTGCCAGCCACATGCACAACCGCATATTAGTCGTCTTGTACGACATGCTTGAGGGAGCAGTATTTCTATTTTTTCTGTGTCTCATCAGGGACCCCCGGGGTGCTACTCGAGGCGATGCTATAGTTACTTGACTCTTTAAGTCCCAACAGCCAGTATACTGTACTTCCTTCTAGACCCATTTGGCCCGATCAACAGTATACTGGCTTTCGTATCTCTTGATCCTTTCTAGGGCTGTTTTCTAATTTTGACAACTCAAAAACGCTATTTTCTTAAAGTATAGCCATGCATTTTGGACTTTTGGTTATTTATGCATATGAACATTTTTAAAATTTATTTCCACACAACAACAATAAAAACGCACTGGTGTGGCCATTTTTGCTTGGGCCAAACCCACTTTTTTGCTTGTGACTGAAAGAGATAATTATTCAAGTCGGACTGTGTATTTGAATATGGCAAGAACCAGATAAGCGGAATGGCAGTAAGACCGTTTTTAGTAAGCAAATAAAGCGTCCATTTCTAACTGGCTGTCAACAAAGCCAGCACAACCAATGCGGTGTCCTGTGTGATGTCTGAGGTTTCTCAGTGTGATGTCTGAGGTTTCTCAGTGTGGTGTCTGAGGTTTCTCGGGTGATAAAATAAAGAACAGAACTATTGTTCCCGGCCTCACGTTGCAGGGGGCGATTAATGCGACGCCGTGCACGCAGCTGGCGACCCCATCACGTAAAACACGTTTGCTGCAGAATCCATTACTGCAAGAGTACATGCTGTGTTTTGATGCTGGCTTCCTGCAAGGGAGCTAACTGCAGTGGTGGCGCTAGGCTCCTTAACGGTCGTAAAGGACAGTGAATTAATGAATTTTTTTTTTTTAATGTATTTAACGAAAACGAAATCAAATCCAATACATAAGTATAAAAAAAAAAAAAAACAGAATTCCCAACTAAAATGCAAAGTCAGCTCTACTGAATGGCTCTGAAACATGTACCAAAAAAGGGGAGGGGGGGGGGGGGGGGGTAGGAGAAGACAACCTAGCCATCACAGACTTTCAAAAATGCGTGCGTTCGAAGAATCGATGATTAAAATAGTACTTCTTCTTCTTCTTCCTCCTCGTTCGTCCTGAAAAGGACGTTGGTTGCGTTGTGTCTGTTTACAGCAGAGCTGCGGTATTTGCGCCTTTCGGCCGACACATCCGACTTCCGCACGGCATTTTTTGGGACCGGGTTTGCCTTCTCTCTTCGATCCTTACTCCTCAGCCAGACTGCAGTGATGCAGCCTGTTTCCAGGACCACCACGTGGAGGTGGAGTAGGGTCTTGGTCAGCTCTGGTTCGCTGACCCTGACGCAGGCAGTCAAGCTATGGGCTATCGACGTCACTTTATCCTTGAGCATTAAGTCCATAAGGGCTTCATATGTGTGCTCTATAGTAATATAGTACAAGACGACCAATGTGGGGGGAGGGGAGAGAACCAAACATATAGTAATACAATAAGAGGTGAGGAACAGACACTGCCATTGGGTAGAAAACACAATGAGGATACTCGCTGATAGCATTACAAGACAGCCCTTGTTACAGAATCTCACGAGATTACAGAAATATGGGATCCTCACCGGGGCTACGGAGTTCGTGCACTGTGCTGAGATTATCCTTGTGTAATCTAAGGGAGGAGATCGGGGCACTGATGGAGTTGTCCGTGTGTAATGAAGATGGTTCTTAAAAAAAAAAAACCAAACGAAATAAAGGGAGATCCAAAAAGAACAGGCAGAAGGCATTTCCAGACAGACTTTCAAAGGATAAAGAAGATATGGAAAGAACTTAAACAGATGGCACAGGACTGAGGGCTTTGTGTGAAATGGGCCGAAGGTATAATCTCCACGCGTAGTTAAGGGTACTGATGATGACAATGATTCATGCTATCATGTGGGACCCAAAGATGCAGCAATAGAGAATGCAGTCAGCGACCCATAGCTTGACTGCTTGCATCAGAGTCAGCGAACCAGAGCTGACTAAGACCCTACTCCACCTCCACGTGGTGGTCCTGGAAACAGTCTGCATCACTGCAGTCTGGCTGAGAGAGTAGGGATCGCAGAGGGAAGGCAAACCCGGTCCCAAAAACTGCCATGCAGAAGTCGGATGTGTCGACCGAAAGGTGCAGATATCACAGCTCCGGCGTAAACAGACACAACGCAACCAACGTCCTTTTCAGGACGAACGAGGAAGAAGACGAAGAATGCTATCATGTTCCTCTTCTTCATTGACTTTCTGACGTTGACTTAAATATGTCGGGAGCCGCGCTGGTGTAATGGCTACAACGTTGTACTGGCGACCAGGTGTTCATGGTTCAAACCCGGCCGTCGGCGTTTGAAGAAATGTTTACGACCGGAAATTTGACTGAATAACCTGAACGGCTCCTGCACATAAATTCCGTGTGGATGGGAAGGAGCGAAGCTCCTGACCGGGTTGGAAGGAAAGTCCACTGACCC
Organism: Oreohelix idahoensis; assembly: GCA_024509875.1. NCBI lineage: Eukaryota > Metazoa > Mollusca > Gastropoda > Stylommatophora > Oreohelicidae > Oreohelix > Oreohelix idahoensis. The sequence continues at coordinate 105,315 of JAMPIV010012143.1, forward strand.
CCCAGCCTCGCAATGACATGTCATTGGGCCGAAAGAGCTGGAAAGCTGGTTATATTAAAAAAAAAAAAAAATATGTTCAGAGAAATCAGTGGTCAGCTTGAGGTTTTTGATATCTCCGTAGGCCGTATTTTCCAGCAATGGTGCTAGTGATGGCCATATGAGCTTTCTCTGATCCTCATATGTTGGGCACCTTTGAAGTAGATGTTCAGCAGTCATTTTATCATTTCTAGTACCTACTTGTATCAACTTTATTTTTTGTTCCTCAATACAAGCAGAAAGATTCAATACCCTTTAGCTCCCGGTGGAGCTTAGGCCTTCAACAAACACATGCCAGGTCTTCCTGTCCCGTGCCATCAGCTCAAGTTCTTTCCATGTTGTCCTCATAATTTTCACCTCTGTTTCCAGTTCTCTTCTCCATGTGTTTTTGGGTCTACCTCTGCCTCTCTTTCCCTGTGGATTCCCAAGGAGAACAATGTGGACTGCCAGCCTTGTAATGCTGTTCAACAAGTTCTTTTTTCCTCAATGTGACTTTGTCATACCATTTCAGTCCTTAAGCAGAAAGATTAATCGAGCAGTAGTTTCTATTTAAGCTTTTCATAAATATGAAAACCCCATCTTTCCTCCTCGCTTCCTCTTTCATAACCTGTTCTAACCTTCCGTCTCTCAACGATTTCCGGGACGGCTCACTATTCTGTTCTTATTATTAGTATTATTATTACTACTACGAGCCACCGTCTCCCTGACACATGAGCTACATTTTGTTTGCAGACTTCTGACATCATTTCTGACGTGGCTTAATGTCAAACGTCGGTACTGTCAGCCATTAGCTACAAGTATGAGGCTAGTAATGGTAACAGATGTTCAGTGAAACTAGTTGTGCCACGCCGTTAGGTTAGTAGCAGGTCAGTGAAACTAGTTGTGCCACGCCGTTAAGTTAGTAAAGTCCGTTCGGAAATTTGTGCCCACAGAAAGCGTCAATTTTCTCCAAAACTGTTTGTTGTATAGACATGAATTTTTGCATGCAGTCTTAGATTTTCCATGCAGTTATTAATATATTTTTTGCCCTTACAAAACTCTTGTCATGTTCGAATTTTCTTCTTTACGTTATATAAAAAACTCTTACTGTTGTCTGGGTTAATTTTTAGTAGTTTTACAGGAAAGTTACAAGATCCGTTCAAAAATATATATATATTTTTTGTAATTAGTTACTCGCGACTGTGTACAATAGGTGCGCACTCGTGCGGACATGTAGTCACTACACTAATTCAAACCAAAAAAAATATTTTTGAACGGATCTTGTAACTTTCCTGTAAAACTAAGAAAAATTAACCCAGACAACGGTAAGAGTTTTTTATATAACGTAAAGAAGAAAATTCGAACATGACATGAGTTTTGAAAGGGCAAAAAATATTTAATAACTGCATGGAAAATCTAAGACTGCATGCAAAAATTAATGTCCATACAACAAACAGTTTTGGAGAAAATTGACACTTTCTGCGGGCACGAATTTCAGAACGGACTATAGCAGGTTGTGGAGTTGGCCAAAACATTTTCCGACTCCTGAAACGTTAGAAATCTGACTCCCACTCCCGGCTTCAGTTTTTTTTTGTTTTTTTTTTACTGCCGGTTGTCATATGGCATAAAATTATGCACTTACACGGAGTGTATACGTATGGGGTAATCTCCATAAGAATGTTGCCAATCGTTCCGCACAGAATATTCACTTGGAAGTTATTTCCCTTAAGCAATGTTTCGAGCTTTAACGGCGTTTCGTGGACAAGCACCGTAGTGTGCAAGTATCGATTGTAATTAGGGACTGTGACACTATTTCAGTTGCCACACACAGAGACAATTATAAACAAAATAATTTTTTTTAAGGGACAGGGCGGGGTGTTAACGCATGAGGCTTTTGCTTTATTGTCTAACTTACTTTTATTTGTCATAACAAATTTTTTTATAAGAACGTACCACTGACGAACTGACTCACTGACGAAATAGTACATGTCTAACTTACTAAAGGACTGATTCATGTATTGACTGACGGACCGAGTGACTGACTGATGCACTCCTTATGATTGGCTGATGGACTGACAGACGGACAACAGAAAGACTGCTAAATTGACGGACCGACTTTCGTACATCATTTCGACAGTCGGTCCGTCAAATTAGCACTCTATCCCTTTAAAAAAAAATGTGTTTTGTTTTTAACTGTCTCTGTGTGTGGCAACTCAAATAGTGTGGATAGTTCAAATGGGTGCTTGCGTAGAATAGAAGGATTGAAATGTTATGACAAGATCACTAATGTGGAACTGATGACAAGAACTGATGACAAGAACTGATGACAAGAACTGATGACAAGCGTCAGTGCAACAGGAGATGAGAAGATGATGCCAGCAAAGAACAGATCACGTTATGAGGGAACAGATCACATTATGAGGGAACAGCATTACACATCAGTCCTTGTTGTGGAATCCCCAGGGTACAAGCGGCAGAGAAGGAGAGAGCGAGCGAGAGAGAGATGGAGAGAGAGAGCGAGAGAGAGATGGAGAGAGGGGGGAGAGAGAGAGGGAGAGAGAGAGATGGAAAAAGACATGGAGAAGAGAGTTGAAGACAGAAATGAAAAAATTAAAGACAAGGAAGAACCTTGAGGGGAGGGTATAGGACAGGAGGGACTTGGCATGAATTTGTAGAAGACATATGCTCCTGGGGCAGCTGAAGGGTAATGAATGAAAATAACACATCTCGCAAACAGTGGCGTACTAAGGAGGGTGCGAGGGAGGAGCAGGCCGCCCCGGGTGACAGCCACGGTGGGAGTGCCACCAAACACCATTCTGACAGTACTGTACTGTTTACAAATCTACTTGCAAGCATAATATATTTTTCTTTGTGTTTTATGGGGAGGGGGGGGGGGGGCGCTCAAAGGAAGGTTTCGCCCCGGGAGTCAAATATTTTAAGTACGTCCCTGCTCGAAACAACAAAAAGACTGCTTTCCCGCCCTAGCATACGCAGAACGAAAAAAAAAATTGTTAACAGCTTGCTGCAACATACCGGTGACAGTTTGACATTACAGTGCGATGCAAGTAACGAGGTGCTGGGAAAATACACCTACAAACACATTTTCAATTAAAGTGAACCATCAAAATACATAATTTCCGCCGTAAGTACATGGTCCGTCGGTCGGACGTCGGTCGGAACAGTCATATTTTTTCACACCGTCATTTGCGCACTTTTTTCTATTTTCGGGGGAGTGGATTAACTTTCAACCACAGCTAAGGGGGTGCAACTGTGGTTGAAAGTTAGACAATAATTGTATTGTTTCCCCTTATATGTACTCTCGCGAGAATAGAAAAAAGTGCGCAAATGAAGGTGTGCATGAACAGTTTGATTATGGAAAGAAGCCAACAACACGATTGATAAACAGTACATGAACTGGAGTTTCGTCAAACTTCAAACGTTGTTCTCAGAGGCAGTAAGTCTACCAAGGCTTCTCAGAGGCGGTAAGTCGACCAGGGCAAGATTTTAAAAGATGCACGAACAATTACGAGACATGCTGTCATATAAGAAATGTTAGTTATTTAGTCAATTTACGGTCCATTAGACCATTATCACTGCTCTACATGTCATTTAGGTTGGGTTACTCATGTCTTCATATTTAATACATCCATATAATTTTCACTACAAATATCTAAAGACGGTCGTCTGCAATGAAATAACCACAGTAGTGATAGTACTGTCTGTAATACATGTAGCAGAAACAACACACTATAATTAACAACCTGTCAATTTTGGCAGGTTGTTGCTAGTACATAACATAAGGGTGGAAAACAAAAGGAAGGAGAAAGTTCTCAAGGTACCAAAATTACCAGGAAAGAAAGACAATGTCTATTCATCCTCACTTTTCAGTTCCCCAAGAAGCAGGCCTGACAGACATGAAGGGTATGAAGAAGACATGGAAAGACCTTGAGCTGATGGCACAAGACAGGATTTTGTTTAAAATCAAAGAACACATGGAAAAGAGAACTAGAAACAGACATGGAAAGATATTGAGCTGATGGCACAGGACAGGATTTTGTTGAAAATCAAAGAACACATGGAAAAGAGAACTAGAAACAGACATGGAAAGATATTGAGCTGATGGCACAGGACAGGATTTTGTTGAAAATCAAAGAACACATGGAAAAGAGAACTAGAAACAGACATAGAAGATATTGAGCTGATGGCACGGGATGGGAAGACTTGGAATTTATTTGTTGAAAACCTATGCTCCTTGGGGAGTTGAAAGGTGATGAATGATGAATCAATGAGGGCCACTGTTAACTGTAATACACCATACTAGAACACGTGACTTACTCCGTGGTTTACTTCTGCATTTCTATATGTTAGTTACTGTATTTGCTATTGGGCCGCATGTAGTTCCCGGGAGGGTGTGGGGTGGGGCGGGGATGGGGGGGCCGCACTAAAGAGATAAAGACAGAACAGGCATGTCATAGAAGGCGACCAACAAGAGGTTATGTACAGGGATGACAGCTTCACCATGTTAAACTAATTGTCACAGAAACCACCACTACAAGGGCACGTAACTCCGTGATGCAGGCTTCCTTCAGGACCAGCTTCAGTGGTAGTTCCATGTTCCATAAGGAACATGATGATATGCTATTGGCAACATAATTTCCACGATAAGGCCCATTAAATTAGCTTTTACTTCTCAAAGGGTTCTCATGCCTTAAACAGGTTGAGAACCCTGTTCTAGTAGGTGGGGGACTGAGTAATATCAGGCTCGTGTCAATCATGATTATCCCTGACTTAAGTATGCTGGGTGATGACAACCATTATCTATGACCTGATAAATGTGAAGTGTTACAAAAGCTACTTGTTATTATCTGTGCTATAGAAGAATTAATAACTCGTCCACTTATGTTAGCTGAGCCTGACCTTCAAGCTTCCGTGTCTGGTCTACAGCTAAGTATGGAGTAGATTTACGATATCATCATCCTTCTCTGTTGAGCAAGGAGCCACCAGTGTATCTGGTTCCTCTGCAACAGGCAGCCACATACTCTTGCCGTGGTGGTTTCTATGGCAACTAGTTGTACATAATGAGGTTGCTAGCCCCATGCACAACCTTATATTAGTCGACTTGTACGACATGCTTCAGGGTGCAGTAGGCCCATTCTATCTCTGTCTTTCAGAGACCCATGGGAACTATAAAGGGCAGAATTACTATGTAGCCCAACTATAAATGAAGGACTAACAGTTTCCCAGGCGAAAACTTTCTAGAAACGAACTCTTAATTCCCACTGACCTATAAATTAACAAGTAATTTTTTGTCCTTTGAGCCAAAATGATGACGGCAAAATTGTGAGTAGCAACTTGTAATGACCAATGAAAAGATGGCACATAACAAAACAGTGTACTCTTACACAAAGAAACCAGGTATAGTTTACTCACACATGCTATTTATAAAATTAATGCTTCACCAAGACAGACCTGCAAATTCCACTCTCGCCGTAACATTGTGAGTCTTTCATGGCATCTTATTACAGTGAACTTCTAGACTTCTTGTTGCTTTTGGGCCACTACTGTTTAATTCTCTTTCTCAGATCTTTCATTTCTGTGTTTACACAACCATCTTCCTCACAGACACCACTGTCTACCTACATTTGTATTCCTCATGGACTTTGTCTTGTAATTTCATCGATGTTACACAGCTTTATGCTTTTCATATACACGCCCGTAAATTACTGCTTTTGTTACAAAGATATTCTCTGAGGTTTCTGCATCTCCCATCACATGTTTTAGTCAATCCCTGAATCTCCAAACCAGACATTATAATCTAGTCTTACTCTGAACCTCCCATATAAGCCACATACTTTAATCATACTCCAATCTACACCACATTTTCTAATCCTCCTCTGCTTCCCATACATTCACCACATGTTTTAGTAACTCTCTGTATCTCCTAACCAGACATTATAATATAGCTTCCTCTGAACCTCCCATCTAAGCCACATGCTTTAATCATACTCCAATCTACACCACCTGTTCTAACCCTCATCTGCTTCCCATACATTCACCACATGCTCTAGTCCCCTTCTGAATCTCCAATCCAGACTTTATGCTTTAATCACACTCTGAATCTCCAATCCACACCACCTGTTCTAGTTATCCTCTGCATCGCCTATCAACCCCACATGCTCTATTTATCCTCTCCATCTCCCATCAACACCACATACTCTTGTTATCCTCTGCATCTCCCGCCCACACTACATGCTTCCGTCACAATTTGCATCTCCCATCTATGTTACATGCTCCACCTATCCAACTTCCATCAACACCACAAGCTCTAGTCACTCTCTACATCTCCCATCTATGCTACATGCTCCACCTATCCACCTTCCATCAACACCACAAGCTCTAGTCACTCTCTACATCTCCCATCTATGCTACATGCTCCACCTATCCACCTTCCATCAACACCACAAGCTCTAGTCACTCTCTACATCTCCCATCTATGCTACATGCTCCACCTATCCACCTTCCATCAACACCACAAGCTCTAGTCACTCTCTACATCTCCCATCTATGCTACATGCTCCATCTATCCAACTTCCATCAACACCACAAGCTCTAGTCACCCTCTACATCTGCCATCCACATTCCATGCTCTAGTAAACCTCTGGATCTCTCATTCCCACATGCTCAAGTTACTTTTTGTATCTCCCATGCACATCACATGCCGGAGCCTCCTTATGGATCTCCCACCCATATTAAAAGCTGTGGTCACCCACTGCATCCCCCATCCATTGCTGTAGTCACTCTAGTATGTTTGGCAATGTTGACTCTTTTACAGGTAGGTAAGAGACAAAGACACAGCCCTTGTTCTCTAAAGGTATCAGAAACAGCGGGAGACACAGTCACACATGGAAAAAAAAAAAAGACTGAGATAGACATAAAAAGCAGAAGTAAGATAAAGAAAAGAACCCCAAAAGATGGTACAGGATGGAAAGGCTTAGTGTGAACTAATTAAAGGTCTACGGTTAACAGACAAATGAAGCGTAACAAATCAATGAAGAGACAAAAATGTAGGTGCGCCAATTTACATAAGGAAGGGCATTACAGGCCAGTAACCTTTTATCCAAAATCATTGCTGTAGCTCAGTGGTTAGTGCACTAGCTTCCTAGCTTGGTGGTCCATGGTTTGATCCCCAGTTGTGGATAGGATATTTTAGACCGCAAACGGCTCCGGTGTCGACGAAGCCTCATGAATTGGGCACCAGAGCAACTCTGGGAAGGTTAAGGCTGCCTGCGTGATGCAGGCCACATGACCCCGAGTGTGCTAATGGTCAAGAAAATATGGGCCTAACACCATATTCCCAATACGCCTCAATGAGCATGTAACAGGATCCGCTTTGTTTTGCAAACTGGGATTTTTTTTTGTTTTCAGATGTTGCCCAAGTCATGTTCAAAAAGTAGCCCAAGTCGCTTTTTCAAGTGTTTCAAAAATAGCCCAAGATCGCCCAAAATAGTTAGAAGTTGCCCAAATTGTGATAGAAAAGTAGCCAGAAGAAACTTTCGACTTTCAGAATATTTCAGTTTTCAAGTGTTCGGATTAAAGGTTATAGACTTGTATTAACAATATGGGATATTTTGGGTAAAAACTCTTCATAAGCCACAAAACAAACACAGGACAAAAAGAAGGTAGATATATCTTGACCAACCACAGTAGAATTAAAGACAAGAAAACTAATTAAATTAATAAGAAACTGGCACAATGGGCTAATCACCTGTTTGTCAAACACTTTGATTGCATGTTTTACCCGTGAGCCTTGTGCTCTCTGGGTCACCTCTACACTCTGTTTATGGGGTAGAAGAGGTTTTGATTAAGAAGAAGAAGAAGAAACTGTTACTGACCTAATTTTGGTATAATAGTGTGTTTGGTTTGGTTTAAGGACTATCTTCATTGCACATGGAAAACTCCATCAGTGCTCCAATCTCCTCCATTAGATCATCACAGCACAGTGCACGAACTCTGCAGCACCGACTGTGTGTCTTTATAGGAATCACACATTCTATAAATATTTTTTGTTGTGTGGGTAGGTTTCAAATTTTTGCCAGGGCAGCAGCCTGATGGGCCTACTCTTTCCAATTTCCAACTGCTGTGGGATTTTTAACATGCGCAACTTGCACATGGGACCTCCTATTTTTTCACCCTTATCCGAGAAGGCTAAGCATCCGATCTCACTACCCAGGAGACCAGAAGGGAGTATGACATTATCAGGACCACTGATTCTGAAAAAAATTTCCATAAATTATATTCCCTCAACTGGGAATCAAACCAGTACCTCTAGAATTTGAGGCACATGCCATACCTCTTAGCCACTTTAACCCCCAATAGTGTGTGGTTAAGTAGAAAAAAGAGGATCAGTGTGTAGGTGATACAAGAAAATGGTATAAATTTGATAACTTACTATTGCCTGTGTTGTACAGTGCCTTTACCGACTTCTTCATTTTGGTCAGGCTGCTTCTGTCTACATCGAGTGTCTGAAACAGAAAAAAACAGACAGTTATAAAATATCTCTATGTGAATTAGTTTCTGGTTGTATTTTGTTTCCCTTTAATTTTCTGCAAGTGAGTAGAAAAGATACGTATTTCTTTATGTCCCTTCATTGAAAGTGACCTTACTACATACAGTAATATCCATCAGACTGCTCCTATCTACATTGAGTGGATTTTAAGCTGCCACCGGAAAACAAATTCCCAAAATGACTGTAAACATCTGCTTCAAAGTTGCCCCTTATATGCGGTACAGAGAAAGTGCATATGGCCAACGCCAGCTCCTTTCGTGGAAAAGCTTTACAGGGATTCAAATAGCCTCAAACTGACTACTGCTTTCGTGGACGTCTCGGAGGTCCCTGGATACCCTGGCACTTGGTTTCTCATAACTTGTGTACTTGGTTTCTCATATTTGTCGTGGTAGCCGATCTTTTTCCATTCTGCATATATGGCCAAACCATCATAGCTGGGACTGTTCTACTTGGGTCTGCAGGGGCTGGGTTTTGAGGCCTTGACGTATCATCTGATTACGGACCATGTCTCTTCTTGTTACTTCAACCACCTTCCTCAGATACCTCATTTCATATTCCTGTTACCTATTATAATGTTAAATATTCTACATTAATATTATTAATAGTACATTAAACTGTTTATGAGCGTCCAATTGACAGAGAGTATACAGCGCTGGTCTCTCACGGCAAAGGTGCCAGGTTCGAATCACGGTACCGACAGGCTCCAGTCTACCTAGCTGTAAATGGGTAATGACTCTGCTCTTTGAGTTAGAAAAGGAAAAGGCAGTGAGGATGGGAACTGGTCACCCCACCTCTCAATGCTGGACCTAGTATGGTGAAGTCTCTAACACTTCACTCCCCTACAGCAGTCACTGCTATGGCTACCTTTACCTAATCTGTTTACACTTACCTATAATCTTCACATATCATATACCATCTTCATCAGCATTTCCCTTTTCGCTCCTCATTAAGCACTCAGCCACCACTACAGCTAGTGTCCTTATAGCAAACATACACCAAAGTAAGCTTGTGCTCTTTCAGTGATGGTTTTTGTAGCAATTTACTTTACACAAAGAGCTTGCCAACTTCAAATTAGTCTTACTTACTTACTTACTTAGTCGTTCCCCTTCTACCGTGAGGTGTAGAGGTTTCAAATTAGTCTGCTTTTAATTATGACATGCCTGAGGGGGTGGGGTAATAGTCTTAGTCTTTCTTTAAAAAAAAAAAAAATTGGCCTTTTAGATATGAAGGCTTAGTATGCCAGTTATCCAACTAGTGGGTGGATTTTAAAGATTGTGATACTGAGTTACAGTATGAAGTTATAAATTACATTGCCGGGATTTATGAAAACGCATGATGTGAGTGGATAAGAATAAATAAAGCATGATATGAATGGTAAAGGATACAGGCATTATGATGTAAGTGGATAAGGATACAGACAGCATGATGTGAGTTGATAAGAACACAAAGAACATGATGCGAGTGGATAAAGATGCAGAGACAATGATGTAAGGGGATAAGGATACACAGAGAATGGTGTCAGTGGATAACAATACAGACAGCATAAGGATAAAGTGAAGATTGTGTCAGTGGATAAGGATACAGAAACCATGATGTGAGTGGATATGAATTCAGATAGAGTGATGTGAGTGGATAAGAATACATGATGTCAGTGGATAAGGATAAAGAGGGCTTGATGTCAGTGGATAGGGATAACGAGAGCACAGTGTCAGAAGAAAATGATACAGAGCGCATGATGTGAATGAATAAGGATACAGAGAGCATGGTGTCAGTGGATAACTATACACATAGTGGATATGGGTAATGACTCTGCTCTTTGAGTTAGAAAAGAAAAGGCAGTGAGGATGGGAACAGGTCACCCCACCTCTCAATGCTTGACCTAGTATGGTGAAGTCTCTAACACTTCACTTCCCTACACTCCCCAGTGATAATGATACAGAGAGCATGCGAGTGGATAAGGATAGAGTGCTTGATGTGAGTGGATAAGGATACATACAGCATGATGTTAGTAGATAAGGATACAGAAACCATGGTGTCTGTGGATAACAACACAGAAAGTGTGGTGTCAGTGGATAACAGTACAGAAAGCATGGTGTCATTAGATAATGATACACAGAGAAGGGTGTCAGTAAATAAGGATACACATAGCATGATGGGAGTTGATAATGATACAGACAGCATGATGTCAGTGACTAAGGATACAGACAGCATTATGTAATTATGTAGGTTGATATGGATATAGGGAGCATGATGTCCGTGGATAAGGACACAGAGAACATGATGTGAGTGGATAAGAATATAGACAGCATGATGTGAGTGGAAAACAAGAAAGTATAAATGAGTAAGGGTATACTTACAATGAATGTTTGAGTGGGTAAGTATGCAGAAAGTGTGATATGTGTAAACAGGAGTAAGAATATTGAAACTACAATATGAAATGAGACTAAGAATGTAGCTAGGATGATATGCGTAGGTACTGCCATACAACTAGTTAGCTAAATCTTACGTATGAGCAATTATTGCTTTCGAGCTAAAAAGTGTAGTTAATATAACGCATGGTAGGTGCTTCTCAAGTTTAAAAGACCTCTTTTCATAAAATGTATGGCTCACACCACAGAAACATTTATTAACTTAAAACAGAGTGGATTTTACTTTGCCATTGACTTCAACATTGAAGACCCAGTTTTATATGATTAAGCAAAACTAATTCCAACTGCATGCATTGTTTATACACATTTTACAATTCTGAAAACTGGTCAACAGCGACAACTGCATTTTTTTTTTACAGTCATCCTCATAATTAGGTGCCATCTTCACATTTCCAACGTCTTCTGTCTGTTGTCTTGATGGTGCACTGTGATAGACTCTTTCATATCCATCTCTTGATGTTATCTTCCCACTTATAGTGTTGTCTTCCTCTTGTATGTTTGCCTTCAACTCTGCCTTCTATTATGGTCCTCGGTGTCCGGTGTTATGTCTCTTTACATGGTCAAAATATTTTAGCTAATTTTCATCTCCATTAATTCTCTTTTCATTCCTAGGTTTTTTTAGGACTTCTTTATTTGTTTTCTTCTCATTCTTTTTTACTGCACAAAATTCATAAAATATAGGCCTCCTTAATGTCATTTATAATTTTTCAGTTGAAAAGTTGTGTCTGATTAAAAGATGAGATCTAACTGGATACCTCCCACTTACAGTAGTCATGTGTTACCATTTGCAGAAATTTTTTAAAGTGTGGAGATAATTAAGAAAATACTAAATTTAAACAGTTATAATTAAGTAATAATATCAGAAACATGATTTTATTCAAGATATAAAAGTGCTACATTCCTAACTTTAAAAATAAGACAACATTAAAGATAAGAATAAATGAGAACATCCTGGAACAAGTCAAGAGTTTCTCATATCTTGGTCATATAATAACAGAAGATGGCAGATGCGAAACAGAAATAAAGAAGAGTTTAGGAATGGCCAACACTACATTCAACAACATGAGACAAATACTAACATTTAAACAATTAACTCACAAATTAAAACTGAGAATCATCAAATGTTATATATATTCTTCATCACTGTATGGAGCCATGATGGCGCAGTGCTTACTGCACTGGCTTCCTAGCTAGGTGGTCCATGGTTCGATCCCCAGTTGAAGCAGATTTTTTAGACTGCAAACGGCTCTGGGGTCGACCCAGCCTTATGAACTGGGTACCACAGCAACTCTGGGAAGGTTAAGGCAGCCGGCGTGATGCTGACCACATCACCCCTAGTGTGCCGATGGTCAAGAAAATATGGGCCTAACACCATATTCCCAATATGCCTCAATGGGTGTGTAACAGGATCCTTTACCTCATCACTGTATGGTGTAGAAACATGGACACTGAACAAGCAGTTGGAAGAAATTGAGGCTACTGAAGTGTGGATAAATAGAAGAATGGGGCACTTCTCAGGTGCACTTCTCATGGAAAGAGAGAATATCTGCAGTGGTGGATTCATGCTCGAAAGGAGCGAAAAATAGAGATGATGATGAATATGACGAGTGTTGGAAGGAAGTGTTGAAAAACTTTAAAATGAATCACTGAATAACAATCATCTGGCTGATTTAACAATGTGAATTAAGGTTCTATTAATATACTTAGATCTGATGATAATACGCCCTGTGTAGTTGCTGGAGAATAGGACTATTGTACATTCCTTGCCATCCAAGGGGGCTCTCCAAACATGCAGAGCTAAAATATTGAGCTCTGATTCTGGGATCTCAAAGGAATTGTCACGTCCTATACAGAGCCACTTCTCAGCTCCCCCTGCCTATCATGAGTCCACAGTGAGATCCTCCTGCATGCAGCCAACAAGGTAACAGCCAGCTATGTCTGGGCCTCAAGTGACTCCTCCAAATTTAGTATGCAATGCTGGGGTCTCAACATGTTTCACCAAAGGGGGAACCCCTGGAAGTGTGTGGATGATTTCAAGAGTCAAAGAGGATGTAATAAGCCTCACAGACAGAAGTTCACTTCCATATATGTATACTATAGCATTGTGCTTAGCTGGTGGTCATATACTGATGACTCCAGATATGCCCCCATGCATTAGCTATGTATACTTATGATATCTTGTCCTATATAAAGGCAGGCCATGTCCTGAGTTGAGGCCTCTAGGCAGCATCTCAAGATAGGTAGATTATCAATGTGTCCTCATTAGAAGCTTTTTTTCTTTAAGCATAAACATTTTGTTCACAAAAGATGTCACAGTGGAGACAGAAAGTTAATTGGCTAATCAGGCACTGGATACAAAGCATTGCTACATAGCATATTCATGCAAATGCTTGATATCAGTATAAAATTCATCATCATATTTCTTTCTGCTCCTTGTGAAGCATGAGGCCACCATAGTAGGTGGTCCCCTTGCACCATCATCACCTGCACAGAGCATTCATTTACTCTTTATTATTAAAAATGTATGTAGCTATTTGTTTTACTTTATGAAGTTGCTAGGCTACATGCCTAACCTCATATTAGTTGCCTTGTACGACATGCCTGAGGATTCAGTAGTCCTATTGTTTCTTTGTTCCGACAGCTTAAGGAAAATAAATAATGAAGTCCTAGAAAACCTGGGAGTGAAAAGATAATTAATAAAGGATTTCAAAATTAGACAGCTAAAATATTAGGCCATATAAAAAGACTTTCATTGCACTGGGAAACATATGGAGAACAAGAGAGATCAAGTCAAACACGAAAATAAGAATCTTCAACTCAAATGTCAAGTCAGTCCTATTGTATGGCTCTGAGACGTGGACAGCAACAAAAATAACAACTAAAAAGCTACAGATTTTTATCAACGGGTGCTTGCGTAGAATAGAAGGACTGAAATGGTATGACAAAGTCACAAATGTGGAATTGATGACAAGAGCCAGACAAGTGCCAGTGGAACAAGAGTTGAGAAGAAGATGCTGGCGATGGATAGGACATACATTGAGGAGACCTGTTGATAGCATTCAAGGCAGTCCTTGTTCTGGAATCCACAGGGAAAGAGAGGCAGAGGTAGACCAAAAACACATGGAAAAGAGAACTGGATACAGAGGTGAAAATGATGAGGAAAACTTGAGCGGATGACACAGGACAGGAAGACTTGGCATGTGTTTGTTGAAGGCCTATGCTCCTTGAGGAGCTGAAGGGTACTTATTGATTGAAAAAGACGTAACACTGAAAACCATCATGGAAGGCAGTGCTAAAGTCAAAATTGCAAGAGGAAGACAGGAAAGAGTCTATCAGACTGCACCATCAAGACAAGAGACAGTAGACGTTGGAGATCCATTGCAGCCGATCTGCGTTGTGTTGGTGGCAGCTAATGATGATGACATTCCCAACACTTTGTGTCAAAGTTACATTGAGAAGACTTGACTTGGTTTAGCAGCCTAGGCTACTCTTTACTTTAACATTGTTGTAACAACAATGCGGTTAACTGTCATTCATAATTAGCACCTCTGCAGTGCAAAATGCAGATCAATACTGACACAAAAACATAATTCACTTTATATTATACGCAATAACACTTTCTTCGTTTCATGCAGAAAATCTTCTTTTTTCTTTTTAATTTATCAACTTACTTCCTCTAGTGCAGCTACTGTTTGTCGACAGATTCCCATCTTGCTGGCGAATGTTGAAGTGGTAGGAGAATTGTAGTCCTCCCATGTTTCCCGTACAAAATCCTGCACTGCTATCATCTCATCTGGCTTCTTTCACGTTGGGTGAAGAAATATATTCCTTCCTTTTTCTTTTCATAGAATGCAAAAATAGTCTGCTAGGGAGGAAGTCAACTTGCACCTTCGCGCATTTGTTTTGTATTCAATATGGTGGAAATTTTATAAGAGTCGCTTCCCCTGCTTCCTGACCTGGAAGACGGACGGTGCACAATGGCTAGGCTTTGTCCGCTTAATTATAATAATCACTGTTAAAGTGATTTCCGAGAGGGTGAAAAGGTGCGAACAACAGCTCTCAATAAACGCAAGGCAGGAATAAAAATAGGAACATTACGATACCTGAATAACTTGATAAGATGTCACTGTAGAATAACGACTTGAACGCGACCAAAACTACGAAATCTTCATCAGCATCACCCTTAGCTCCCCAAGGAGTATAGGCATTCAGCAAACTTAAGTAACGTCCTTCTGTCCCATGTCAACAGCCCAATGACTTACAGTGACAAATAAATCTCTAGGCGCAGCAAAATGTCAACATACTAGATTATTTACAGGCATACAATTCATCCTTAACTGTGGAGCAAATGTTGGTAATAGTTAGACCTAGAGAATTGCACAATATAGTAAAACAGTTTACAACAAGAACTAAAATTAAATAAGGATCAATGATGGTGTGAGGATAAGGGGTAGTCTGATGGGGTGCTCATATGGATGATGGCAGATAATTGGTGGATTGGGTGTCATCCCGGACACCCGTGGGCTTTCTCACCCTTTTCACCTTGTTAACAGCAGGGCAGTTATGGGAGACTTTACTGTTTGTTTGTTTTTTTTAATTTGTTTTTTTTTTTTGTTGGTGAAAAGGGGAGGGCACACATTCATTCACACAATTTTACATTGATTTACTGTATTTGGACTGAGTTGATGGGGGAGAAGATACTTTATTTAGATATCGAAAATCAGATTTTATTATCTTTAATTTACTACATTATATACAGGGCCGTCTTAACAGCATTGTAGGCCCTGGGCAAAGCAATGCACTGGGCCCCTACCAGCCCTACCCACAAGCGGGAATAAAAATTATGTCTTATGAACAATATGGCAGCATCCCCTATAATCGTGGGGCCCCTGCCCAGTGTGCCCATGACTTAAGACGGCACTGATTATATATCCTAATTATAACCCTTCGAGGGTTGAACAGAATACTTTATCTTTTAAAAAAAAATCTAGAATATTGGGTTTTTTGGAGGACAGTATTGTGTGTTTGGTCTACACAGACGTTATGTCTACACACATGTCTATGTATGTATGTATATATATCACACTCACTACAATAATAATTTCTTAATAGTTCTTGATTCATACGCCCAGCCAAAACATCTTTCACTCTATTCATTCCTCTTTTCAGATCCATACAGAGAATTGGGCTGCAACAGCAGCTGGTCTCTTGCCAGGAAGCCTACACCAAAACATTCATATGCTCTTGTAGTGATGGATTCTGTAACAATTAGTTTTACATGATGAAGCTTGCAAGCCCCATTCACAACCTTATATTAGTCACCTTTTACAACATGCCGGAGGGAGCAGTGGTATTATTCTTCTTTGTCTCCTTAGAGACCCCCCGGAGACTAGACTAAAATGTCTTTGCACGAAAATAAACGTGTGCATCATGTGACTTTTGGGACACGTGTAACGATAACCCTATGACAGAGGTTTTCAAACTGTGCGTCGCGGCTCCCAGGGGCGTCGCAGCCCTCGGCTAAGGGCGTCGCGGTGGCTTGGGAAAAGTGTTGGACTCGATATTATGAGCCAAGGTCCATCAATAAATATAGATCTTCGTAGTATAGAGAGGAGCCGCGGTGATTTATGCACAGGTCAAGGAAAAAAGTTTGAAAACCTCTGCCCTAGGAGGTTAGTAGTATTCTTCTTCTTCTTTTTCCTTTAATGCTCCTTATGGAGCATGGAGGCAACCACTACAGCTGGTCCTCTAGTACAGTGCTCCGCAACCTTTTCCACTTCGCGGCACACTTAAAGTACCTTTCAAAATTCCGCGGCACACTTAAAGTACCTTTCAAAATTCCGCGGCACACTATAATATTTAAATAGCTATGTATGGCAAATATTTTAAAATTCGATGCATTCATAAGACAACGCTAATTTTTTTGTGATGGATTAGTTAATGATGATAAGTGAACTTATTATTTGTAAAATTGTATGTGTGAGATTCTTTTATATTTTACCATAACATAGTGTTGCGTACTTTTTGGGTCCTTAACAGTAATAAAGTAGTCATGGGTCCTACTTCTGTTAAGAGGGTACGCATCAACATATGTGGTAAGAATATATTGGTAATTTAAATTCATCGCGCACGGAAGCGCACATATTTGTGCATAAGTATTTTTCGGGATTTGTTGCTAAACAGTAGATGACGTAGTAACCTCAGAGAGATGTGATGGCTGGTTTAAAAGTCAGGCGGTGGTCTGTTGTTCGAGCCCTAGATTGGGGTAAACTTCTGTTGATTTTTATCTGATACGGCCTTCCAAGTGGAAGCAATCGCCGTGATATTTTTACAGTAAGTTTTTGAAGTAAAATGAATATAAAAATTGTATCTGACGATTTTTTTAGTCACAAAGTATCTAGTCAGAACATTCGTTTAGAATGTACTGAAATGGATTCGAGATAGAGGGAAGTTGTGGATCCAGCCTGTTATTTTTATCAAGTATATGCCGCTTAAAGGAACTATATTACTTACGTAAATACAAAAATATAATATATATATTTTCACCGTCCTACGGCAAAATAATGAGATGTTAATTAAATTACGGACTTTGAAGTTTAGGTGCACTGATTACTAGGATGCCTCTATTATAATGGTCGGATATCCTATATTTAAATTGTTGATGAGGCCAATTTGAAGATGAGATTTTATTTGATGAAGTGCATACCTCATGACTATAAGATGTACGTCTGCCCTTGGAAAGGTCAGCCGTTATAAAATTATATGTGGAGCCAGCTCATGATATATTGCCTGATCATCCATGAACATTTATGCTTTATTTAAGATGTCCTGCCGTGTCTTCATCAATATGACGGTCATGAGATTATCTGATCTGAATATAAATAATAAATGGACATTTCGTCATGTTGATTAACCTACAAACGTCTATGACAGAGAATGTATACTCTGTCTGTCTTCATGTACGTCCAACGTCCTTGTTAAATAAACTGTGTGTATAAATCAACCCAAGAGTTCCACTACTACAGTCTTGGCATTAGTTGACGTGCCCTATTAAAGTTCCTGTTGCCTGATTGCCACATCACTTAACAACATTCGCGTATCAGCACAAGGTAGTAGTTACCCACCACGAAAACACTACTACACATAGATTTGTGTGTACCATTAAGTATATTCTGTCTAGTGTCACGGCACAGCAAGCAGATATCGGCGGCACACCGATTGCGGAGCACTGCTCTAGTAGGAAGTCTGCGTCAAAGCAATGATATGTTCTTGCAGCTGTGGTTTCTAGCAACTGGTTTTACGTGATCAGGTTGCTGGCCCCCATGCACAACCTCACATTGGTCCCCTCATATGACATACCTGACGTTGCTGTAGTCCAGTTATTTCTGTGTCTCATCAGAGACAACCCAGGAATGACAACGGGTAAGACACAATTACCTGAGCAAAATGTCAGCAAAAAAAAAGTATTATCATTGCTTCCCCCATTAAGTTAGTTATGAACGAGTCACACTTCTTTGATCATCAATATTGGTGCTGAGATCATCTCATGGGCACTTACACAGCTTCCCTTCGGCATGTTATTGCGCTGATTCCACTGAAGTGGTTATGAGCAGGCAACTGATCATCCAGAACTTTCATAGCTATAGAAATGCTTATAGCAGGTGCAGCTCAGTTGAGTTGTTCTAAAATTGCTTTATTCAGTAGAAGTCATCATATGCTCCAGGATTTGTAGAGCTGTGCCTTAAAACGCTTCCTGTGTGCATTTGTTTCTAGTATCTACTGAAACCTGACAATTGTCAGGTCAAATGAGTTTAATTAAAACTTGTTTGTTATGAGTAACTTGATTCTTATGGTTGTTCAGAATCAACATCACTTCATTCCAGGCAAACCCATAGGTGCTAATTCTTCCTCAGCTAATGACAAAGAATATATTTATGCTGACTGTTCCTGTAGCATGCTGAATGTATACATTATTGATTGCTCATCTTTCCATCCCCTCTAGTCTTATGTTTCATGCCAAACTCCAACAGTTTGATACCTAATCAGCTTTGCTGATCCATTGATTGCTGTATCAATTTTTAACAGGTGATCATTAATTGTCCTTAGCATCTCTCCCGTATCCATTTGCAATACATAAACAAATACACATAAACATGTAATAGCAGGCACTCGCAGGAAATAAAGTAGAAAACTAGACAACAACAAAAAAACAACAGAAGTGATACCTGATTATGTGTATTTATGTATGTTCAGAGGCCTCATGGTTCTCACTTTATTTATTATACAGTATCCATATCCAATGTTCCCACTGTGGGTGCTACTGAGGCTAGTCTGTCAGCTCTCTTATAACCCGTGCACAACTAGACAAGTGTGAACTAAGGAATATCTTATATCATTAAATATGAGAAAAACTCTGACAGCATTGGTAATGTAGGCAGGAAGAATACTCTTAAAACCACAGTATTTGCTGCTGAAGTAGGAGCATGCGTGGTACTCTACACACCAAATAACTAGACCACAAGGTCTTTTATATTTAGAAATGCATAATATAACTGACAGATCTTGTGTCTAAGTTGAACCTGACATACCTCACCAAAAATGGGGCATGACTCCTATTTTTTTTTTTTTATTCAAAAAGAAAAAAAAAGGAGCATGTAGGTTCACCATCCCACTGACCTATGACTTCTTAAAACCACCAGGGGTGAAATGCCAGCCCAAGTTCCCTGTTACTTGAAAAGTATTTCTGAGAGTGCACAGATGGCTTCATTTCAGCTATGGTCTCATTGCAATAAATCTTGCATACATTTCATATCAAGTTTCCTGATTCTTCAGGAACAACTTGCAGATGCCACGGAGAAAAGAGGTGTTCCACAAAATTAAAAGTATTTTATGCAACAATTCTTTGTCAGTAGAAGACTTCCTCAGTGTTATTTATATGTAGATAATCTTGTCATTGGGAAGTGAATTATGGACAATCAGTAAACAAGCAAGAAAAAGTGAGGTCACAGAAATGTGGTTTTACAGAAGAATGTCAATAATACCATGGACAGCTATAAATAGAAATGAGGATGTCCTAAATTAGGTCAGTATGCCAAGGAAGCTGTTTTTTTTTTCATATTAGAAAGTTGCAATCCACTTTCTTTGGACATATTATGTGAAAAGGAAAACTTACATATACTGTGAGAACAGGAAAGTTTGAAGGAAAAAAAAAGAGACAGAACACAACAAAGAGAATATACTCAACAGTTTAACATCATGGCATCAAAAGAAATAAGGTCATCATTTTTTGCTTACGCACTGGTCACAATAGGTTGAGGTACCATCTATATCACAAGTACAGGATTGGTCCAACTGATCTCTGCTCCTGTGACACCAGCCCCATGACTGCCAAACATCTGCTCCAGTCCTGCCAAACTTACAGCAGTGAACGGAGTGGTATATAGCAACAACCCACTTCTCTCAAAGAAAAACTGTTTGGAGATGTCAGAAACCTTGAGCTGACTCTGCCTTTATTAGAGTCATTAATGTATAAGTCTGAAGGTGAACGAAGTGGAAGAAGAAAAAGACCACAAAATTGATGAACAGCACTTCTGATAGGAGATAATTCTCACCCATGCCAGCTGAACTTTTACTTTAAGAAGAAAAAAAGTGTTTATGGAAATCTTGAGGACTTTGTAAGTGAAAGAACAAAATTAAAAAGTCAAACATCAAGGACAGAGAGAATAATTTAAATGGACTGTCTTTGGCTACCTAAAGGGATCAGTAACAAAAACAAACACAAGAAGTTAACTATCAGGAATAGACTGGGATTTAATTAAATAAGCCAGAGGTTTTCAAACTTTTTTGGTCCATGGCTCCTTTGACCTGTGCATAAATCACCGCGGCTCCTCTCTATACTACGAAGATCTATATTTATTGATGGACCTTGGCTCATAATATCGAGCCCAACACTTTCTCCAAGCCACCGCGACACCCTTGGCCGAGGGCTGCGATGCCCCTGGGAGCTGCGACGCACAGTTTGAAAACCTCTGAAATAAGCTATGTTTGTGGCAATCTTAAGAGCTCAGTAAGTAACAATTGCAAAGAAGAAGATGCTATAACAACCACTGTGATCAGCTTTGTACAATGTTTGCCTTCCACTTGTGTTCATCTACAGACATCACATATCTTGAATCATCATCTTTTTTCTTTGCGCTCATTATGAAGCATGCAGCCACTACAACAGCTGGTGCTACAGGAAGTCTCCATGAGGAAGTCACATGCTCTTGCAGCAGTGGTTTCCATGACAAATTATTAACTACATGATGAGGTTGCCAGCCCCATATTAGTCACCTTCTACGACATACCCGAGGCTGCAGTAGTTCTCTTCTGTCTTTGTCTCTTCAGAGACCCATAGGAACTACATGGAGAACCTACCCTGAATGGATGACATTTCAATTGATGACTATGGGCTGACAGAGACATTGATAATTCAACCTGGCTTTCAGATCATGAAATTCTGGTAACTGATATCATCATGATTTTTTCCTTTGTGTTGCTTATGGAGCATGAGCCTACTACTGCAGCTGGTCCCCTTGCAGGAAGCCTGCACCAAGCAGTCATGTTTTTTTTCGCAGAGGTAGTTTATGTGACTGATTGTTTTATATTACTCAGTGTGGGCAATCCTGAACCAATAACAATAAGAAACCAGAAGCTAGAACAGATAGGCACATTTACTTACCTAGGATGCATAGTAACACCAGTCGGCGGAACAAGCAAGGACATCAACAACAGAATGAATAAAGCGAGAACAGCGTTTGATAGTCTCAACAACATCTGGAAGTCTTACCAGTACAGCACAAACACCAAATTAAGATTATACGAGAGCTGCATACTTTCTGTGCTTCTCTATGGTGCGGAATGCTGGAGAGTAACAGAGAAGGAAATGTCAAAACTGTCCTCCTTCCATACAATCTGCCTAAGGAAAATTCTCTGAATCTTTTGGCCGAATACCATCACCAACCAAGAACTACTTATTCGGAGTAACCAATAGGACATGTGTTAAGATAGGAATATATGTATTGTTTATTTTGTGGTCAAAGAGAAACCATTAATTGTATATTTTTAGACGCTGGTGTTGGGCTGGTCATGTCCTCAGAAGGGACCCCGATGCCATTACAAGAACAGCTATGCTATAGACCCCTGAAGGAAAGTGAGAGGCTGACCAAAAACAACTTGGCGGAGAACTGTGGAGGCTGAGATGCACAGAATGAACCAGAGTTGGGGGACTGTAAGAAGGATGGCCGCGGACCGAACAAAGTAGAAGCAGTTTGTTGCTGCCCTAAATATATTGAATTTTCCCCCTGTGCCACCAGAAGAAATGTGATGTGCCACTAAATGACAGGTAAAGAACCTTTTTGAATCTATATATTTATTTCAACAGTTGGCGGCTAAGGATCAAAGAAGAAGAATGTTTTATTTGATGAGGTTGCCAGATCTATGCAATCATAACATAAACTAACTGTTAATCTGATCATGATGATCACTGTTGTAATCCTGAAGATTGTATCTGTTGTTTTTTTCTTCAACCTTGATTGTGATGAGTAAAAACAATCGCTTGCAATCTTTCTTACTTACTTACTTAGTCGTTCCCCTTCTACCGTGAGGTGTAGAGGGTATATATTGCCCTACACGATGCCACTAGGCGTGATGGCCACTGACTGCTTCAACAGTCGGTGGCTAAGGATCAAAGAAAAAGAATGTTTTATTTGATAAGGTTGCCAGACCTATGCAATCATAACATAAACTAACTGTTAATCTGATCATGATGATCACTGTTGTAATCCTGAAGATTGTATCTGTTGTTTTTTTTATTCAACCTTGATTGTGATGAGTAAAAACAATCGCTTGCAATCTTTCATAAAGTTTAAACTTGGAAATTAATCAACTGATACATGATCATGCCAGGGATAATAATGCTATTGTGTATACAGATGGGTCTGTGATCCATGGTGAGAAACCAGGTTGGGGCTTCTCTGCTAGGGTAAAGGGCAGAATCCTCGCCGAACATAGTGGAGCTTACAAGATAACAACTTCCAGCATGAGAATGGAGGTAGAGGCAGCTACTGCAGCCTTAAGGTGGATATCTGAAACTTCATTAACAAAGGCAGTCTCTCAGTCCATGCTTCGAAAGGTTCAAAATGGTTGGCTACAGCATGAATGGAAAATATTCAAAGAAGCTTCGAGTCTGCAGGAGCTGGTGTGGATCTACTGTCCTGGTCATGCAGGGGTATGCAGTAATGAGAGAGCTGACAGACTAGCATCAAGAGCACCCATAGTGGGACACTGGATATGGATAAGGGAGAGATACTGCAAACAATTAATGATCACCTTTAAGAGAATGACACAGCAACAGATGAATCATCAAGGTTAAGAGATGGACGTATGAGAGGATGCATCCGTCATGTATACAACCAGCGAGCTACAGGAACAGTAAGCATTCACACTCTTCAACATATACTGAGGGAGACTGAGCACCTATGGGTTTGCCTGGAGTGCAATGATGTAGATTCTGTTCAACAATAACAAAAGTTTAAACATAAAATTAACAGACTGAGCAGCAGATGAAGAAGTAGAAAAAGAAATCTGAGCAAAACTAAGAAACAAAAGAGATCATAAGGCACTGAAAACAACAGTTTTATATATTTATTTTTCTCGGTTTATTCTCTCATTTTCTTATTGTTCTGATTAGTTACCATCACTATAATGTTTCATGTGATGACAAAAAATATTAATGCTGTAAAACAGTTATTGTTGACACTATTACCTGTTCTTTGCTTTCACACTTTGCTCGCTGAGGTTGTTTCTAAAAAAGGGAAATATGTTTTTTATATTTAACAACTAATGCTGCATGAAATCAAATAGGCAGACTCTTTAATCGTAAAATAACATGTATCTATGCTTGCATCAGTCATAAAATAATGTTTCCGTACTTACAAATCCAACAAAAAGCTAAAATAAGCAGATTCCTTACTTGATCAGGCGCACAGGTCCTGTAAAGGCACACCCAAGTTTTCAAACTTAACTATACTTGCATCAGTCATAAAATAATGTTTCCGTACTTACAAATCCAGCAGCCTGGAAGTATGAAGCTGCCGATCGCACCAGGTGGCAACGCTATCTACGGCGCCACCTCAGATTGGGCGAAAAGAAGCTCACACAACAAGCAGAAGAGAGGAGAAAACGTTGAAAGAAGCATCAGGCACATAATAACCAGTTTCTATACTTACATCACTCACAAAATAACCAGTTTCTAAACTTTCATCAGGCACAAAATAAGCAGTTTCTATACTTACATCAGTCACAAAATAACCAGTTTCTATACTTACATCAGTCACAAAATAACCAGTTTCTATACTTACATAAGGCATAAAATAACCAGATTCCTTACTTACATTAGGCACAAAATAACCAGTTTCTATACTTACATCAGGCACAAAATAACCAGTTTCTATACTTACATCAGGCACAAAATAACCAGTTTCTATACTTACATCAGGCACAAAATAACCAGTTTCTATACTTACATCAGGCACATAATAACCAGTTTCTATACTTACATCAGGCATAAAACAATCAGTTTCTACAAGGCAATTGAAACTTTGTATATCCTCACTCGTATCTATTGGCTATACATGAAACAAATGTCAAAACGAGAAGACTTACTGCTATTAAGCTAATAAGTTTTTTTTATTTTTTATTTCCAGAAACAAAATTAAGCAACAAAATCTACAATGGCCAATAAACTGACGTTACAAGAGACAGCAAAAACTGCTGCCTGTTGGGTAGTCATGTGTTGAACAGGCTATCTCTTGACATCATGTTAATCACAAAATATACCAGTTTCTTCATTTTCATACTTACATCATGCACAAAATAAGCAGTTTCTATACTTACATCAGTCACAAAATAATCAGTTTCTATACTTACATCAGGCACATAATAACCAGTTTCTATACTTACATCAGTCACAAAATAACCAGTTTCATACTTATTTCAGGCACTGAAAAAAGTATGCGTTTTTTTTCAATGGGGTTTTCCCGCTACGGTCACGGTGCAATTACCCTAACCGGATCTGCTCTAGATTTGACACAGAGCTGTGATAAAAAAACAGGAAAGTTTTTTATACTTACAATAGGCACAAAATAACCAGTTTTTATACTTACATCAGGCACTAATAATGTTGCCGATCTATCTTACTTACATGAAAAGGCAACAAGAGTGAATAAACAGGATCAGACAATTTTTAGCTACAAGCAGTTTAATTGATTACAAAACTTTGTATACGCTCACTCGTATCCTATTGACTATACGTGAAAAAAAACAAAACGAGGGTAAATTTGTCAACTGCTCAAAAACAGTCCAAAAATTTTTTGGAGACCATGGTGACAGAAACACCAAAATTAAGCAACAAAATCTACAATGGCCAATAAACTGACGTTACAAGAGACAGCAAAAACTGCTGCCTGTTGGGTAGTCATGTGTTGAACAGGCTGCATCTCATGTTGAGCTGTAATGTTAATACGTTACCGGTATAGTATTTTTATGTCATAAAATAGCAGTCAATTCTCTTCATTTTCATATTGGTTTCATATACATTGGTTGGATAGGAGTGAAGGAATAATAAGTCAAACATAGGGAATAATTTATCAATCTCTGTATACTTGCATCCGTAGAAGAGATAAAAACACATAAGACTGTACTAATACATGAAAATGGGTCCACTTCTCTGAATTGTACAAAATATCTACAGCTGTAGTGAACATTTTAAAATGCAGAATCATCGTCACCATCATTATCTTTGATCTCCTTGTAGAACATAGGTTTTCAATCAGGTCGCGCCAAACTCTCATGTCTTTTACCATTCATTCACATCCTTTCTATCCCTTTGAAGTTTTGTCTCTATCCTCTTCTCCATGTATTTTTAGTTCTCCCTTTATTTCTTTTGCTCTGGGGATTTCAGAACAAGGACTGCCTTGTAATGCTATCCTTTGGTTTCCTCAATGTGTCTCCTATCCAACACCCACATCTTTTCCTCATCTCTTGTTCCACTTGTATTTGGTTCCCTCCATCAGTTTCACTGGTATTTGGTTCCTTCCACCAGTTTCACTGACTTTTGGTTCCTTCCACCAGTTCCACTGACTTTTGGTTCCTTCCATCAGTTTCACTGCTATTTGGTTCCTTCCAACAGTTTCACTGACATATGATTCCTTCCACCAGTTCCACTGACTTTTGGTTCCTTCCATCAGTTTCACTGCTATTTGGTTCCTTCCATCAGTTTCACTGACATGTGATTCCTTCCATCAGTATCACTGCTATTTGGCTCCTTCCATCAGTGTCACACTGCTGATCTTGCCATACAGCTTTCCTTATATTCTGCGCAAGCACCCATTTATGAAAGTCTAACTTCTTTGTTTGCATTTTTGTTGTTCTCCATGTCCCAGAACCATTCAACATGAGTGCCTTCACATTTGAAATGCAGATTCTAATTTTTGTGTTAAATTCAATGTCTTGTTATTTCCATATTTCCGAACGGAATTAATGTCCCGCTTGCCTTTTATGTTCTAATTTTGATATCACTGTATGTTCCTCTTGCTTTGGTGCTGCCAAGATATTTGTATTAGTCCACATCTTGCTATTTCCATTTTTCCGATGCAATTAAAGCCCCATCTGCCTGTTATATTCTACTTTTGATACTACTGTCAGCTCCTTTTGCTTTGGTGCTGCCAAGGTATTTGTATAACTCCACACCTTGCACAGATGTTTCTCTAAGTGCAATTTGGCTACCATTTAGTGCATCCAGACAGACAGTAGAACACATATTCCTAAACTACGTGAGGAGCAGGGTGGCCTTCTCATACCCAGTTGAGGGAGAAACTGTATAGTGATGAGAGAAGCCTGAGACAGACTGCCTGCTTTATAAGAGAGATAGATGTGTTTATCTGAGAGCGAACGACGAAGAAAAAGACGTACTGCATTTACTCCTCTACCGCATCGCCACCTTGGTGAGGTAGAGGAGCTTGTGTGTCCCCATGACCTATGCCGGCGGTAGCATAGCACAGCTTCCAGCAGATCTTCCAAGCTGGACAGGTCAAAGGGTTAGGGACCAGACCAAGAGAGACACACACCTGTTGCCTTGCAGGCAGGCTGGGGACAGTCAAGGGCTAAGGAAGGCAACCCTACAGAAATGCCTGTTAAAATCGGATGCACTGGGCCACAGGCTTAACGAAACAGTGCATCGTACTTCGCTTA
This sequence comes from Oreohelix idahoensis, assembly GCA_024509875.1. Taxonomy (NCBI): domain Eukaryota; kingdom Metazoa; phylum Mollusca; class Gastropoda; order Stylommatophora; family Oreohelicidae; genus Oreohelix; species Oreohelix idahoensis. The sequence continues at coordinate 132,615 of JAMPIV010012143.1, forward strand.
ATGACGACATCAAGAATAAAAAGAAAGCAGAATCGTGCTCACCCCAGGTGGCGAAAGCTGAGCCCCCCCCCATCTAGAAGGGGTCCAACCTATGCTCCTGGTGGTCACCCTCCCCTGTACTGTAAAATTAAGGCACAGAGGGAAAGGGCAAGAGTTACTGACCAAACACAAAGAACAATCAACATACTCCACATGTGGCCATCACCAGTACCATTCCTGGAAAAGGAGATAGACATAGCCTCAAGCTGACTACTGCTTCCTGTGAACATATTCAAGTTGACGTCTGAGAGTGTACGAAGAAGGATGTACTGCATTTATTCTCATAATTTTTTCTCTGTGTAGTTGCAGACCCAACTGGTGTGACAACTCATCAAGCATTCTCATTTTATTTTGTATCTGGTCGTGGTTAACAGCTGTGCGTTACCAGAGCTGAAAAGGGGAACAAAAAAGCTAATAACAATGTATATTACCAGGCATGTCAGAAGACAACTAGAGAGGACAGGGCATCAGACCGGCTATCACACTCTGTCGAAGCTTGAAGGAAAAAGAAAATGCTTTAACAACATAAACAAGTCAACCAATATTTCAGCGATTGATTCGAAAAAATATTAATACTGTAATGAAAGCCTCATTCCTGTACACATCTTTAAACATGAATTCATTAAGTACCAGTCCTATTTAATTCAGAGCAACCATGCATAGAGAAAAATTTTTTTTTTTTTTTAAACTTCAGTAGCTTTCAACTTTTGTTTATGAATATTTGTTATTGGATCAATTTTTATTATGGCACCCCCACATTGTTATCATTTTTTTTCTGCTACTTTTAGACAGTAATATATAAATCAGTTTCATAACTTAACTGTACACAGGAAACATGGGATGTTTCAGAATTCACACTTCATCAGCTACAGTTACAAATAGGTGACAAAGACAAATATAGACAGATCAAGAGAAAAAGACAAGTGGATACTGCAAACATGTAGAAAAATGATGAATGAAAAAAAAAAAAAATTATAAGACGTATGATACAGAAAGATAAAACAATTTGAGTTTTAAAACAACACAAGAAATAAGAAAGTAAAAATATGGAACAAGGAAAAAAAAAATCAACTCAAATAATTCAACAAACAACAAAAATAACAAAGCAAAATAATATATCCTGATGAAGAAATTCACAGAAGAGTGACGTGAAAGGAAGTGATGTAAAAAAGCAATGAAACAGCATGAAAATATGTAAATAGGATATGAAACAAAACACAAGGAACAAAAAAGATCATGAAAGCATTGAGAAAAGAAATAGTACTGAAATAGTGGAAAACCACTTAATAGCAGAATTCAAGCAAAATGGTGTTGTACATTCGAGCCATCAGGAGAAAGACAAACCATTTTTACAATGAGATGATTCCCCAAAGAAAAGCGAGTTCTGGTATCACCAAAGCAAGAGTGGATTGCAGTTATCTGAATATCGCAGTTACCTGAATGGTCGGGACTATTAAAATGAAGAGCCACAGGTTTAGGTTCCCCATGATAAAGTGTTCACAAAATCTGTCTGACACTACTATAGCTGTTCCCCTTACAGGAAGCCTGCATCCAGCATCCACATTCTCTTGCAGCAGTGGATTCTGTGGCAATTTGTTTTACATTATGAGGTTGCCAGCCCCATGCACAACTTCATACTAGTAACCTTATACATGCCAGAGAGTACAATAGACCTATTCCTTCTTTGTCTCTTCAGAGACCCTAGGGAACTACATGGGGCACCATCACGTTTCATTATTTTTAAAATTGTTCAGTTATATGTTAGAAACACGTTCAATCAATACCCTTTAGCTCCCCAAGGAGCATAGGCCTTCAACAAACACATGCCAAGTCTTCCTGTCCCGTGCCATCTGCTCAAGTTCTGTCCATGTTTTCCTCATCATTTTCACCTCTGTATCCAGCTCTCTTCTCCATGCGTTTTTTGGTCTACCTCTGCCTCTCTTTCCCTGTGAATTCCAGAACAAGGACTGCCTTGTAATGCTATCATCAGGTTTCCTCAATGTGAGTCCTATCCATCGCCAGCGTCTTCTTCTCAACTCTTGTTCCACTGGCACTTGTCTGGTTCTTGTCATCAATTCCACATTTGTGACTTTGTCATAATACCATTTCAGTCTTTCTATTCTACGCAAGCACCCGTTTATAAAAGTCTGTAGCTTTTTAGTTGTTGTTTTTGTTGCTCTCCATGTCTCAGAGCCATTCAATAGGACTGACTTGACATTTGAGTTGAAGATTCTTATTTTCGTGTTGGCCTTGATTTCTCTTGTTCTCCATATGTTTCTCAATGCAATGAAAGCTCTTCTTGCTTTTTGTATTCTTATTTTGATATCACTGTCTGTCCCTCCAACTTTGTCTATATTACTACCAAGATATGTGTATGATTCTACATTCTTTAGTGGTGTTTCTTCAAGTTCAATCGTGTTATCATTTCTTGCATTTATTCTCATAATCTTTGTCTTTTCCCTGTGTATTTTCAGGCCCACTTGTTGTGACCTCTCATCGAGAATTTTCATTTTCTCTTGCATCTGATTATGGTTATGGGACAGAAGAGCCAAGTCATCTGCAAAATCATGTTAGATTCGTAAAAATGGCATCACTATAAAAAATTTAAAAAAAAACACACACAACACCATTTAGGACAGTGTTTCCCAAACTTATTTTTATCGGGATTTTAAATACAGTTTCTCTCTCAGTCTCGCCACCTATGGAACCAGTGCATGCATGTTAGTTAAAAAGAGATGGAAAATGTATGATATTAATGAAATACAATAGAAAGATGCAAAAGGAAAAATGAAGCACACACAAAAACAACTTCAATGTAGATTTAGAACATCAATTTCAAAAATGTATCACTTATATACCACTTTTATCAAAGGGTTCAGGTTAAAAGTGTTAGTTATCTAACATGTATTCAAAATTTGATTAAAAAACTGCGTCACCTTCTGAAACATAAGTGTAACACTCAGTTTTAACCTGTTTAACTCCAGGATATAAATACTTTGTTAAACATATACAAATAAAGACGGCATTTTCATATGGTCCTGGGTTCAATTCCCTAGTAAGCCGATTACGTCTTTTATCTTTTCTATTGCCTAGATTTCTACTTCTTTATTACTTACATACGCCTGCAACATATTCATTTATGTTTATTATCACACACACACACACACACAATATTCCAGTAAATATCAGATTTTAATTTTTGTTTTCAACAATACTTTCCTGTTGTGCAAGACCTCTTTATCCAAGAATAACTTTGAACTGATTGATCATAAATGGGTTTAAACCACATCATAAATGGGTTTAAACCACATCATAAATGGGTTTAAACCACATCATAAAATACCAAGCACATTCCTCATAACAGTTTATTTTAAAAAAATAAAATATCGCTCTGTACAGGAATGACTGTTAAAATCCAATGCATTGGGCTATAGGCATAATGAATCAGTGCAACATAAGTTTGTTACATGAAGTTTTCAGGGTTGATTTTCCTAGGTGATAGTGTTAGGAGGCCAGGTTATGGGGCCAGTATATTGGAAGAAAGTTTTTTTGTGTGTTTTGTCCCAATTTTATATTTTATTAATGATCATTCAGTTTCCTTAACATCTAATATAACAATACCATACTTGTTGGAAAGAACAGACCTTTTATCTTTAAAACTTTAAGAAAACTCAGAAGCGATAGAAAAGTTCTTGCATCAAATATAGGAAAAACCACAGCATCTTTTAAGAGTTAAATGTTAGCTATACAAGGTCTCAGCTTTATGAGGTGAAGTGTACAGTGCCTTAGCTTTTCCTAACTCAGGAGCAGAGTCAGGAACCCATTTTTACAGCTGGGTAGACTGATGCATGATGTGACCAGGTTTTGAAGCCAGTCCCTTTGACTCAAGAAGCAAGCACTCTGACACTCTGGAAATATTAGAAGGAAATGTTTAAAAAACCCACCATCCTCTAATAATTGAGCAAATATGCTGATGGTATAGAGAATGTAAAATAGCTGCAAAATTAATAAAGGAATAAGAGGAAAATGGTTGGTAGAATATGTAGAAGACACATAAAATGAATAACGGGAAGGATAGAAGGACAAAGTAAACACCAAAGTAACTAATATAGCAAAAACTGCAGGACTGGAAGGAATTGTAAACCACCACAAAAATATATATATCAGCTGTAGAAAACAAAAAAAAGGTATAAGGGTTGTAGAACACCGCCACAAAAATGTATGACTAGCTTATATAAAAAGGGGAGGGTTGGATGGAAAAGTAAAACACGATAAAAATGTACTGTGAATAGGGTTGGAAGGATACATCTGCATCAGCAAAATTAATTTTGATAACAGCAGGAGGACTAGATTAAAAGAAGAATATCATAATAATGAATTGTGAGTGAGTGAGTGAGGTGGAGAAATCTGAGAGATCAGCGGCCCACAAAGTGAAACAGCAAAGTCTGTGGTACACTAGAAGTGTATCATGACAGAGAAAAGGATAAGGGCTGGCCACCATTGAAGAGATTGGGACCTCACCATGTAAAACCCTACTGAATGCAATGGAGATACAACATCAAGAGATGGACAGGAAAGAGTCTGTCAGAGTGCACCATCAAGACAAGAGATGGACATGAAAGAGTCTATCAGAATGCACCATCAAGACAAGAGATGGAGAGGAAAGAGTCTATCAGAATGCACCATCAAGACAAGAGATGGACAGGAGAGAGTCTATCAGAATGCACCATCAAGACAAGAGATGGACAGGAGAGAGTCTATCAGAATGCACCATCAAGACAAGAGATGGACAGGAGAGAGTCTATCAGAATGCACCATCAAGACAAGAGATGGACAGGAGAGAGTCTATCAGAATGCACCATCAAGACAAGAGACAGAAGACAGTGGAGATCTATTGCAGCTGACCGATGTGAAGATGGCGCCTACTGATCCTTTTAACACCCAAAAACCAAAATATTTTGAAAATTGAAAGTTTATTTGGGCGACTTTGGGCTACTTTTCAATCACAAATAGGCAATTCTGGATGATTTTTTAAACACATTTTGGGTGACTTTGGGCCATGTTAAACGTGATTTGGGTGACATCTGGAAACCATAAGAATCTGGTTTTCCGAAACACAACTGTCCCACAGAATATCAGATAAAAAGATATGGACCTGTACTAATATGACAAGGATCACCACATAGTTCACAGAGATCTCCAGGGAGAAAGAAGAAATAGAACAACTGCTTCCTCAGACATGCTGTAAGACGTGACTATGAGGTTGTGCATCAGGATACAAAATGGGTGCCTCCAGCATGATTAGAAAACATCCATAGAAGCCTCAAATCTTCAGGAACTGGTGTGGAGTTACTGTCCTGGTCACGCACTGCAGGGGTATGCGGTAATGAGAGAGCTGATAGACTAACCGCAAGAGCATCCATGGTGGGGACACTGGATATGGATAAGGGAGAAATACTAAAGACAATTAATGATCACTTAATAGAAAATGACACTGCAACAGAAGAATCAACAAGGCACAAACTGCTGGAATTTGGCATCAAACTTAAGACTAGCAGGGATAGACGTATGAGTGGATGCATCCGGTGTGTATATAACCAGCACGCTACAGGAACAGTTAGCAATCATATCCTTCGACATTTGCTGAGAGACTGAGTACCTATGGGTTTGCCTGAAGTGCAGTGATATCAATTCTGATCAAGAATAACAATGGCATCAGGCTGGCAAACTCATTTGGTCAAATTAATTGCCACAATAACCCCTGCTGCAAGAGTTTGTGATTTAAAATAAACTTCATCAAGGGGGACCATCTGCTGTGCTCTAAAAGGAGCAAAACAAACAGATGATGATGATGAATATGAGAAGTGTTGGAAGGAAGTGTAGAAAAACTTTAAAGTGAATAACTGAAAGACAATCATCTGGCTGATGTAACAATGTGAATTAAGTTTCTATTAATACACTTAGATCTGATGATAATATGCCCCGTGTAGATGCCGAGGGGTCTCTGATGAGACAAAGAAAGTATAGGACTACTATACCACCAGCCATGTCGTTCAAGCGACTAATATGATATTGTGCATGGGGCTGGCAATCTCATCATGTAAAACAAATAGCTACAGACATGACCACTGTAGGACTATATGAATGCTTCATGTGGGTGTGATGATGATGAAAGGGGACCACCTACTATGGTGGCTTCATGCTTCGTAAGGAGCAAAATGAAAAATGATGATGATGAAATTTGATACAGATATTGAGCATTTGCGTGCATATACTATGAAACAAGGCTTTGTATCCAGTGCCTGATTAGTCAGTTAGCTTTCTATCTCCACTCTTACATCCATTGTAAACAAAATGTTTGTGTTTAAAGAAAACAAAAGCTTGTAAGGTGGACACATTAATAATGTACTTGTCTTGGGATGATCTGGTCCCCTTGCAGGAAGCCTGCACCAAGCTTCCACATGCTCCAGCAGCAGTTGTTTCTGCGGCTATTTGTTTGACATGATGAAGATACCACCCCATGCATAACCTTATATTAGTTGCCTTGTACGACATGCCTGTGTACGCAGTAGTCCCATTGTTTCTTTGTCTCGTCACCTTCAGTGACAAAGATTCAAAATGAGCAGACCAGAATGTTGGTAGGGATAAACACCTGCATTAACCACAGACAAAAAAATTGTTTGGTGCTCTCAATAAGAATGGTGCTCATCAGAAGTTTTCAACAGCAGAATGTCTGGCCTCAAGACAAGAAGATGCCCAAGAAGAAAATGAGAAGGACAGTATTCGTAACATCCCGAAGAAGCAATCTTACAAAATAACAAACCTCAAACACTTTATCATCATTATTCCCCTTGTCACACTCCATATAGGGCATGTAGCCACCAGGGCAGTTGGTCTCCTTGCAGGAAGCCTGCAATCAAAGTACTCATGCTCTTATAGCAGTGGTTTATGTAGCAAAATTGTGCCCTATGCACAACCACATTAGTCACCACATACAACATGCTTGAGTAGCTCTCTTCTTCCTTTATCTCCTCAAAGACCACCCCCCTCTCAAGAATGGCACAGAGATCAACTCTTTATGGCGTTACATTAAACCAAATTATAGTTATAACTGCGGACAAAAAATTGAAAGGAACGCCAGGAAAATAAGCAGCTGACGTCTGTCACCTCAAGGGCGCATTCCAATAGTCAGTTATGACTGAAGGGGCTATTATTATTAGTTATAAGTGCTTTCAGTCATCGTAAAAACAAACTTAACCATCTTCTCTTATTCTGTACCTTCTGCTATCTCTCATGAGGTAATTACACACTAAAAATGAAGCAGTTCTTGTAAAAAAGATAAACCAAAATAAATTTGACAGCGCCAGAAAACCTGATGGTTTCTTCAAAGCCTTTTAGCCTGTAGCAGGAAATGTATGGCACAATTATTACAGAAAATCTTAACATCTTCACCTAATTAGGTATTTAGTTGCAATTTGTATTATATTTCTCCAGGGCTCTAAGAATTTCATAAAGTTTCAGTCAAGGATGCCTATGAGAAAAACCTAGTTCTTTCTTGTCATTAGTGAACAATGTTTAATTAACATATATCAAAGTGACATACACCAAAGGGGACACACACTGAGGAACCTTGTTGATAGCATTACATGGCAGTCCTTGCTCTGAAATAGCTAGCATAAGAGAGGTTGAAGGAGACCACAAAATACCTGGAGAGAGAGAGCTGAAGATAGAAGTGAAAGTGATAAAGGAGACATGTAAGCACCTTCATGTGTATATCTATATATCAAACAACAGTTTATCAAAAATTACATGTAAGAATGAGAAGTCTGAGCAAAAATTACATGTAAGAATGAGAAGTTTGAGCAAAAATTACATGTAAGAATGAGAAGTTTGAGCAAAAATTACATGTAAGAATGAGAAGTTTGAGCAAAAATTACAAGTAAGAATGAGAAGTTTGAGCAAAAATTACATGTAAGAATGAGAAGTTTGAGCAAAAATTACATGTAAGAATGAGAAGTTTGAGCAAAAATATATCAAACACAGCACACCTGGATATATGAAAATATTTTACACCCATTTTACATAAATGGGATAATGTACAAGTGCACACTCATAAAACATGACATAAACAAAAACAAAACTTATTCATATTAATAACTTTTTACCCTTTTGACCAATGTGAGACAAGGGCTATCATCAAAACCAATCACTTGACACTCATTCAACCTGTAGTTTATTCATATATTATATATAAATACACAACTTGTACCTTTTCAACCAATGTGGGACAAGGGCTATCAACAATGCTCATAATTTGACACTCATTTAGCCTGTGATTTTTTTTCTCTTATGTTTTATACAAACACACAACTTATTACTAACTGCTGACCTTTCAACCAGTGTGGTTTATTCACAAATGTTACTACACATACACACAACTGATTAATAACTTCACCCTTTCAACCAATGTGGGACAAGGGCTATCAACATTACCCACCATTTGACACTCATTTAACCTGTAATTTTTTTCATATATTACTACAGGTCTATATTCTTTTATCCGAACACTCAAAAACTTATACTGCGAGGATTTCCAAACCGTCTCTGCCATCAAAAACTCTAATTTGATTGAAAATCGAACCCCAATTGCAAAGAATCCGAACATCCAATGGTTAGTGCAAAGAAGATACACCGAACAATCTCTTTTTTGAAAAGGCCAGGAAAAGTTCAAAATCAGGCCGCCACCAGTCCATCCTGACTTTAAGGCTTTATTTTGAAATCTTTTGATGCTAATTTATCAAATGCTCGTGCGAACAATTTGTAAAGGATGAATGGGCTAATGTCAGTGGCTTTTTTGGAACAGGAATCATTCACTATCATAAAGTTAATGCCTTAATATCTGGAAATTTTACCAATCTAGTGTAGCAGTATTGCGTTCTAGGCAGAACACTGGCTAAAACAATTTAGGATACGAATATTGGGGTAAGGTCATAATTGTGATCACTAAAGACCAAAAATACCACGTTGTTTAAAAGGAATGTGGACATGTAGTCCCACATTCTTAAGCACAGAATAATTTGGATGGTAGTGCAATATTTCTTGGCGATCATGGTTCATCCAAAGAAGAGGTTGAGAAACATAGAAAAAGTGAACCGCAAGTGTTTTGTCTAAATTGAAACGAAAACACCATTCATCCAGAGACTAGGAAAAGGTGAAACTGTGTCTTCAATTTTGCGAGTAATTTTCCAATGTTCCCAATGTAAAGCTACCGTTCTGACATCAAAAGTAACAAAGCTTAAAAAGAGGAGTTTGGCACCGAAATTGGTTTTAAAGTTGGGCTAGTGAAAATGGTGGCGTTTTCCAAGAAACCCGTAAAACTCACATGCTTGGACATGCGAAAGATACTTTTTGGGGAACACAAAACACTTGTAGTAGGCCTGCTTGTATAAATGGTTTGAATGCAAAGAAAGAAGCAAAGGGGACACAAATGCATGTTTTGGTATTGTGTGAAAAGTGGACTTCAGTTTCAACAACAAGCACATGTCGACTTTACGCTCGCCAGAGGAAGGAATAAGAATTTAAGGACTCGCAGAAGACTTTGATTCCTCAACATTGGCTAGAAGATGAAATGAGAACTTTTCTCGTCATGGCATACAGAATTGGAGATGCAACTGCCGCTGAAAATTGTAAAGAAACATTTTGGCTTTTGTGAAGAAGAAAAGATTATTCACGATCGTGTACCGATAGAATGCCGAGAAGTACACTTGAGTTTATGGCTTTGGAATTATGAAAAAAACCAAAACTCAAAAAGTCACTTGCATCTCAGCGCGATGGAGTACTAGGCAGCTTCCCCAGCTCTGTGTTTTAAATTGCGGGACTTAGCAAGCAAAGAGAGAGACTAACAATTTTTGGTAGGATTCCCTTAATGCCAGTGCAAGTCATCGTTTTACCGGGCCTAATGACGTTTCGTAATGCCAAAAAAACACAAGTTTGTTTAAAGAAAGTGACAATCTCCCATTGTGTACAAAGGACTATTGGATGAATAGTAAAACATTTTGGTGATGGACAGTGACTATCATTTTAATTGAAGATGGTTTTAAAAATATTACATACAATGTATAACAAATATGTCTTCTAGTTGGTATAATCTTCGTTTGGTTCAGAGATAAATGGAGTTCATACATTTAAAAACGATATTCTATTTGACAAACAATGGCCAGAGACGGATGTACATTCAATGCATTTTGCGAATGTTATTTTAAAGTAACTTTTTCTGCTTTTGGTAACAGCTACTGATTCAACCAATGGATCAGGTGGTTAATTTTTAAGCTTAAAACGGATTTAAAGAATTTTGGAAGTCATGCGTCGTTATTATTTTTAAAACACAAATTTGATGAAGAAAGATTTAGGTGTGCCGTGCGGTTCCAAAATTTATTAAATCTCAAAGATTTGCTGTTATGTAATACTGATGCTGGACACACCCTTCACGTAAAGATATAATCTCAACAAGGGCTTGGAATATTTAAAATACTTGGTTGAAAAGGAATTACAAACAGAAATGGGAAACTACTAGTGTTTTAGTGAAACAATATTTTGTATTAATGAATATTGGTGACTTTGTTATTTTAGCAAATTTTCGGCCTGTGAGCAAAGATGATGCACACACATGTGTGCTAGAATATTTATGATAATGAATTCTGGGTGTGTCATTTTTTAAGAAATTTTGTCATTTTGTTGGAGAAGACTTCCAAATATTTGTGACCGATTTGAGAGACTCCATTTTAAAACACATGATTGGTTATTTTTAAATCACATTTTGGGTTATTTTTAAAACACATTTTGTGTGATTTAAAATAACATTTTTGGGTGATATTTTTGATTATTTTGTCATTTTGGGTGACTTTTTGGGTTATTTATTTTTTACACTACAAACTAGCGTGGGTGGACCATTTTGGGTGACTGGCTATATTTTTAAATATATCTTTGGGGTATTTTTTACATAACAGCTTCTGGTTGAATATGGCTAGCGGGACTTTAAACATATTTGGGTGACTTTGCCTATTTAAAAAAATACATTTTGGGTGACTTTGGCTATTTTAAAAATACATTTTGGGTCACTTTGGGCTATTTATTGAACACATTTTGGGTGACTGGCTATGTTGACTGATGTGGGTTACTTATCAAATACAATGTGTGCAACCGGAAAAATCTGTTTTCATCAACAAAGCTGTTCCCAAGGATTTAGGATGAAAGGACACAGACCTGTACACATAAGGCCCATAATCTCATATAATCCAGAACTTGCTATTGTTGGCAAGAGTGGTCTATTTCCATTATGAAACAAAAGCATAAAGAAAATGTGGATCAGTTTGTGCTAAGCCTCCATATACTTCTTCTACAACCAGCAGCTCCACATTAGTCCAGTGGGGTACAAGAAAATAGTTTAGGACAACAAAAAAATGAAAACTGAGAGTTTTCTGATAATTCATGTTCTCCTGAATCTAAATATGTCAAAATCATTTGTCAGAACACAAACACATTCTAAGTAGATTTATTTTGATTTTGCAAACTGTATTTTTTTAAGAAATTGTACTTTTTCCAATGAAGAAAACCATTAATTTTTCAGAACCTTGTTTTATGTGACAAATTTTCTTACAACATATTTATTTCTTAGCCTATCAACATGAGATTTAGCATGTATGCTTTCCATTAGAAAATAAAACTTTTGTCAGATCCGATTTCTGATATCTTGTCTAAATTTTGATTCATTGCAAATAATATTGTAAAATTTTGAAGGAAAAAAAACTTTTATTATTCAAAGATACTAACTTTAAAGTTCTATATCTCAGGATTTACTGAAGCTATCATAAATCTAATCTGAAGAAAGTTTTAAAATACATCCACTTCAACTTTGGTGCTCATTACTTTACAAATAATAAAGCCTTAATGAATTGAAATATATGATTAAAATCCAACATAGCCACCATTTCCACGGCAAACACTTAGCATTCTACCTTTAAATGCACTTGTATGCGTTACTGTTGTAATTTAACATTGTGCATTTGTACTGAAATCTTGTAGTTATTTATGAAAATAGCATTTCACTATAGTTCCTCCCCTTAAGGACAACAAAACTGGCACAAGGTCTTCATCTGGGACATGCTAACTAAAACAGCAGAGAAAAGAAAGAATTAATTTACCCCATTAAACTGTTTTAATTATATGAGCTGTAAATGGGAATCGCTGCCATCACTCATATCAGTCCAGGCAAAATTAAACAGAGATTTAAAAAATATTTGTCAATTTTTCTTTTTCAAGTCATGAAAAAAAATAAAAGGCAGGTGTAGGTGTCATTTTGTTATCATTAAGCATTTGAACAACTCTTCTTTTTCATACTTAATATGAATTACTCTTTTTGCCAAGTTATAGCACGATACATTGACCCAAAAATTAGACCTTTCTTCAATGTATGTTCTACCCTGAAAAGCATGACACTGTGAACGTATTCAGAAACAGTGAAAAGTCAGCAGGTTTTCATTCATGAAATTGTGCTGAAACACTTTCAAGTGTTAATATTTGATGTTAGAAGAATGCTGAAAAGCCTGAAATGTTTGGCACGTGACATTTTTGTTGCAATGAATAAGTATTTATGTTTGAATAAAGCAACATTATCTGTTTTGCCAGTCATTAAATAACAACTCTTTTGCAAGTTTGAAGACATGAACACATTAAAAAAAATTGTGCTAATCATTACATTCAGTTAGTTTAGTCCATTTAAAACACACGTTTTTAGCACTTTCTTGTTAATGGGGCACCGTACTGGTTAGTTCATCAACACTGATATCACAATATCTTTTCATCAACACTGATATCACAATCTCTTTTCATCAACACTGATATCACAATCTCTTTTGATCAACACTGATATCACAATTTCTAACTGATTTTCCACCAGCACTGCAATTTACAATAAGCAAACTACATATATTTACATATTTATATATAGGTGCTTTTGCTGCACCTCTTTACTATAAGGTCCCACACTTATCTGCTACTATGGATGTTGATTTGGACAGCACTGAGATTGATGTTCACAGCAGTCTAGCACAGGAAATGTCTCAGCAAGAACACAGCCTCTAATGTTCAGATCATTTTCTATGATGTCTTTGTCCATCTTCTATTTCAGGATCCAGAACTTTTTTCAGTTCATTACACTGTCATCTTCATTGTAAAATATTACATTCGTTACCCATCAAAATTATTTTCCAGCCATGAATGTGGATCAGCTACATCTAAATCTTCACACCTGGGTGTTCACTGGAACAAATTGAAGAACTTATTTATTGTTATCTACATAAGAATCATATTCATCTTTATAAATATACAATTACTGAAACTCCCCTATGTAGATTGGGGGCTCTGGTGAGCCAAAGAAAGAATATGACTAAGGCTCCTTTAGGCATGTCATATAAGATGACATATATGACACTGTTCATGAGGCTGGCAACCTCATCTTATTAAAAAAACTACTGGAGAAACCACCCCTGCAAGAGCAAATGAAAGATTTGATCCAGGCTTCCTACAAGGAGACCAGCTTTAGTGGTGGCTCTGGTGGTTATATGCTCCATAGGGAGTAAAAAGGGAAAGGATGCTGACAACAAATGCAGACAGAAATAAAGATTAGAACAGGACTAAATGGAAAACATCAACACATAACATAAAGAACTCACTATAGTCCGTTCACCAATTGATGTTCAACTTTAAATTTTTTTTTCTAAAAAACTACCTGATGTAATGAATTCATATTTTGCATGTAGTCTTATATTATCCATGACGTTATGAAAACATTTTTTGCCTCCAGAAAATGTATCTAGATTGAGATATCTATTCATCAGGTTATATTTAAAAACACACTCCCCTACCGGTATTAAAATGTAGCATGTCAGCAGTACAGTTGTTTTGCACGGGCAATAAATGGATTTTTAATAGAAAAAAATATATTTTAAGACGAAATCATGACATTTCGTGCACCGCAGTTGTCTGCCATTGAAAGCTGAAATAGTGCGACATCAGTGGCATATTGTGAAATTATTATAAAGTTATAGCTGCATTGTATTATATTGAAACAAATTTTTTTTTTCTGAACATATAGAATAATATTACATTCATTATGAGTTTGAAGTGCTAAAAAGGGGAGTTTATATCACGACAATCTTCTGACAGTGTTCATAAAAGGACAATTCCCAGTAGCAAAGGACAACGAATTATAATTGCGCATGCTGGCAGCAGTGAAAATGGAATTGTCCATGACGCAGAACTAATGTTCCAGGCAATTTCAACAGATGGTAGGGACTACCACACTGAAATGAATGGACATATTTTTCGTTCTTGGATAGAAACAACTCTTCTCCCCATTCTTGACAGACCATCATGTATTGTAATGGACAATGCATCTTATCACAATGTTGTAGCTCAGGAAGACAAAGTACCAACTTCCTCAAGCACAAAAGATGCAATAAGAACTTGGCTACGAAATGAAAATGTCAATGTCGACAGTACCTATTTAAAACCTGAATTGTTACAATGAAACAGTACTAAGAAGAACTAAGGTGATATATTGCGTTTTATGACAAAATAATTGAATCATATGGTCACACCTCTCTTCGACTACCACCTTATCATTTGCATCTTATAACCCAATAGAGTTACTTGGGCTAAAATCAAAGGACAGGTTGCAGCACATAACACATTTAAAAATGAGCGACGTGGTGCTTTCTTACACATGATACCCTAAAAAAGACAGATTTTCAATTCTGGAAGGAATGTGTAGATCATGTGCTCTGTGAAGAAGAAGAATACTGGCAACGTGATGGATTACAGTTTATCCAGCCATTAACGGTTGTTAATCTAATGGAATCGTCAGATATGGACTGAGATAAATGTAACTTAATTGAGATATCAAAAACATAAAACAATGTAATTATGCTCCTTCAAAACACGAAGAAATAGTGCAGGTATACATGTAAAATTTACCGTGTCGTATACAATATAGTTCTGAATACATTTTTTACCCCCACGTTTCAGATTTAAATGTATCACTACTTATAGCTGTTTCCTATGCGGTGAGCAGATATGGATACGCCTCTGATCCTACTTTTGACATTTATGACGTAGTATACCGTAAAATTTAATTTTTAAGCCGTGCTTCTTGTAAGATTCAGAAAAGATCAAAGGAATTTACGGTTTTGAAGAATGCAGAATTGATATTGACTTCACAACAACATATTTGTAACGTCATGGATAACATAAGACTACATGCAAAATATGAATTCATTACATCAGGTAGTTTTTTAGAAAAAAAATTTAAAGTTGAACATCAATTGGTGAACGGACTATAATAAACAAGCAAACTGTCTGGAAACATAGAAAATAATTATACGTCTGCAACCTTTTATCTGAAACCCTAGGGAATATGCTTTGCTTCAGAAACCAGATATTTTATCTGTTTTCAGATGTCACCCATTTTGCATTTAAAAAGAAGCCTGAATTCGCACAAAATAGCCCAAGTTACCCAAACTGCGTTCAATCAACAGCCCAAAGTCACGCAAAATAGTCATAACTGCCCAAACTGTGATCAAAAAGTAGCGCAAAGAAACTTTTGATTTTCAGAATATTTTGGTTTTCGGGTGTTTGGGACAAAAAAGGTCATAGACCTGTCCAAGAAAATGACATGTGCTTCAGAAGATCTGAAGGATGACAATAAAGTGAAGGATCCTGTAAATACGAAGTTTACAAAAACATCATCATCATTACCTTTGAGCTCCCTAAGGAGTATAGACCTTCAATAAACTCAAGCCAAGTCCTCCTGTCCTGTGCCATCAACTCAAGGTCTTCATCATCCCTTTCATTTCATGTATTTTTTCAGTTTCCCTCTACCTCCCTTACCATGGGGATTCCAGAACATGGACAGCCTAGTCAAGCTATCAACAGTTTTCCTCAATGTGTGTCCTATCCTTTACTAGTATGTTCTTATCTCTTGTTCCAGTGGCATTTATTTGGATCTTGTCATCAGTTCCACATTGGTGACTTGGCCGTACCATTTCAATCTTTCTATTCAAGACAAACACCCTATTATGAAAGTCTAATTTCTTAGCTTTTGTTTTAATTGTTCTCCAAGAACATGCTGAAATAAAAAAAGTTCCGCTTCAGTGGACATAATTTGAGAGAAGAAAGTTAGAAAGCAGATAAGATGAATAATTATTATGTCAAGAAGAATCACCTTTTAAATAAACACAGATATATTCAACTATTCATACAGAAATCACTCAAGACTGATATAAGTGACATTATAAAATGAAAACTGTTTTATGCAGCAATTCTTTGTCAATGGAAGTAAGAAACAGAGGTCTTCAGTGTTATATAGAACCAATCCTGACATTTGGAAGTGAGTCATGGACAAGTGATAAACAAGTAGGAAAAAAACTAGAAGCCACAGAGATGTGGGGTTACAGAACAATGTCAAAAATACAATGGACAGCTTCAAAAACAAACAAAACAGTAATGAGGATACCCTGAAAAAGGCCAAAGCACAAAGGAAGCTGCTTATTCCTCAAGTTACGAAGGACACATTGTACTAACTTTTTTTCATTATTAAGAGAAGAAGAAAGCTGGAATATAACCATGACAACAAGAAAGACTGAAGCAAAAAGACACAGAGGACGACAAAGCTGGACAGTCTGACATCACGACAAAGAAAGAAGTCAAAAACAGAACTGATAAATAGTACTGTAGACTGTAAGTTGTGGAGAGACATGATCACCTATACCAACATGCAAGGTACTTAACACATTAACTAAATTTAAATTAAAAAACACATTGTGGCAGAATAAAATTTTTCCCATTTTCATCCTGTAGGTGTTTGCACAAAGCTGTAGTTTTCGTAATTGTTTACAGATTTTTGTGAATTACACGTCATTTTAAAGATAAATGAATGTACTATTACAATAAGCACCAATTTATAACTCTAATAGAGGTTGTTGCTATTTAACGGCCCTCCGATGGCCGAGGACTTGCAATATTTTCACAATTATAACTGCTTGCGCCCCATCTCTATCAAAATCACTATTTCAATCAATGCGCACACCGTTTTCACTCTTGTCCTCGTCGCTAGATCTATCAGTCAATAGTTGAAACATGTTTCTAGCCTATTCAGCCGTTAGACGAGATGTACACGCATTTTTTGTGGTCCTATCACTAGTTGCCACGGTAAACAGTTTTACACGATTTGGTAACTAACCCAAAACGCTGAAAAATATGAACATAATATCAATTTTCCAGTGTTCTACAACAACCATGCTTTGGGAATTTGTTTTCCGGTGGCAACTTAAAATCTTGAACCAGATTAGAAAGTGTTTCAGTACATTTTTCATTCGTTTTATTACTAAAATTAGATCGACTCTCTGAGCGGCTCGCGGTCCAAATGATAGGATTTCAAAACCCGGTCCCACCGGCTCGCGGTAGTTAATGTGTTAAAGAAAAAGATGTAAATGACAACAATAAATAAATAACACACACAGTCGATAAAAATGAGTTAGCCACGTATTATAAGGACATAAAAATACACACAAAGACACAGTTCTTTGACAGAGGTCCTCAGCTAACAAAGGAAAAAGAATGCCCAGAGAGTTATGGTGAAAAACAAAAGAAGCAGTCAAATGCCAGAAAAAAAATGGAATCAAATTAGCTGACTTAAAATAGCCACTGGAAGAGAGATTGTAGGGACAACAAACGATCACCTGTTAGAGAACGACATTGCAATCAATGAATCAACATGACTCATACTGTTGGAATCTGGCATCAAACGTGCAACTAGCAAGGATGGGTCTGGCATGCGTACAACGATAAGAAACAATTAGCATTAATATGGGTTTTCCCAGAGTGCAATGAGATGGATTCAGAACAACAGTAACAATAACAAAAAGCCAGTCAGGCATGTCTAAGAAGTGACTAATAAAAGGTTGGCGAGGTTGTACATGAATGCAAAGGTGCCGGCTTCCTGCAAATGGGATCGGTCAAGGTTGAGGCTCTATGCTCCATGGGGAACAAAAAGGCAAATTTTGATGATTATGAAACAAGACATGTTCATTTGGGGAAAACTACTAATATCTTATGCTCCAGAAGGAATTGGGGGAGGGGGTGAGAAAAAAAACAAACTATCAGATACCTAAAGTATTATCCACCACAGCAATCAGCAAACCATGATGTTATCTGTTTCGGTTCAACCAGCCAAGCACTGTCAACAGCAAGTAGCCCAGAATCAGAGGATACAAGATCAGTTCTTTGTATGCTCTCCTCTGGCTTTCTTCCTCTATCACCTGCACACGCCTGGTCAGTCTGGACACCTGTAACAGGAAAAACGAAACACAGTACAGGAGAATACGAAAGGTCTTCTTCTTTCACCTTTCAACTCCCAAAGGAACAAACGCCTGGTCAATCTGGACACCTGTAACAGAAAACACAAAACACAGTACAGGAGAATACGAAAGGTCTTCTTCTTTCACCTTTCAACTCCCAAAGGAACACACGCCTGGTCAGTCTGGACACCTGTAACAGGAAACACAAAACACAGTAGAGGAGAATACGAAAGGTCTTCTTCTTTCCCCTTTCAACTCCCAAAGGAACACACACCTGGTCAGTCTGGACACCTGTAACAGGAAACACAAAACACAGTACAGGAGAATATGAAAGGTCTTCTTCTTTCACCTTTCAACTCCCAAAGGAACACGCTCCTGGTCAGTCTGGACACCTGTAACAGGAAACACAAAACACAGTACAGGAGAATACGAAAGGTCTTCTTCTTTCCCCTTTCAACTCCCAAAGGAACACACTCCTGGTCAGTCTGGACACCTGTAACAGGAAACACAAAACACAGTACAGGAGAATATGAAAGGTCTTCTTCTTTCACCTTGGTCAGTCAACCTAACAGAAACACAAAACCCAAAGGAACACACGCCTGGTCAGTCTGGACACTTGTAACAGGAAACACAAAACACAGTACAGGAGAATACGAAAGGTCTTCTTCTTTCACCTTTCAACTCCCAAAGGAACACACGACTGGTCAGTCTGGACACCTGTAACAGGAAACACAAAACACAGTACAGGAGAATACGAAAGGTCTTCTTCTTTCACCTTTCAACTCCCAAAGGAACACGCTCCTGGTCAGTCTGGACACCTGTAACAGGAAACACAAAACACAGTACAGGAGAATACGAAAGGTCTTCTTCTTTCACCTTTCAACTCCCAAAGGAACACACTCCTGGTCAGTCTGGACACCTGTAACAGGAAACACAAAACACAGAACAGGAGAATATGAAAGGTCTTCTTCTTTCACCTTTCAACTCCCAAAGGAACACACGCCTGATCAGTATGGACACCTGTAACAGGAAACACAAAACACAGTACAGGAGAATATGAAAGGTCTTCTTCTTTCACCTTTCAACTCCCAAAGGAACACACGCCTGGTCAGTCTGGACACCTGTAACAGGAAACACAAAACACAGTACAGGAGAATACGAAAGGTCTTCTTCTTTCACCTTTCAACTCCCAAAGGAACACGCTCCTGGTCAGTCTGGACACCTGTGTGTTTTTTTTGTTGTTGTTCGTCCATCACGGGTGATGAAGACCACTCTGTTCATCCGATTATTAGGATTGTTAGGATAGTCTATGAGTACGAAGGTGACTGATGAGCCCGATGCAGGCCTGGAAGGATCTCGGACAGTGAGTGGATGGATGAGTGGATGAAAGAGTGACTTGCGCAGTGATTAGGTTTAAAGTGAGGAAGAGTTGCGCAATTCGTCGACCTCACTCTCTCGCCTGGGTCCATCTTAATCCAGTGACAAGACAAGTCAAGACGACTGGAGATGAAGTCAGGTGCAGTGGATGACCATGGCTTTCTACGCGCCTCGCCATGCTCCTTACGCTCCACAGCGCGTTGCTGGTAATCGCCATCATGCCCGTTGAACCAACAGGTGGTTTCTTCCGCGCAGTCTACCGAATCCAGTCTTCGCATGCATGGGTAGGCAGACCCTAACTCACCGAAGGTTTATAACCAGTCGGCTACCCTCACCTAGTTTAGCCGGCCTGTCAAAGCCGTTTCCCGGGGGGTGGCCGCTGTCGCATGCTGACAGCTATGAGGAGCCACAGGTGAGAGCTGAATGCCAGGTTTGGACCAAAGGTGGCCGAGCTGCCCTGAAAAGGGCATGACAGCTCCTTAACCAGAGGTACTACCAATACCTGACATCCCAAACCCCCCTGACACCTGTAACAGGAAACACAAAACACAGTACAGGAGAATACAAAAGGTCTTCTTCTTTCACCTTTCAACTCCCAAAGGAACACACTCCTGGTCAGTCTGGACACCTGTAACAGGAAACACAAAACACAGTACAGGAGAATACGAAAGGTCTTCTTCTTTCACCTTTCAACTCCCAAAGGAACATACACCTGGTCAGTCTGGACACCTGTAACAGGAAACACAAAACACAGTACAGGAGAATACGAAAGGTCTTCTTTCACCTTTCAACTCCCAAAGGAACACGCTCCTGGTCAGTCTGGACACCTGTAACAGGAAACACAAAACACAGTACAGGAGAATACAAAAGGTCTTCTTCTTTCACCTTTCAACTCCCAAAGGAACACACTCCTGGTCAGTCTGGACACCTGTAACAGGAAACACAAAACACAGTACAGGAGAATATGAAAGGTCTTCTTCTTTCACCTTTCAACTCCCAAAGGAACACACGCCTGGTCAGTCTGGTCTGAAACACAAAACACAGTACAGGAGAATACGAAACACATGTAACAGGAAACACAAAACACAGTACAGGAGAATACGAAAGGTCTTCTTTCACCTTTCAACTCCCAAAGGAACATGCTCCTGGTCAGTCTGGGCACCTGTAACAGGAAACACAAAACACAGTACAGGAGAATACGAAAGGTCTTCTTCTTTCACCTTTCAACTCCCAAAGGAACACACTCCTGGCCAGTCTGTACACCTGTAACAGGAAACACAAAACACAGTACAGGAGAATACGAAAGGTCTTCTTTCACCTTTCAACTCCCAAAGGAACACACACCTGGTCAGTCTGGACACCTGTAACAGGAAACACAAAACACAGTACAGCAGAATATGAAAGGTCTTCTTCTTTCACCTTTCAACTCCCAAAGG
This sequence comes from Oreohelix idahoensis, assembly GCA_024509875.1. Classification (NCBI taxonomy): domain Eukaryota; kingdom Metazoa; phylum Mollusca; class Gastropoda; order Stylommatophora; family Oreohelicidae; genus Oreohelix; species Oreohelix idahoensis. The sequence continues at coordinate 153,880 of JAMPIV010012143.1, forward strand.
AACACACGCCTGGTCAGCCTGGACACTTGTAACAGGAAACACAAAACACAGTACAGGAGAATACGAAAGGTCTTCTTCTTTCACCTTTCAACTCCCAAAGGAACTCACGCCTGGTCAGTCTGGACACCTGTAACAGGAAACACAAAACACAGTACAGGAGAATATGAAAGGTCTTCTTCTTTCACCTTTCAACTCCCAAAGGAACACACGCCTGGTCAGTCTGGACACCTGTAACAGGAAACACAAAACACAGTACAGGAGAATACGAAAGGTCTTCTTCTTTCACCTTTCAACTCCCAAAGGAACACGCTCCTGGTCAGTCTGGACACCTGTAACAGGAAACACAAAACCCAGTACAGGAGAATACGAAAAGTCTTCTTCTTTCACCTTTCAACTCCCAAAGGAACACGCTCCTGGTCAGTCTGGACACCTGTAACAGGAAACACAAAACACAGTACAGGAGAATATGAAAGGTCTTCTTCTTTCACCTTTCAACTCCCAAAGGAACACACGCCTGGTCAGTCTGGACACCTGTAACAGGAAACACAAAACACAGTACAGGAGAATATGAAAGGTCTTCTTCTTTCACCTTTCAACTCCCAAAGGAACACACGCCTGGTCAGTCTGGACACCTGTAACAGGAAACACAAAACACAGTACAGGAGAATACGAAAGGTCTTCTTCTTTCACCTTTCAACTCCCAAAGGAACACACTCCTGGTCAGTCTGGACACCTGTAACAGGAAACACAAAACACAGTACAGGAGAATACGAAAGGTCTTCTTCTTTCACCTTTCAACTCCCAAAGGAACACACTCCTGGTCAGTCTGGACACCTGTAACAGGAAACACAAAACACAGTACAGGAGAATATGAAAGGTCTTCTTCTTTCACCTTTCAACTCCCAAAGGAACACACGCCTGGTCAGTCTGGACACCTGTAACAGGAAACACAAAACACAGTACAGGAGAATATGAAAGGTCTTCTTCTTTCACCTTTCAACTCCCAAAGGAACATACGCCTGGTCAGTCTGGACACCTGTAACAGGAAACACAAAACACAGTACAGGAGAATACAAAAGGTCTTCTTCTTTCACCTTTCAACTCCCAAAGGAACACACGCCTGGTCAGTCTGGACACCTGTAACAGGAAACACAAAACGCAGTACAGGAGAATACGAAAGGTCTTCTTCTTTCACCTTTCAACTCCCAAAGCAGGACAGGCCTTTAACAAACTTATGTCAGGTCTTCCTGTCCCATGCCATCAACACAAGGTCTTTACATGTCTTCTTCTACCAAAGAACATATGGAAAAGAGAAGTGGAGACAGATATAAAGGGGATGAAGAATATGAACGGTGCCTTGAGCTATTTTTAACAAGGTTTACCTAACTTCATTATGGTAACTGTCACATGATGATGATGATAATGATGACTGTGTGTGAGAGAGGCAAATGATAGAATAAGGAAAGATTGCTTGCATGAACAGTAAATTGTGTAGGCCGGTGTGTATGTTAAGTGCGTATGAATGCCGGTCAGTCCAGTTTTACGTGAGTTTGTCTCGAGCGGGTTTTATGAAAAAGAAACACGGGATAATAGTTCAGTGTGGGGTGTGTTTGTTTTTGGATTGAAAGGGGAACAAGAAGGTTGCGTGCAGAGAGCCGAAGAAGCTGGCTATATGGTATGGCTGAATTGTGTTATTCTAAACTGAAGAAAGTATCGGGAATTATTAATTACCACATTCTTGTGACAATATGGTTATATGTATTTTCGCATAATATGGATATTCATGACATTTTCCATTATAATTTAGCGTGGGGCTAATTTCCTGTGTTGGTTATTTATCCAAGTATGACTGTGTCATTTGTGATCTACAAAGACAGTAGGTGTCCTTTGAGGATTATCAATTGATGACAGACAGCATGTGTCAGTAACTTGATTTGCCATGAACTCTGATGACATTTTTTAATGGCCGTCTCCAACAGTGTAGTAAAACCCTTTCATAAACTCAATAGAAATTGTACAAATTTTAAAATTATTAACTGAAAAGTAAACTCTCATTTGGACAAAAATGAGTTTGTGAGTTCTTCCTGGAGATCTCAAAGCAGAAATAGAAAGAATAAAGCCATTGTTCCCACCATGTAACTATTGTGAAGTTGTGCATGGAACTAACAACCTCATAATGTAAAATAAGCTGTTACATAAACCCCCACTGGAAGAACTTTCTACATGGAGATCAATTGTAGGATTGGTTTCATGCTATTTAGGAAGAAAAGGAAGATCACTGATTAATCCATCTTTTAAAGGAAAAGAAACATGTTAGTTAAATAACTAAGTGAAGTTAAGTGGTACATCAACAACATTCGCCAGGGGTAGGTAAACACTGGCATGTGACATGTTTTCTAACAGCATATGGTGGAGGTTCAAAGCCTTAAAAACAAATTTCTTTCTGTCCTGTATCGAATGGAAAAGCTAAGAGCAGATAAACACAGTACAGCAGAGGTGAGCATAAGGTAGATGACAATTATTTGGTAGTACCCCAGGTCAGTGGTTCTCAACATGGGCCATGCCATATGTCTAGGGGGCCACAGTAAGATGGTAAAGTACCTTTTTTTCTAGCTAACAGCGACTTTGAGAGGGTCCACAGAAGTAATGAGGCTCAGAAGGGAGGAGAGCAAAAAATAGGTTGAGAACTCATGTTCTAGGTGACAGAGGGAAGAAGAAAGAATTTTAACACTCTTCAGACCGGATATATAAAAAATCGTTCCAAACGGAATGATGACTTTTGAAGTAAAAAAAAGCACATTTATTTTTTAATTTTGACTTCAAATCTATGTTTTATATTAAGAATACATGTTAAAAATTATTTCTGTGCTAAAAAATATACAGCTTTCACTTATTTTGACTTTGAAATTACACGCAGAAAAACGTAAACACCGAATTTGTCCGTCCGCCATTTTGGATTTTTTTCCGATCAACTCGACTTAACAGGTCGTAAACAAAATGCAGTCTGAAAATGACTACAATGCATCTAGTGATGTAGATTCCTGTTTTGATGATTATTCAGAGGACTTGGAAACGTCTGATGAGTTGGATGGCGAAAATACAGCTCAGAACAACTCAGATCACCAGCCGTACAAGTAAAGGTAATGTTACTTCGTTAACGAAATGACAGCTGATTTTGAAAAGTAGTAAAACAGTCGTTTTAGTGGGCTATTGTAGTCAGTATAGCTGCTTTCTGTTTGTTTTTGAAAAAAAAGAAACAAATATTTCACCTTTCAAACAGTTAACAAAGAACTCATGGCACCAGGAAATAAATATAAAGTGGATCTGACATAACTTCTGAATCAGCTGATTTTTCTGACCTCATTCAGAGCGTGTCTCTGCTTTTTAAAATTATTATTTACATCATATGACTTTATGATTGACAGTATTCCTTTGTACGGAAAATGTAATGTGTGTCAATTTTCCTGTGTACTCTAAACTGTAACTTTGAATTCTATTGTGATCTGTAAAAGTTAATTTTAAATTGTTCTTCTTGCAGATGTTTTGGTTATGATGGACTTGATGAAGGCCCACCTTCCAACCCTCCACCTTTTTCGTCTGAGAGGGTTCCAGTCTGCAACTGTCAGAGGTAAGCACCAGAGAAAATACAAAACAGTTTTTGAGACCAATTGACTTCTTCAAACTGTAATTTTATGAAAGAATATAAGAAAATATATATAAGAAAAGGGTGTTTTCTTTTTGACAGTATATTAGAGACAAGCCAACAAAATGGGGGATGAAATTATGGGTTCTTGCTGATGCTGTTAGTGGATATACTTTGATGTTTATTTAGGTAGGATCACTGCAAATGGACCATTTGGTTTAGCTTATACTGTAGTTAGTTATGAAAGTAGTGGACAAGAGTGACCAGCCGATTAACAAGTACAATGTTTTGAGAAAGACCAATAAATATTGGATAACTCTTTTTTTCATTTTCTGGATATTGCTATGGTAGATGCTTACATTTTATTTCAAGACTAGCAGAAAAAACACCCAGATGTAGAAGACCAGCTATAGCACGTTTCACTAGCTTTGCCCAACTTCAAAATGCTATATCTCAGCGAATATATAACGCATATAAGTGAAATTTTGTGTGTGAATTTGAAATGGTATAGACCCTATGAATTAAATTTTTCATTAAAATGCGGCCATTGGTTTCAATTTTTGTTTCTTTGCGATATAATATAAAATCCTACTTGCCAGCACACATCACACACACACATATTGAAATGTCTACAGTAAATTATATGACCTCATTTGCACATTTTTGGTTTATCAAGCAATTGGCATGATTTTTGCGTGAAATTGCGTGAAATTGCACTTCTTGAACATAAAACAGTGTATTTCCGGTTTTACGCACACATTGTCAATCAGTGGCGTGTCTACAAAAAGTATTGTGTGGCTAAGTAGGAAAAATGAGTCTGCGAGTACATGTTATGGCATTACAGCAAATCACAAATAGGATTTTTAAGTATTTCTGCAATGAAGCTACTCGAGGAAAACTATATCATTCTATTTCAAACCCACAAAAGAGGACTATTCATGCCTTGGGGATAAGCAAACGATCATTGCACCGCTGGATAGCGACATCTGAAATTTGTAATTCCAGTGTTTTACACACGAAAAATAGGCCAAGAATGGTGGATAATTTTGACAGAGAATTGATCCGCAGAGAAATTTGCAATATGTTTCTCAATAATGAGGCAGCGACTTTAAGGAAATTGAAAATTTGGTTAAGAAAGAATAATGACATTGATATTTCCAAATATTCGCCATGGAGGACTATTAGGAGTTTGGGATTCAATTTTAGAAAATATGTTGGTGGTAGAAACCTTATTTGTGAGAAGCCTCACATAGTTGCAATGAGAAGCAAATATTTACGCGAGGTCAGAGAAATGAGAAGAGATTGTTATGATGTTGTGTATTTAGATGAAACTTGGATCAATGCGCACCACAGTAATGAACGAGAATGGCAATCATCTGATGGGACAACTAAGAGACTAGTACCAAGCAGCAAAGGACAGTGCCTAATAATTGCACATGCAGGAAGCAGCCATCATGGGCTTCTAAATAATACTGAACTCATATTTGTTTCAGAATCCACAGATAATAGGGATTATCATACAGAGATGAATGGCAAGATATTTCAAGATTGGATTGTGAATCATGTACTTCCTTCCTTGGATAGACCGTCGTGTTTGATAATGGACAATGCTTCATATCACAACGTTGTGGCACCAGAAGATAAAGTTCCTAATTCATAAAGCACTAAAGATGTAATAAAGATTTGGCTGACCAAAAACGACATTCCATTCAACGAAATGTCCCTGAAGCCTGAATTACTTGGAATTGTAAAAAAGACACAGCATACAAAGATATTTCTCATAGACAATGCAATCCATGAACATGGTCACAGATGTTTAAGATTGCCTCCTTACCATTCTCACTTAAACCCAATAGAATTAGTCTGGGCTATAATTAAGGAACAGGTAGCAACAGAAAATAGAACGTTCAAATTAAAAGATGTTGAAATACTTACAAAAGCCGCCATCTCCAATATAGCCAGGGATTATTGGAAGAAATGTGAGAATCATGTGTTACAAGAGGAAGGGGAATATTGGAAGAATGATGGTTTGTCCTTCATTCAGCCGAGATTGATTATCAATTTCTCAGAGACATCTGATTATGATTCGGATGAAGTTTAACTTCTTTAAAGATGACCTTACCGTTATTTACAAGCACATTAGAGGAGCAACGTTCCATTATGATATTTATGAACCGCAAAGAGGTAATACCTATTGAAATAATTAGATCAATGAAGGTCCAGTTTGGTAGCGCATTAAATGTCAATGACAAACAATGTAACGAGTATCTCCCATGCAGATCATTTAAGAAATCATCTTCATCAGGTATTCATATGCTAACGTGATGGCCACATTATTGTAATAGTAGACACGCCTATGCCTATTCAATTCACAGAATCTGTGACTGAAGTGGTAAAATTTCTTTTCTCGATACACAATAATTAGTATGCCGACAAAGATCAAAGGATTTCATCCGTTTATGGGAACTGGACAAGATGCACAGATACAAAGTATATATTTGTTGGGTCTAGCCCAATATAACATCGTATGCAAAAAATGGCATTAATACGTTTGACGGTTAATCAGATAATTACATTTGAAGTTGGGCAAAGCTAGTGAAACGTGCTATAGATATGGTCAGCTAGATTTTACAGAAGAAATAATCCGGAATTGGGGAACATAAGTTTGTATGATGCACTACTCACTTCAAAGCCACCAGTTTTTTCTTGGCACACCATGGACCCCAAGTGTACAGAGACAAAAAGAAGTTGTAAGCTTTGATATCAGATTGTAAAGATTGAAAGAAAAATAAAAAGTTAAATGTAAAGTTTATATTTTTTTAACATGTTTTCATGCAGGTAGGAATTGTCTGTCAAAGTACCACAAGCCTAAGTAGGAAATATATAAAGATGTGTTGAGTCTTTATTATGTCACCCTCATAACTGATTTTACTTATGTGTTAGTGATCATACAGTGTTACACTAGAAATATGTCTACTGAAGTCATATTTCATTATTTTAGCTAAGATGTTGCAGCTACCTAAAATAACTGTAATGTATTCAGTGGAAGATTTAAAAAAATTTTTTTTTTTTTTTTTTGAAAAGCATAGTTATGTAACATTTCAAAAATTTGCATAATTTTATTATTTAATGTTGAATTGTTTTGGAAATGTAACATATAATGCAGAAATGGTCAGACTACAATAAAATATGACTGTTGTTAATTGTTCTGATAATACTTTATTTTTTTCTTCTTCGTGAAATATCATGTTTATAATTTTTGTGTATTTTTCCTGTTGACTTTCCTTCAATTTTTTAAAACTCACATCAATATAAATTTTTAAAATATTAATTTTACATCTAAATATGGTAGTCTGTTCAATTACAAACAATTTGATGTATAACACTCTTGGGTAGACTTCAAATTATAATGTATCAAGGAACATTAGAAGTCAGATATGTCAGAGTATGAGAAAATGATACAAAATATCAGGTCTGAAGAGAGTTAAAGCTAGAGAAATACTGGACTAAGCCCTCTCCAGCAATTAAAAAGTGCAGTATTCCCAGGGTAAAAGGTGCTGTTTTCCTCATTCCCAGTGAAAACTCATGAGCTAGCTTACCAAGATTCACTTTAATCATCAACTGTATGAGATACGAATGCAATCTTTTCTTGGCAGTAGTTATTTTACATGGATTTTACATTCAGTAAAATGTTTTGTTCGAGTTTCCCACCACTCTGTTGATGGAATTGCAGGAAGCAGATTATCTAGCACAGTGGTTCTCAATGTGGGCCATGTCATATTTCTAGGGGGCCACAGAAAGATGGTAAAGTACCTTTTTTTCCAACTAACAATGACTATGAAGGGGGGGCCACAGAGGTAAGTGAGGCTCAGGGGGCATGCGCAAAAAAGGTTGAGAACCCCATGTCTAGCAGAGATAAACGTTACATACAGGTTTCACTTATTCCAAATACTCTGAAACCTGACATGATTTTATCACAGCAGATCTTTATAGAGCTCAGTGTTTCTAAAGTAGATCCCCAAAGCTGCCTGCCTCTGGCGGAATTTTACAGTAATTTACTTAAAATGCAACTGCAGTTGTCTTAAATCAAAGTGGGCACAAACAAGCAATTAATACATTAGCTCTTGAAATGATGTCAAATCTCACACTACCTGAGTCCTCAGTAATTTTGCCTCATTTTCCTCATTAATTAAAACTGGGCCATGAAGATTCACCCCAGGATCATATGGATCTGTAAAACAACCTCTGGAAAAAGGAAATGAACATTAATTTGACTGTTCAGAAAAAAACACAAAAAACATGGCAGAAAAAAAATGCTGCTTAAAGTGGATTAAGACAATGCAGATGTCCTAGTAATTCTTCCTCCTTACCTTTCGGCTCAATTAATTCATACAGAACCATCCCTATCTTGTGCCATCAGTTCAAGTTCTGTTGATGTTTTCTTTCTCCTTCTTACGTCAATCTCTGGCTCTCCTCTCCATTTTTTTAGGTCTACCATATATTCCTCTTACTCTAGGGATCCCATAACAATGACTGCCTTGCAATGCTAATAGCTGATTTCCACAATATGTACCCTGTCCATCAACAACATCTTTTCTTCACCTCTTGTTCCAATTATGTTTGTTACAATTACCCTCCTTGCTGGAGACACTTCTTCCTTCCCAGATAGCTCATCATGTCCTTGAAATTATTGTAGCTAGCTATGTTCTCTTAGGATATCTACGTACTTACTAACTTAGTCATTCCCCTTCTACCGTGAGGTGTAGAGGTTTGGAAGAGAGAGCGCCAGACTATCCTATCGGCTGTCTTCCTCCTGGCCTGGTTCCATTCTAGTCCTCGGTCCTTCAAAGATTGTCTAATGTTGTCCTCCCAGCGGACTCTGGGTCGTCCTGGGGGGTCTGGATCCCTGGCTCTTTGTTTCCCATGCTTGTCGTGGTAGTCGATCTTCTCCCATTCTGCAGACATGGCCAAACCATCTGTAGCGGTCAGTTTGCTGAGTCTATAGTATGTAAAATGTACCTGTTTAATTTTGAAGATATTATTTAATAGATTCTTGGTCAAAGGGCATTAATTCATGTTTTACTGGGATTGTAGTTAACAGTGGCGGTTGTTCCACTTGTTTGTTAACCCAGCGTCTAATTTTAGAACCGATGTCAGCTGTTCCTGACATGTTCTCCCATTTGAGTTTAGCTCAAGGAGCTAGCGTCACGACGCATGCGCGAAGAATCTGGCGGGATTGAAGACATCCTGTGTTAAGGAGTCGAGCGATAGTTTTGAATGGGTCAAGATGGTTTTGGGGAAAGTTCTCTGTGTGTCGACCAAGATGGTTAAAGATTGTTCCCCCTATTATATTATATTCTGAAGCGCCTAGGAGGCGAGTGAGTGCTGTGATATTTATTCTGTGGGACATTAAGGTAATTTACCCTTAAAACAGTTTCCTTGTTTGCCAGAATGATATATGACTTTTTGTAACCAACTCAGTGACTTTTCCCATGGGCGGGAAAGAGTCCATTAAGATTGCCAGAATTGGAGCTCATGAAGTAAGCTATCATTATTTCAATCGGGCCTGTGTATGCCTAAAGTACTTTATATTTGCTGTATCCCGCTATTTGCGGCGATACCATTTAACGGGTTGGATTCACCCTGTTTGTTGTTGAAATACCACAGAGACCCTCATATCTATAAGCCCGCCATATTGCGCGGCCTGCTGTAGACCCATATAGATATCTGACTTACTGATGTCAGAAAGGAGTTGTGTAAACTCCACACATATTCGCTGTATTTTGCTGTAGCTGACGAAGGTGGAATTGTACGAGATCAGCTTTATTATATACATGCACAGCTTGCTGAATGAACTGTATTCATACATGCTATGTCCTGAATTGTCAATGACTATTTTATGTTGATGTCGGCGTACCTGTCGTTGTGATGTATTAAAGTCAATCAAACGTCAGAGGTGTTCCAAGCACTATGTGAATTACTGCATGTAGTTACTACAACCAATGTTGATGTCATTTAGAAGCATTGTCTTCCACGAACTCTCATACACGCATTCGCATTCATTGAGGTCTACTCACTCTATATTAATACAACACCTCAACACCTTCAAGTCATCCAAACGAATGCCAGCATTGTTGCGGCCAACCAGGGCCTGTATATAATTATGTCCGCCTGTGTGGCTTAGAATCGTTTCCAACATTGATACTGGACATTCTTCACATTCAACTCTACATGTACAGTGGCCAAACTGAGCCGGTCTTTATTGAGACTGTTCTACTTGGGTCTACAGGGGGTGGCATTTTAGGCCTTGACGTATCTTTCTGGTTGCGGACCATGTCTCTTCTTGTTACTTCAACCACCTTCCTCAGATACCTCATTTCTGAGGTTTGGATCTGGCTTTTGTGGGTTGTAGTCACTGCCCATGACTCGCATCCATATGTCAAGACTGGGACATAGGTGGAGCGGTATACAGCCATCTTCATTTTCTTACCAACCTCTCTCTTGCTGAGGAATCTTTGATTTATGGCCTGAAAAAGTCTCCCAGCTGCTGCTTTTCGAGTGGCCAACTCTTCTTTGATGCCTCCCTTTCGGTCTATAATAGCTCCGAGGTATTTAAAGTGGTCGACCTGCTCCAGGACCTGTTCTCCCAGCTTAATCTGATGTCTTCTTTCTTCTCATGATATCACCATGGATTTTGTTTTAGAGCTGCTTATAACCATCCCTCTCTTCTCCAGCTCTTCCTTCCAGACTTGCAGGTTGGATTGGAGATGTGCCTCTGATTTAGCAATCAGGGCAACATCATCAGCAAATGCCAGCTCTGAAATACAGACCTGTCTCATCTTCCAGTACCCCACTGAATACGTTCTTGTTCTCTCCTTACATGCCTTGATAACATCGTCCATGAGGAGTATGAAAAGATAAGGTGACAGGATATCACCTTGTCTTACACCAGTGGTGGTCCTGAACTCTTCTGACTTATGGTTTGCTGTCCTCAAATAATTTCTGCAAGACTTGTAGAAGCTCTGCATAGCATTAACCAGAGGTGCTGGAATGTTCTTCCTTGCCAAACAATCCCAAAGTTTGCTCCAGGGGACCCTGTCAAATGCCTTTTCCAGATCTATGAAACAAAGATGGATCTCACTCTTATACTCAAGGGCCTTTTCACTCAGCTGTCTGAGTGTGAAGATTAGGTCTTGAGTACTTCAGTTTGCTCGGAATCCGCACTGGACCTCATCCAATTGTGGCTCAGCTAAGTGTCGGAGTCTCTGCTCTAGGATTCTAGAGTAGATTTTACCAAGGACACTGAGAAGGGATATGCCTCTATAGTTTCCACACTGTCGATTGTCACTCTTTTTGAAAATTGGTGTTATAAAGGCAATCTCCCAATCCTTTGGTATGGTCTTGTCGCACCACTCTGCCTGTAGGACTCTTAAGAGTAATAGGTCGCCTGATGCTCCCATGTACTTAACCATTTCCTCTTAGGGTATCAAGATGACAAAATGCAGGGAAATGTCTTCAGCAGTAATGTGACTAAGTTTTGCCTTCACATTGTAATAGATGCATGCCATGTCACCATATTTCCTTCCTTTCAACTTGACTTTGATTTTTTAGAAGACAGAAACAAATCACACAGGCAAGGTTAGGAGAATACAGAAGATGTGGTCTCACAGCTGTCTTTTTTTTTTCCTGCTAAAACATATTGAAAAGAGACAGCTGTGTGTCAAGCTGCATTGACGCAGTTCTAAAATTATCAACTATTTTACCTCAACTTACAGTGGTTTCTCCTAACTTTTATCCATTAGTCAAAGTAAAACCACTTTACAATAAACCTCACTGACTGTTTGATCACTTCTTCTTCCTCTGTTTCTTCTCTGTTAGTCATGCTAAATCTGCAAGTCTATGTGGCAGTCCCATAGCTTCTGCCTCAACTCTGCACCCTCTGGCTGGGTTTGGCATTGTACGTCATTGTGGGCTGGGCAGTTTTGGAGAATGTATTCAGGGGTCAGGATTCCTGTTCCTCATGGACATTCATTAGTGTGAGATATCCTGAGGTGATAAGAGGTGGCCTTGTAATCTGCAGCGGCCAGGTCTCAGGCAAAAAAGGATGGTTTACTGGTGCCTATGAAGCTGGTGGATTGGGTCAGATCTGTTGTCCATATCCCCCCTTTTTTTTCCGCAAGATGCTAATTCTTAAAGATGCAAATTAGTTTTCAATTTTCCTTTCACTTTTGGCAACCAATACATCACTGCGTGCTGTCAAAGATCGCCCTGAATGTAGGTCATCATCATATCATCATAACCCTCCACTCCCAAAGGAACATAGGCCTTCAACAAACACATGCCAAGTCCTCCTGTCACGTGCCATCATCTCAAGTTCCTTCCACATTCTCATCATTTTCACTTCTGTTTCCAGCTCTCTTCTCCAGGTGCTTCTTGGTCTACCTCTGCTTCTCTTGCCCTGGGGGTTCCAGAACAAGGACTGCCTTGTAATGCTATCAACAGGTTTCCTCAGCGTGTGTCCTATCCATCGCCATCCTTTTCTTCTAATCTCTTGTTCCACTGGCACTTGTCTGGTTCTTGTCATCAGTTCCACATTGGTACTTGTATGGTTCTTGTCATCAGTTCCACATTGGTAACCTTGTCATACCATTGTAATCCTTGAGTGATTCTCAGTTATCTGAGAAATATTGTATCCACTGATAGACACCATTCTCACTCAAGCAATCATCACCAAAGGCAGGTCTTAACACACAGAAGATTTCTTTTAGCATTTTTCATTCCAAACTTCAAGCACACCCACTGTTCTTCTTTTTGATCCATCAGTATTACAACAAGAGCATGATATTTCTCCTCTGCACCCATCTCAACCCATGTCAATACTTTCCCATCGCCACCTGTTATATACAAAGTCTTATAAATTTGTGATCACACCTAGTATATATTCACTGGCAGCATCTTACATATGGCCATTGTAAAGAAACTTAAATATGCCCACTGGAAACAACTTACATATGGCCATTGCTGGTCAGGTGACCTACATCAGGATTGCCTCCACGTGCTGCCATCATCTTCTGGTCATCAGTCTCCTCAACAACTGGGAACCTCTCCTTGAGAGTTATAGTTCTTGGTGGAGTAGTAAGCCCAACATATGACAAGCTGTCAGCAGATACAGAAGTGCCAGGAAGGTCAAGGTCCAGTTCTTGCCTCAAGGCTATATGGTGGTTTTCGCCTAGATTTGAAATACATGTTAATATATTAGAGTCTACTGCATCATGAGGTTGGAATGTGGTTATGATTGCTGTTGTGTATATATAATAATAAATTCTTTAAGCACCAAACACGGCGCATAAGGCAGAAACCAGTGCTCTCCAGGTTGTTCGTTGTGACGCCACTCCTCTTAGCTCTTGCACATTGTTTAATCCCAACGTTCTTCCTTCTCTTATTATTGTTCTTCTGAGTGTTTCTTTTGGTCTTCCTTTTTTCCTCTTACCCTCAGGAACCCAAGTGAGTGCCTGCAATGGTATTCTGTTGTTTTGCATTCGTAGGACATGACCGATATATGACCATCGTCTTTTCCTTATATAGTTGGAGACATATTTCTGCCTAGAGTCTTCTCTTATTTGTCGATTAGTCTTGAATTCTTTCCAACTGATGTTCATGAGTTTTCTAAGACATTTGTTCTCGAATGTATTCAGCTTGTTCTCCAATGATTTTGTTATTTTCCAACTCTCACAGCCTATGTTAACACTGAGATAACATTTGAATTAAACAGACGAAGCTTGGTATGTATATTCAATGATCGTAATTTCCAAATGTTAGATAATTTATTGAAGGCGCTAGCTGCCAAAGCAATTCTAGTATGAATTTCTCTTGTTGTGTCACCATCCTGAGTCATTTTACTGCCTAAATAATTGAAACTTTCAACTTTCTGTAGTTTTTCCCCGTTCAGGATGATATTAAAGTTCTCGTTAGAAAAGTTCATAACTTTAGTTTTAGAGGCATTTATTTGGAGACCTATTTTAACCGAAAGATGACACAAATTATTTACTGCTTCTTGGGATTGTCTGGGTGTTGAACTTAAGAATGCTAAATGGGAGCCGCGCTGGTGTAATGGCTTCGGCGTTGTACTGGCGACCAGGTGTTCATGGTTCAAACCCGGGCGTCAGCGTTTGAAGAAATGTTTACGGCCGGAAATTTGACTGAATAACCTGAACGGCTCCTGTGATAAACCCTCTGTGGATGGGAAGGAGCGAAGCTCCTGACCGGGTTGGAAGGAAAGTCCTCAGGTTCCCCAGCCTCGCAATGACATGTCATTGGGCCGAAGGGCTGAAAGCCCAAGTGCCGCTGGTTAAGGAAAAAAAAAAAAAAAAAAAAAATGCTAAATCATCTGCGAAATCCAGGTCCCCCAGGAATTTTCCATGTGTCCATTTTATACCTAATTGTTCATTGTGGGTATAGTTTCTCATAACCCAATCAATAGCTATTCCAAAAAGTAGTGGTGACATAATACAGCCTTGTTTCACCCCTGTTTCTACTGTAAACCATTCTGTATTCCCTTTATCTACCCTTCCAAGATGGAGGTGAAATTCTTTTCTCACCTTAGACGCCGAAAGAAAAACATCAGGAATGTGTATATTTCGATGGATAGTACCATGTTGTGTTAAATTATAGAATAAAAGATACATCAGAGTATCTAGTGGTGTTGATATTTTTCTATAACCGACCTCGAAACCCTCGAATCGGTCGGTTGGATAGGAGGGTTGATCAGAGAATTAACAAGTCACTATCGTAAAACAAGCGATTGTTATCGAAACAGAACCAGGCTCAACAGTGAACATGTGTATATAAAAGGTAGAATTTCATTTATAACTTCTTTTTCTTTTCAAATTTGCAAAAGTCTAGATATTTTAATTCTTCTTCTTTCACCTTTCAACTCCCCAAGGAGCATATGCCTTCAACAAACTTATGCAAAGTCTTCATGTCCCATGTCATCAGCTCAAGATCTTTCCACGTCGTCTTCATTACCTTCTCATCTGTCTAAAGTTCTCTTGTCCATGTGTTCTTTGGCCTTCCTATACCTCTCTTACCATGGGTATTCCAGAACAAAGACTGCCTGGTAATGCCATCAACACATTTTCTCAAGTTGTGTCCTATCTATCTCCAGCATTTCCTCAAAAATGCCTGGTAATGCCATCAACACATTTTCTCAAGTTGTGTCCTATCTATCTCCAGCATTTCCTCATGTCCTGTCCCACTGGCGCTTGTCTTGTTCTTGTCATAAGTTCCACATTAGTGATCTTGTCATATCACTTCAATCCTTCTATTCTATGCAAGCATCCATTTATGACAGGAGGTAGCTGTTTGGTTGTTGTTTTTGTTGTTCTCCATATTTCAGAGCCATACAATAGGATTTACTTGACATTTGAATTGACACTTCTGATTTTTATGTTGGACCTGATTTCTTTTGATCTCCATATATTCCCCAATGCAATGAAAGCCCCTCTAGCCTTTTGTAGATATTTTATAATGTAAAATTAATGAATAAAGCAAATAATTTGAATTGAACTGGGAATTTTAAATTAAGGGAACAGATGATGCACCTACAGTGCTTATAATAATCATTACGAGTTATTTTCAAGTTAAATGAATCTTTCCACTTTCTGTATCCTAATCTGACAGCACATTTTGCCGAGACAATATCCTGTTTATGTACTGTTTAAAATGTGAAATTGTGCGCAAGAATGAGCAGACACACATTTCAAAAAGATCAAATACATTATTCTACTGGAGAAGTGTGATGCATAGAGGCAAATCTGGAGTCATCCTTATATGACCACTATTTATGCACACTGCTGTAATATACATATGTGGAAATGAACCTGTCTGTGAGGCTAAAATTACACCCTCATTGACTCTTGAAATTATCAACGCCCTTGCAGGGATTCCCCCTGTGGTGAAACTTGATGAGAACCCAACATTGTACACTAAGCCTGGAGAGGTCACTTGAGCCCCATTCATAACTCTTTGGCTTTAACCTAGTTGACTGCATGCAGGAGGATCTCACTACAAACCCAGCGATAGGCAGAGGGAGCTGAGAAGTGGCTCTGTGCAGGACGTAACAATGCCTTGGGAGAGCCCAGAACCAGAGCACAGTATTTTAGCTCTGCATAGTATGCCACACACTTCTTACTCCTAGCTTGGGACTAGATGTGACGATCCTTTAAATGCAAACCAAGCTGGAGAAACTGGAGCTCATGACTTCAACTCAACACATTTCAGAATGTTAGAAAAGCTACAGGAAAAGCCTAGATCTACCATGTAGACAATACCAAGGAGTCTTCAACTTGGTATTGGCTGCAAAAGAGCGAGAAGCTCAGCAGCCCTAGCTAAACAACAACCACTGCAAAAGTGTGGCAGAAAGCAATTTCACAGAATGTATTGATTTATGTGTTTGTATGTTTGTATGTACAACATGGACAGCTAAAAGAAGTAATAAGGATGTCTTGAAAGAGGCCATTGCACAAAAGAAACATATTCCTCATGTTAGAAGGAAGTAATCCACTGTTTTTGGGGCATGTTATGAGAAGAAGAAAGCTGGAGTGCATCGTGACAACAGGAAAGATTGAAGGAAGAAGAGATAGAGGATGACAAAGAGAGAAGATAGTGGACAGTTTGACATTAAGGCATGGAAAGAAGTCAACAAAAGAATCGATCAATAGTACTGGAGACCAGAAGTTGTGGAGAAACATGATTGCCTATGCCACCAGGCTTGGTACTTGAAGAAGAACTTTTAGCATTGTTGATAAATGTGACATTATACATTTTAACTGTTTTAGGTTTGGCCACATGTGTGAGTGCCAGGATGCAGAATGAAAGCTGAGACAAAGGGCGGACCTGAGTGCTCAGTTCACAACCCATTTTGAATAAATTTGATTTGTTCATTCATAACCATGCATATATTTAAAGAACATTTTTTTGGAATTCAATGGGGTAAATTTCAATGTTGCAAAATTCAATGTGGCGTAAAATGGCAAATAACTCGTTAAAATATGGCGAGAAAGAATTATGGTGAGGATGCATTATTGCTTTTATATTTGTAGCCATTTATTATTTGATAACAGAAAACATAATGCGGAAACACGGTCAAGGTTACCACTTCAGCATCAGGATTTACAGTTTAAGCTAAATTAAAAGCAAAAAACAAAAATGTAGGTTGCACATTAAAAAAAAATAATTCAAAATTAACCTTTTATTACCCCATCTACGAATCACAATTTCAGGGCGTAATAACTTGGGCAACTGAAGCAGGCAACATATCAATAATTATTTTGGCAAAATGACACTTTCGTCCCTCTCTGATTCCTTCTAACCTCCTAAAACTATAAAATGTGATCTTTTCTTACCTACAGCAATATTATACTGTATTGTAGAGATAGGTCTGATTAAAAATATTCATGAACTCTTTTCATTTTCTGCTGTTATGTATAAACCTAAGGTAAAGATACATATTCATGCCAACCAGAGGTGCATTTTGCGAAAAAATTTGTGTAATATGACTGGAAAAAATCCTGAAATTTTCCTGAAAAGCTGGTACTAATATTTGTAACACACCGACCAATGTACCATGAAAAGATTGAAATGCATGCATGTTCCTTCAATGGATGTGCAAGATAACGTTAACTCAAAGCACAGTTGCCTGCCATTTCCATATTTTCCGGCAATGCTTGTGTGAACGTTTCTTCCCTTTCAAAAGCCAACTTAGACTTTTGTTAAGAAAACTCGTATTAGGATGATATATATAATGAACAAACTTCTAAAAAAAAAACCAGAAGAACTTTCTTGAAAACGTTAAACGCAAATTCTATAAAAATTTAAAACACAAACAGAGAACTGGATAAACCAACCACTGTCTCTATCCAAGTGACTGCCCTTAGCCACAAGCCTACGTGGGACACTCATATCAGAATAACAGAGGTAAAGGTCATCTCCTTGGGGTTCATGTTTGCCATTTAACATTGGAGACCTCTCTTTTCTTTTGTGTCTGTCCTCAACTGTGATTTATTTGGTGCAAGGAAGAAATACGTGTAGAACCCATATAAGACGTTAAAAACAAAGTGTATACCTACTACCATGGGAATTAAACGGGAAAAAAACTGACAAAAATTTCAGTACAACAAGGTACAAAAGTAAACTATGCACCAGCTTATACGCAAAATTTTGGTGTGTGATGCCCACAATTTTCAGTGTGCACAATGTACAATTAACCATCTCTGGCAACTACAATTTTAAGTGGCACATATTTTCAGTTTCTGCCCTGTGTAGTTCCTGGGGTCTCTGCAAAGACTAAGAAAGAACAGGACTACTGATCTTTCAGACTTGTCTTAAAAGACACTAACCATGAAGTTGTACATGGAGCTGGTAACATCATCATGTAACACTAATTGCTAGAGAAACCACTACTGCTAGAGCATATGAACACATTGGTACAGACTTCCTGTCAAGGAAACAGCTACAGTGGTGGCTATGTGATCCATGCGTAACACAAATGGGAGAGCTTAGTTTTGTTTTTTTAAAGAGAAAATGTACGAGCTGAAATATTATCATCAAAAGGGTAGTCCCATAGCAGATCCTGTCGTTAAGGGAGTGAAGTGTTAGAAACTTCACTCCAGCTTCGACAGATCGGGGTGACCAGTTTTCTTCCTCGCTGCCTTTGTCTTCCTTAACTCGAGAGCAGAGTCAGGTACCTTTTTACAGCTAGGTTGACTAGAGCATGATGCCACTGTGATCTGAACCAGGCACAAACTACACAATAAACACAATCCACACATGAACCTCTTTTATGACACTACACAGAAAAAAAAGTAATCACACACAAACCTCATTTAGGACAAACTACACACATAAAACAATCCACATACAAACCTCTTTCGGAACAAACTACATACACAAAACAATTCACAAAAAACCTCTTTTAGGAAGAACTACACACAAAACACAATCCCCACACAAACCTCTTTCAGGACAAACTACACACAAAACACAATCCCCACACAAACCTCTTTCAGGACAAACTACACACAAAACACAATCCACACATAAATCTTTTTTATGACAAACTATACACATAAAACAATCCACACACACACAAAATAATCACACATAAACCTCATTTTGGACAAACTAAATACAAAAAACACACAAACCTCTTTCAGGACAAACTACACACAAAACACAACCCACGCACAAACCTCTTTCAGGATAAACTACACACAAAACACAATCCACACACAAACCTCTGTCAGGACAAACTACAAACATACACAAAACATTCCACATAAAAACCTCTTTTAGAACACACTATACACACAGACAATCCACACAAAAACCTCTTTTAGAACACACTATACACACAGACAATCCACACACAAACCTCTTTTAACACAAACTACACACACAACGCAATCCACACACAAACCTCTTTTAGCACAAACTACACACAAAACACAATCCACACACAAACCTCTTTTAGCACAAACCACACACAAAACACAATCCACACACAAACCTCTTTTATCACAAACTACACACAAAACACAATCCACACATAAATCTTTTTTGTGACAAACTATACACATAAAACAATCCACACACACACAAAATAATCACACATAAACCTCATATTGGACAAACTAAATACAAAAAACACACAAACCTCTTTCAGGACAAACTACACACAAAACAATAAACACAAAAACCTCTTTTAGAACACACTATACACACAGAAAATCCACACACAAACCTCTTTTAACAAACTACACACAGAACACAATCCACACACAAACCTCTTTTATCACAAACTACACACAAAATGCAATCCACACACAAATCTCTTTTAGCACAAACTACACACAAAACACACACAAACCTCTTTTAGCACAAACTACACACAAAACACAATCCACACACAAACCTCTGTTATCACAAACTACACACAAAAAACAACCCACACACAAACCTCATTTAAGACAAAGCACGCACAAAATACAATCCACAAACAAACTTCATTTAAGACAAACCACACAATAACAAATGACTCTTGTAGGACAAACTACGTGAAAATACATGTGTGAAATTTGCCAAAGTTTTATAACCAAAACATCATATATTTGTTTTTATGCAACAATATCTCGTTATTTATACCACAGTGTTTTAACAGGCTCTGGTTCATTGAAATTAGATTGGTCATTAGTTAACCCATAAATTCACCTGTTTAATCCAGTCCTTGTTTTAAAAGTGTCAGATGACTTCCATTACTGTTTAATCAACCAATCTAAGCTTAGTTAGGTGGAGTGTAAACAGATTTTAATATTTTAATTTCTTGTGTGACAAATAGGTATCTTTGTTTTTCCTTTGTTACTGTTAGAGAAATATAGCTAGTCATACATCTACAAACTCTAAGCCTCCTAGAGTGTGATTGTCCCACATTTACTTAGAAATAGTCATTGATCGTGATGATTATTTTAACAGACATAGTTCGTAGTCAAAAGACAGGAACTAATGATGAATGAAACTACGACACCAATAAAATGACCACTGAACATCTACTGTATAAGTACCCAACATATGAGGAACAGAGAAATCATGTATGGCTGTCACTAGTAAAGTAAAGGTAAAGGTGGTCCCATAGAAGCTACTGCTGTAGGGGAGTGAAGTGTTAGAGACTTTACTATATGTAGCGTGAGATTTTTATTGGCTCTAGGATCAGTATAGTACTGACAATACAGAAATATAATTTCTGCAGGAAAATGGTGAAGTCCCAGTGTATGAGAGAACTACTGGTATCACAAATTAGTTACGGCTGTGAATGATCTGATCTCGAAAAATTAGTAGAGTGGAGACAGTCATAAAAGGCCACCCCGCTGTGTAACTAACTGTGATATTAAAACAAGGAAGTGGAGAGGAACTGCGGTAAGACGTGGAATACGATGGATGGGTTTGAAAAAAAAACTAGATTCACCTCCCATCTCCACTTTATTCACACCTGCCTCCACCACAAAATTCTTCCTAATGGATTTTCTTCCAATTTTCATCCATCTGCTGGTACACTCAATCCTAGGGAACAACGTCTCCTACAACGAATTGAGACCAGATGTGGCTTTCAACGTATGCGCGTAGTGGCCGCCAGTCACTCCCGCCTTTTATCAGACCTCAGTGCCCAACAGACCCAGCTTCTGCTTCGCTTACGTTGTCTCACCTCCAACAACTTCCCTTTCTATTCTATGATACGCACCACTATCCACACACTGAACCGGCAGCTGCATGAGTTCCTTTCCACGTCTAAACACCATAAACTATCCCGTCTCATCCCTACCCCCATAGCTACCCCTCCATCCTCCACTCCATCATGCACTCAGGTAGTCTGCATCCCCCCAGATCTACCCCTCTCTGAGGGAGAGCGCTCTGTTCTTAGTAAGGGCCTAAAATTTGTTCCTCTTCGTCCGACCCTAGACCAATACAATCTCCTCCAGGATGTTCATTGGTTTCACCGTCGCATGAGGCTGAAGCTCCATTTTAGAGAGAAAGACAGCACTCCGCAGTCTCAGGCTGAATCCGACATCTTCGCACGCTTTTCTGACTCTACTAAACCTCCCTTTACACCTAAACCTGGAGCCTCTCATGCCCTGGACCTGTATATCAAGAACACCATCCATGACATTCAGCAGCTCCGCCCTCGTAGATTGCATTATTCCAATCTCACTTCGGCGGAGTCCGGTGCTCTCTCCCTTCTTCGCCGTAGAGACGACATTGTCATCAAACCGGCTGACAAGGGAGGAGCCATTGTCGTCTGGCAGAAGGACTTGTACCTAAGTGAAGGTAAAAACCAGCTGACCAATGGCTCTTTTTACAGGTCCAGGACCAGCGATGCGACTGTCTCTAACAATCGCATTGTACACAACACGATTAAACAGCTTATCACTAGTAATGATCTTCCTCCCGAAGCATCTCATCTCAGGATTCATGACAGCTCTTTGGGCAAGCCTGTATTCTACATGCTCCCCAAAATTCACAAGATCGAAAACCCTGGAAGACCTATTGTCTCAGCCTGTTCTTGTCCTACTGAACACATTTCTGACTTTCTCGATAGCATTTTCCAGCCTATCGTTGAGAATCTTCCCTCCTTCATCAAAGACACCAATCACGCTCTTACAACTTTCTCCTCTGTCCGACTCCCAGCAGACCGCTCCTACCGTCTTTTCTTGCTGGACGTCTGCTCTCTGTATACCTCTATTCCCCACTCTGATGGTCTCCGAGCTCTTCAGTTTTTTCTGGACCAACGCACTTGCCCTTCTATATCCACTGTCACTCTTCTCCGTCTTGCTGAACTGGTCCTTCAACTGAATTCCTTTGAATTCAATGGTCAGTTTTTTTACCAAATTAGCGGTGTTGCCATGGGAACGAAGATGGGTCCCAGCTATGCCTGTCTATTCATGGGCCACTTGGAGCATCAGATATGGCAACAATACTCCGGTCCTTTCCCTGGGTTTTACCGCAGATATATCGATGATGGCATAGGTCTCACAGATATGTCTGAGACTGATTTACACCGCTTCATCGACTTTGTGAACCACTTTCACCCCACCATCAAGTTCACCTCCCTCGTCTCCACAGTATCTGTCAACTTCCTTAACATTACTATTTCTATCACGCCCTCCGGCCTTAATACCTCAGTATACTACAAGCCGACAGATGCCCACAGCTACCTCCTGTATACCTCTTCTCATCCTCGGGCCTGTCGTGACTCCCTTCCTTTTTCACAACTTCTCCGCCTCCGCCGTTTATGCCAAGATGACGATGACTTCCACTTACGAGCAAATGAGATGTTGGATTTCTTCCGTAACAGACTTTATCCAGAACATGTTCTCACCTCTGCTCTCCAACGTGTGCTCCCCATCTCTCGTCTGGAGGCCCTCAAACCTCACCATAAATCCACTTCGGATAGAGTCAAATTAATCTTGACCCATCACCCTCACAGTACTACTGTCAAACAGATCCTTTTCCGCCACCTCCCTATCCTCCAAGCAGAGCCTCTGACCCAAAAAGTATTCAGTGAAGCACCTTTGGTGGCATATAGACGTGACAAGAACTTGAAGGATCTTCTTGTTCACAGCCGTCTCCCAAAGGAGAATGCCACTCACTTTGGCACACTACCCTGTGGTCGGACACGATGCAACACGTGCAAGTATGTCATCTCAACCCAGAAGGTGTCCTTTCCTAAGGCTACGTACACCATCACTAGTAGCTTCACGTGTGAATCGCGCAATGTCATTTATACGATCATATGTAAACGTTGCTGCAAAACCTATATTGGCCAAACAGGCAAACGACTTGGGGACAGATTCAGCCAGCACTTAAATGACATCGCTCAGCAAAAGTCAACACCAGTTGCTATACACTTCAATGGTCCTGACCACCATGGTCCCATCGACATCCAGGTCACAGCGATCCGATCCTGCTCCTCTGACACTGCCAGCCGAGAACAGCTTGAGAACCGTCTTATCCACCGCATGGGGTGTCTAAAACCAGCCGGTCTCAACACTTTTCACACCTTTGTCTGAGGTCACCCTCTCCTCTCTTGCTCTATTTTACTCTTTCCACTCTTATCCTATTCTTCTATTTGTATGCCATATACATTTTTTTATTTCATATTTATTTATCTCCCACTCATTCTGTTCCCTTCTATTTCCAGTCCCCACTTTTATCACGTTGGGTAGTTTATTTTCCGGTTTCGTTTTTTTAGTTTCTTAGTATGCATTGTGTACATCCGGCGGCGGAAGTCGCTTTCTGTTCAGCCACGCGCTTATCAACAGGACAGCGATTTTGATAGAATTTCGGTTCTTGCCTTCAGGGAAGTACCCAGTTTTTATTTTATTTAGTTTTTATGTGTCCTATCTAGCCTTCACTTTCTTTCCTTTCCTGACGAAGGCCTTGTGGCCGTAACGTAGACTATTTTCTTTGTCTTTTGTCCTCGTAAGACGAATCACCTTTTTTCGATTTTTTTTTCAAACCCATCCATCGTAAAACAAGGAAACAGATTTCACTTAACAATTATAAACTTGACAAGTCGTTCAAATACAATTTCCTTATTTATTAAGTATATACACTATCTACTCTTGTGCTGAAGGGTGGATGTTGGAGGATGGAATGCAATGGATTTGTAAGTTTACATATGATTTACATATATGTATTTATATATATTTATATATATATTTATATATATTACACCAAGTCTTCCAATATAGGAACAAAATTATAGATATCAGCTGTGCTGTTAATTAATTATAGAAAATTTATCAGCTGTGCTGTTAATCTTGTCTCTCACTATGCTAAATCACTTTTTCGTCATTGACAGTTAAATGCTCACAATTGCCGACAGAAATGGTACTAATGTGTACTCATCTCTTAGAACCGTTCTGTCCTTCCTAATTTGTTGCACACAACACCTGCTGATGATCGTTCCTTTAGCCCACCCAAGACTGAGGGGGACTAAGGATGTAGCTCCGGTACAATCACTGTGCTCCTGCGAAGTTCCAGGCAGCTGGATTGACTCGAACATACAACCTCAGGTTGGATGACACGAATACTGTAACAAGGCAAAAATAGGGGCTAATTTCTGTCATCAAGCCTACCTATTTCTAGTGTATATGAGATGAGCGTGTCTCAGGTGTCTGCATGTAGGATGAATGACAACATGGCTCAGTATGATTTAGCAATAGCGAGACAAGACAGGTGTCTACTTGCAAAACGTTCTTTCTAATAATTCAATACATTGATACATTCAATAATTTGTACAGCTAGGTTTAAGTTTTCCTTCCACCCATAATATACCAGGCCGTCTCTGATAAGTGCTATACTGGCTGGTAAAATATATCCTAACAATACTGTTGTAGTTATATGAGTCCTAAAGGTTATATTCAGGTTGGTTTTCTTTTTCTACAATCATACCAGGAAATACAATCATTATACCTAATTCCCCAAGATATAATCAGTATACCTGATACATTCATAGTAAAACAAAATCTAAAGTTATATTAAATATATACAGGTGTAGGCTATTTTCTGGTGGTTTCCTTCTTCAACAGTCATACACAATCATTATACATGATACTATAACATACAATCATTATACATGATATAGTCATAGGTTATATTCAGGTTGGAGTTATATGAGCCCTAAAAAGGACTGATAGGTTATATTTCAGGTTGGAGTTATATGAGCCCTAAAAAGGACTGATAGGTTATATTTCAGGTTGGTTATCACCTTCAGCAATCATACCAGGAAATACAATCATTATACCTAATTCCCCAAGATACAATCAGTATACCTGATACATTCATAGTAAAACAAAATATATTAAATATATACAGGTGTAGGTAGTATAAATGACACACAAAAAATACAATCATTATATACCTGATGTAGGCCTATTCTCCTACAAGTGTATAGTAAGTTTACCTACCCTCTAAGATTAATACAAGCCAGATTTGGACTCGACTTTAGTGAAGCAAGAGTGCCCGGTCACTCAGGTAAGCAATAAATCAATGTTGACAGCTTTCTCTTTCCCCAGTCGGTCGTGCTGGCCTTCGTGTTTGTGTGTGTATTTTTTTTAATAAAACATGCCCGTTTATATAGGTAGACGCAAGGAATCTGCTAGTGCGTAAGGAACTCTTTTGATTGGTTCTCGGCGGTTTCGTACATTCCGTGACCGAGTCCCAAAATACAGGGCTTATGCCTAATTTTATTCTGTCTGCCACCATCTTGGGGGAACAAGATGGCGTATACTTCGTGTAATTTATTCTGGCTCAGAGTCTGTTGAACGTGGATTGGCTGGGCATACTTGTTAACAAAGAAGTGGGTTTACACACACGTTTTACGACACTATACTAGGTCCAGCACTGAGAGGTGGGGTGACCAGTTCCCTTCCTCAGTGCCTTTTCCTTCCCTAACTCAAATGCAAAGTCAGTTACCCACTTACAGCTGTGTAGACTGAAGCGTGTCGATACCGTGAATAGAACCCGACACCTTTGTCACGAGAGACCAGCACTGTAACCACTCTGTCAATCGTCACTAGTACGCGTCTTAAATAAACGCTACAGAAATACCAAAAACCTCAGGCTGAACACACTGCTTTCTTTAAACAATTTCAAAGTTGATGTATGAATGTGTATGAAGAAGAAGACATTCTCAAAAGTCACACAAAAATGTTTACAGAAGCAACTGAAACCTCCATAGACACCAACAGAACCAGGGGAAAGACAATGAAAGAAGAAGCCAAATGAATAAATAAAACAGTGATTAATTATTAATCTTTTACATAATCAATTAAACTGTTACACAAGCTCAATCTGGTGACATACAGTAAAGTCTACTATTTGGGGTCGGAGTAGCTAAGAGGTATGGCGTCCGCCTCAAATTCTAGAGGTACCGGGTTCGATTCCCAGTTGAGGGAATATAATTTATGGAAATTTGTTTCAGAACCAGTGGTCCTAATGATGGCATACTCTCCCCTGGTCTCCTGAGTAGTGAGATCGGATGCCTAGTCTTCTCGGATAAGGGCGAAAAAATAGGAGGTCCCGTGTGCAAGTTACACACGTTAAAAATCCAACGGCAGTTAGAAATCGTAAGGAGTACCTATCAGGCCGCTGTCATGGCAAAATTTAAATATTAGAAACCTACCCACCACAAAAATATTTATAGAGTGTGCGATTCCTACATACGGAGTTCGTGCACTGTGCTGAGATCCTCCTTGTGTGATCTAAGGGAGGAGACCGGAGCACTGATGGAGTTGTCTATGTACAATGAAGATAGTCCTTAAAACCAAACCAAACCAAACTACTATTTAGAGGAGTGCAGTACAACTACAATTGTCCAAACCCTAATTATCTGCATTACCAATAAACCGAATCACCAGAACTAAGTAATGTGGGCATAGTCTGTTATGTAGGCATCCCTCCACTCGCTGAGACAGCCCTCATGGTCATTATTCCACATCCAGTGCAGTCTGTTCCCAGTGATAGTGTAGTCAGTTCAGTCTTGTGTTTAGTTTCATTTTCAAACTATTCTAATTTTCACGCATGCTACAAAATTTACAATGCCAAGGACAAGAAAACACGTTGTTCTGATTATGGTGGACAAAGCAAAAATAATTAATTTGTTGGCAAAGGGGAGTTGGGGAAGAAAATCTCTGAAAAATATTGTGCCAGTGCTGCCACAATTTCTGACATTAAAAAGCATAGTGAGTCTGTTTTTCAGTTTGTTTTTATATTAGAAAGTAAAAATGGTAGCTCTAGCAGAAAAACAATGAAAAAGGATGAAAAGAACCAAGGAGAAGAACCAGTATGCAACTGGCTTATGCAAAGAAAATCAGCTAGACAGCCAATATCAGTACCCATTTTATATGAGAAAGATTTAATGTTTAATAAAAACTAACTCATAAATTCTTTTATATTATTTTTTCCTTAATCCAATTATCTGAAATGCTGATAATCTGAACAACCCTTGTCATGGAATAATTATGATAATTGAAGTTTTACTGTAGTAATGTATACATACCACTTTACACTGCTCATATTCAACATAGAAAAAAAATATAAAAGTAAGGATACTGTCCCTCGTCTAAAAATAAACTATAAAAACATGCTTGATACATCACTTATCATCTGGTCTCTTCAGAAACTACAGCAAGATATAAAAGCTACCTACAAACCTAGGGAGCCGCGGTAGCATAGTGGTTAGTGCACCGGCTTCCTAGCTCAGTGGTCTATGGTTCGATCCCCAGATGAGGTGGGATTTTTTTAGGCCGCAAACGGCTCCTGGGTCGACCCAGCCCCAATTGGGTACCAGAGGAACTCTGGGAAGGTTAAGGCGGCCGGCGTGATGCTGACCACATCACCCCTAGTGTGCAGATGGTCAAGAAAATATGGGCCTAACACCATATTCCCAATATGCCTCAATAAGCGTGTAATGGGATACTTTTTTACAAACCTGCTAGAACAATCCTATCTGGGACTGTCATTTCCACAAACTGTGTTTCTGCTGGAAGTTCCTTCCCATCCAACTCTGGTCTCACACTAATCCTATGAGAACAAGAAAATGAACTTGCAGTAAAAATTATCAAAGAAATCAAGCTTAAAGACAAAAAAAAAAAAAAAAGAATATTTAACTAATGTAGAGTACTAAAACACAGAAAACAGCAATTATGAAAACCAGAAAGTTACAGACTTTCATAAATGGGGGGGTGAGCAGATCAAAAGGACTGAAGTGGTATGACAAGATCACAAATGTGAAACCTGATGGAAAGAACCAGATGAATCCCAGTGCAACAAAATGTGAGAGGTCAAAGCACGTGGGTCTGAAAATACACTGAGAAAATGTAAAGATAATGAGGATAAATGCAGGAAATGATAACATGGTTGAACTTGAAGCACAAGATGTAGAATCATACACATATCTTGGCAGCAATATAGGCAAAGTTGGAGGGACAGACAATGATATCAAATTAAGAACACCAAAAACTCAATAGGAGCTTTAACTGCTTTGTTAAGCATATGGAGATCAAGTCCAACACACACAATAAATAAAAAAAGAATCATTAACTCAGCTGTCAAGTCAGTCCTATTGTATGGCTCTAAAACATCAAGAACAACAAAAACAACCAAAAATTTAGACTTTCATAAATGGGTGCTTGTGTAGAATAATAATGATACTAATAGTCCCTTCGGTAATAACTGATTATGGGAATGTGCTGCTGAGGTGACAGCCCTCAGCTGTTTATTTTCCTGGTGTTGCTTTCGACGTTTTCTCCTCTCTTGTGCTTGCTGTGAGAGCTTCTTTTCGCCCAATCTGAAGTGGCGCCATAGAGTGCATTGCCACTTGGTGCGATCGGCAGCTTCATCCTCCCAGGTTGCAGGATTTATGTCCAGTGCCCTCATGTCTCTCTTGCACACATCTCTGAACCTCAGCTGCAGTCGCGCAACTGTTCTTTTGCCATCTGCCAGTTATCCGTATCTTTTGGGATGCGACCATCTTCCATGCGGCGGACATGGCCAAGCCAGCGTAGTCTGCACTGTCTAAGCAGTGTATACATGCTTTGAAGGCCAGTACATGACAACACCTACCATTTGCCACTTTGTCCTTACACAAAATACTGAGGATGTGGCATAGACACTGTAGATGGAAGGTATTGAGCCTTCTTTCTTGCTTAGCATAGGTTGTCCATGTCTCGCTGCCATACAGAAGTGTGGCTGGTGATGTAGGTGTTATATACTGCAGCTTTGGTCTTCGTTGTTTTTTTGGAGTTTCCCCAAACACGCGTTCTGAGGTGGGCAAAGGTAGCTGCAGCTTTGCTAATGTTGCTATCAATTTCTGTGTCTAGTGAGAGTTTGTCATTGATGGTAGACCCCAGGTATGTGAAGTGGTTCACCACTGCCAATTCATAGTTATCAATAGTGATAACTGGTGCAACATCCACATCATGACCCAGCACATTTGTTTTCTTATGATTTATTGTGAGGCCAAAGTCCTTGCATGCTTGGGTGAAGCGATTCATCTAGCTCTGAAGCTCCTGTTGGCTTTGAGTGACAACTGAAGCGTCATCAGCGAATAATAAGTCTCTTATGTTGACCCTTCTGATTTTTGTTTTTGCCCTCAGCCTTGTGAGGTTAAACAGTCAGCCATCTGACCTAGTGTGAAGGCATATTCCTTCAGTTGCATCTCTGCATGCATGTTTCAAGAGCAAGGCAAAGAAGATCCAGAAGAGGGTTGCAGCCAGAACGCAGCCTTGTTTAACGTCACTGCATATGTCAAAGGGCTGTGATGTGCTTCCAGCATACTGGACTCTTCTCTTCATGGAATGATTTTTATCACTTCCAGCAATTTAGTGGGGCAGCCTATTTTCAAGAGGATTTGAAGAGTCCATCCCTGCTAACCAGGTCATATGCCTCTGTGAGGTCTATAAAGGCGATTTTTTTGTTCTCTTTATTTTTTTCTGAAGCTGGTGGAGAGAAAAGATCATGTCTGTTGTTGATCTACCAGCTCAGAATCCACACTGCGCCTCAGGATATATGCGCTCAGCTAACTTGTGTAGTCGCATTAAGATGACTCTGGCAAAAAACCTTACCAACAATACTAAGAGAGATGCCTCTGACGTGCAATCACTTCTGTCTCCTTTATTTTTATATAGTGTTACAATCTTGGCATCTCACATGTCTTGAGGGATAGTTGTCTCTTCCCAGCACTGGCACGCACCATATGCAGGGGATGTAATAGCGTGCTCTTACAACATTTGATTAAATCAGGAGGAATCCCATCCCTGCCTGGTGCTTTGCCAGAGGCCAAGCTATCAATGGCCTTGCTGAGTTTTTCTAATATTGGTTCAGCATCCAGCTCCTTCATAGTTTGGCAGCGTCAAAGGCTGCAGACATGACAGTATTTTCTCTAGTGTAAAGCTCAGAGTAGTGCTCGACCCACCTCTCAATCTGTTTACACTAATCGGTTAGCTTCTCCCCGCTGATGGTTTTTAGCGGTGCCGTCTTACTTTTTTGGGGACCAATGGCTTTTTTTATACCGCCGTACATTTGTCTAGTGTTGCCTATTTGCACTGCTGTCTGGATGCTCTTGCTGAGCTAGAGCCAATAATCATTTGCACGACGTCAAGCAGTTTGTTGGACTTTGCTTCTCGTAGCCTTCAGGATCTGTAGGATTCTAGCACTTGGTAAACGTTTGTACTCAATCACAGAACTGCGCTTAGCTTCAATGACAGGTGTCATCACATCTGATGAAGCATAAAACCAGTCATTTGACTTTGCTGTCTTCTTACCAAAGGTGGCAAGAACAGTACTTTGAATGATGTTCCGCAGGTGCTCATAGTTCTCTGTAACAGTATCACCATGCTGTAGGCTACTGCGTACTTTCTTGAAGGTCGTGGTAAATTAAGCGATCATGACAGGATCTGACATCTTGCTGGTATTGATGTGTGGTTTCCCTTCATGTCTAACACGATGGAGTTTTCTTAGCTGTGCTCTGATTTTGCAGCAAACTAAGGAGTGATCTGTATCACAGTCTGCACTATGGTACGAGCATGTGGTGAGCACAGTTCTGAGAAGTGGCCTTCTGACAAGAATCAGATCCAGTTAGTGCCAGTGCTTGGATCATGGGTGTCTCCATGACACCTTATGCCTGAAAGTAGGTGTTGGTCACACAGAGGACATGATGGACACACAACTCCAAGAGCCATTGTCCATTTTCATTCATCTTGCCAATATCAAACCTGCCCAGACATGAAGGCTGTTGAAACATTATCGGCACCCACTCTAGCCTTGATGTCACCAAGGAGAACAAGTTGCTCTTGCTTTGGTGTGCTTTTGATGACTGCTGCTAGATTCTCATAGAATTAGTCTTTAGCTTCTGAGGCAGAGTAGGAGCATACACACTAACAAGGGTGATGAAACCTGCACTAGTAGGCAAGCTGAGCGTTAACAGGCATTCTGATACATTCTCACCTGGTTCAACCATTTTAATTAGCGATTTTTTTACCGCAACACCTACTCTGTGTTCTCTAGTTTTATTAAGGTCTTATCCTCGCCAATAAAATATGTAATCCTTCTCGCTCACCATTCCAGAGCCTGCCAGGTGCATTTTATGACAATGCTTAGATGGTAAAGTGCAGCTATATCCACCTGAAGTCGTTTAAGTTCGTCATTGATTATGGCTGTCTTCCTGACATCGTTTATGTCCTGTAGGTTATACGGGGTTGGGTTTGTTGAATGTGTGCTTGTGGTTTTCTTGCAGATATATTCGTCGATTCTTGTGGTTTTCTTGCAGATATATTCGTTGATTATACCATATATTAATTTGGACACTGTTTTAGAGCAAGTGTCGCTAGGAGTATGACCTTTTCAATCCCCGCCCGAACACCGTAACTTTAAAAATACGAATCACTTCTCAAGGCCAGATTGGACAATTCACAGAATACTTTATTTAACATCTTGACAGCTCCAATATACTTCAGAGAGAATATGTTCATGCATATAAGGCATCAATATGACGGTCTATAACGTCGTAGGACAGTCCCATACTAAGAAACATGTCGAAGACATTTTCACACAGTTTATTTATACTTAAGTCACTCATGTACTTATCAGTATCCTCTTCAGATCATTCATAAAATAACTAGACATTCCACACGGAGGTTTATGGGTAAGCTAGTGAGGTACAAGGTAATGAAAATCAAGGAAAATCATATATCTCTCAGGAGCAAATACACAAGCGTCCAACACCTTGAGATGCCACACACAGAATGCTTGCAGGGCACGCTTTGGTTAGCCGACTTAAAAAGTTCACATCTGCAAAGGTGGCCAGCAGACGTAATGACGTCACTTCCTGAAACCAAGACAACGGTCTCCAAACAAATCAATAAGGAAGTCGAACAGCGACAACCAATGTTATGAAATTTACACATAACAGTAGGTTTTCGGATAGTCCAGTCAACATTGTCTGGACATTCCAACATGCCATAGAGGCATTTATCTGCAGTGAGTTGCGTAGAATGGAAGGACAGAAATGGTATGTGAAGGTCACCAATGTGGAACTGATAACAATAACCAGACTAGTGCCAGTGGAACAAGAGACAAGAAGAAGATGCTGGCGACAGAAGATAAACATTGAGGTAACCTGTTGATGGTATTACAAGGCAGTCCTTGCTCTAGAATCTCCATAGTAAGAGAGGCAGAGGTAGACCAAAAAACACATGGAGAAGAAGGAAGTGAAAGTGAAGAAGATGTGGAAAGAACTTGAGCTGATAGCACATGACAGGAGGATTTGGCATGTGTTTGGTGAAGGCCTATGCTCCTTGGGGAGCTAAGGAGTATTGACTGACTGAAAATGTGAGAAGCTGCTAGCGTTGAGTAAGACGCACTGAGGAAACCAGGCTTTTCTGATCCAAGTTTACTTACAATAAAAAATGCAGACAATCTAGTCTATAACTCTTCACCTCTGCCATACTGGAGTTCAATATGAAAGAGCAAAAAACAGGTTCCTATACTTTGACAGACAAATCCAAAAGGCAACAATTACTATGGATGGAAGACCTAACTTATGAAATGAAAAAAAAAAACAAAAATAAGCATCACCATTAAATACAGCTCTCTTACCTGTGTGGCACTTGCATTTTACTGCTGATCTGTGAGATGAACTCAGGGTTGTATGCTCTGGGCTGTACATCAAGGTAATCAGAAGGATGGGTGTGATTGGGTAGTTTTATCCTACCTGGATCCTGATGACAAGGACAAACGTTACGAAGTACAATAATCTGTAGATGATGACTTAGGACATCTTTGCAAAAAAAAAAAAAAACAGTAGATGATGACTTAGATCATCTATGTAAAAAAAAAAAAAACAGGTGAAACCATTTGCTAAAGAGAAGTCATCTTTGAGCAGTACAAGGGAAGCACTTACTAGGGAGAAGCCAAGCAGGAGGTGGAATAACTGGCTTAGGAGAGATCAACTTTGTGCAGTATGTAGAAGCACTTGCTAGGAGATGTCAGCTTTGCGCAGTAGGTGGAAGCACTTGCTAGGGACAGAGCAACTTTCTGCAGTAGGTAGAAGCACTTAGTATTGAGAAGTCAACTGTGTGCAGTAAGCAGAAGCACTTGGTATTGCAGAAGCCAACTTTGTGGACTAGCTATAAAAACTTGCAGGCAGAGGTCAACTTCGCATGCTTTCCTTAGTTTGAGAACCACTGGCCTAATGAATTTCTTCAGCCCAATTACTCTCAGGCACTTTCTGCTTTTTAAAATCAGAATATTCAACTCAAACATCAAATCAGTCCTATTGTATGGCTCTAAAACATGGAGAACAACACAAACAACCAAGAAGCTGCAGACTTTCATAAATGGGTGTTTGTATAGAACAGAAGGACTGAAATGGTATGACAAGATGACTAATATGGAACTGTTGACCAGAATCAGACAAGTGCCAGTGGAACATGAGATCACATGTAGAAACTGGCAAAGAATAGGACATGCACTGAAGAAAACTGTTGATGGCATTACAAGCCAGTCCTTTTGGAACCCCCAGGGTATGAGAAGTAGAGTGTGACCAAAGAACATATGGAAAAGAGAACTGGAGACAGAAATGGAAGGGATAAGGATGAGGAAAGACCTTGAGCTGATGGCACGGGGACAGGAGGACTTGTTTTGATGAAGGCCTATGCTCCTTGGGGAGCCGAGGGGTGAATGAATGGTTGAAGAGAGCAGTGACAGCTGGTTATGGACATGTTATGACAAATGCTTAGATGGTAAAGCTCTAACAGCATGTGTTACTAATGTCAAATTAACAGTAAATTAAATATTAACCCACATACCTCTAGCTTTAACCCCCCCCCCATTTTTGGTCTGGTTTTGGTTTTAAGGACTATCTTCATTCCACACAGACATCTCCATCAGTGCTCCGATCTCCTCCCTTAGATCACATAAGGAGGATCTCAGCACAGTGCACAAACTCTGTAGCACCGGCAAGAATCATAATGTGTGTATTTAGGAATCGCGCATTCTATAAATATTTTTGTGGTGGGTAGGTTTGTAATTTTTTTATTTTGCCAGGGCAGAGGTCCCATGGCTTACGCTTTACAATTTCCAACTGCTGTGGGATTTTTAACGTGCGCAAGCCAATATGCACATGGGACCTTCTACTTTTTTTGCCCTTATCTTGGAAGGCTAGGCATCTGATCTCACTACCCAGGAGACCAGGGGGGAGTATGACATCTTTAGGAACCAATAGTTCTGAAAGAAGAAATTTCGATAAATTATATTCAGTCTACTGGGAATTGAACCCGGTACCCTTAGAATTTGCGGCGGACACCATACCTCTTAGCCACCTATTTTTAACAAGTATGAAGAATCTACCATTTTAAGACAAAGGGAAAAAAAAAACACCCACAAACAATTTAGAAATTTTCATTTACCCCATATTCACTAACTAGCCAGGGGGTATAATCATCATTTACTTGTCATTACTTACAGAGCAAGGAACCACCACTACAGCTGATCCACTTGCAGGAAACCTGCACCAAGCTTTCACATGCTCTTGCAGCAGTGGTTTCTGTTGCAATTTTTTTTACATGATGAAGTTGGCAGCCCCCCCCACAAGCTTGTATGACATGCCTATGGGAGCAGTAGTCTTATTCCTCATCAGAGACACCCCCCCCCCAGGAGCAACTTTGGGCCAGGTGGTATAATGCCATAAGCAAACTGTGGCAACTTTACATACTATCTAAAATTATAGACACTACATATCCTTATTACAATGCACTGGAGGTTGAAAAGGATATTTACCTTCATTAACTTTATTTTAAACATAGCCTGAGAGAATTATACGCTTTTGAACATAGGTGGGGGATATAGAACAGCTATTGAACATAGGTGGGGATATAGAACAGCTATTGAACATAGGTGGGGGATATAGAACAGATATTGAATATAGGTGGGGGATATAGAACAGTTATTGAACATAGGTGGGGGATATAGAACAGCTATTGAACATAGGTGGGGGGATATAGAACAGCTATTGAATATAGGTGGGGGATATAGAACAGTTATTGAACATAGGTGGGGGATATAGAACAGTTATTGAACATTGGTGGGAGATAAAGAACAGCTATTGAATATAGGTGGGGATATAGAACAGCTATTAAACATAGGTGGGGGATATAGAACAGCTATTGAATATAGGTGGGGGATATAGAAAAGTTATTGAACATAGGTGGGGGATATAGAACAGCTATTGAACATAGGTGGGGGATATAGAACAGCTACTGAACATAGGTGGGGGATATAGAACTGCTACTGAACATAGGTGTGGGATATAGAACAGCTACTGAACATAGTGCAGGATATAGAACAGCTACTGAACATAGGTGCAGGATATAGAACAGCTACTGAACATAGGTGGGTGATATAGAACAGCTACTGAACATAGGTGGGTGACATAGAACAGCTACTGAACATAGGTGCGGGATATAGAACAGCTATTGAACATAGGTGGGGGGTATAGAACAGCTATTGAACATATGTGGGGGATATAGAACAGCTATTGAACATAGGTGGGGGATATAGAACAGCTATTGAACATAGGTGGGGGATATAGAACAGCTATTGAACATAGGTGCAGGATATAGAACAGCTATTGAACATATGTGCGGGATATAGAACAGCTATTGAACATAGGTGCGGGATGTAGAACAGCTATTGAACATAGGTGCGGGATATAGAACAGCTATTGAACATATGTGTGGGATATAGAACAGCTATTGAACATAGGTGCGGGATATAGAACAGCTATTGAACATAGGTGTGGGATATAGACAGCTATTGAACATAGGTGGGGGATATAGAACAGCTATTGAACATAGGTGTGGGATATAGAACAGCTATTGAACATATGTGGGGGATATAGAACAGCTACTGAACATAGGTGGGGATATAGAACAGCTACTGAACATAGGTGCGGGATATAGAACAGGGGTTCTCAACCTTTTTTTACTCATGATCCCCTTCTGAGCCTCATCTACCACTGTGGCAACGCCCCTCCCCATAGTCGCTGTTAGCTAGAAATAAAGGTACTTTACCATCTTACTGTAGCCCCCTAGAAATATGGCTTGGCCCACATTGAGAACCACTGATACAGACCACACAGGCCAGTTTAGTGCATATGCATAGCCATTTTTTTCCACGAATTCTTCTGAAGTACAGTCCTAAAATCCTAGTTACAAGTTGTCATTGCTTTGTCCTTATTTTAAATGTTTATCTTCTGTAACACAGTCAGTTTTGTGAGAGTAATATGACCTACTGTTATTCACAACAAACTGAGTTGTTTTATTGTGCATTTTACACTTTTTTAAACCCATGAAGAAGAGGGTTCAACCCCTTGGGAAGTATAATGTATTATATTGTGCACATGCATGCACAGACTGATTGTGGTGGCTTATCAATCACAAATTTGGTAACATGGCAGTGTGTGTATCGTAAACTGTGTGTGATTCAATCCTACAATTTTATATAGTCCCATATATTCTGCTGCCAACCATCTGCTTATAGTGTCCCTCGTCATTGTTCATTGTATATAAGTTACAGGAAAATTTATAACTGTGTTTGGTTTGGTTTGAAGGACTATCTTCATTGCACACGGACAACTCCATCAGTGCTCCTATCTCCTCCCTTAGATCACACAAGGAGGATCTCAGCACAGTGCACAAACTCTGTAGCACTGGCGAGAACCCCAATGTGTGTATATTGGAATCATACATTCTATAAATATTTCTGTGGTGGGTAGGTTTCTAATTTTTTTATTTTGCCAGGGCAGCGGCCTTATGGCCTACGCTTTACAATTTCCAACTGCTGTGGGATTTTTAATGTGCGCAATATGCACATGGGACCTTCTATTTTTTTGCCCTTATCCGGGAAGGCTAGGCCTCTGATCTCACTACCCAGGAGACCAGGGGGAAGACTGATATCATTAGGACCACTAGTTCTAAAAAAAATGTGACTCCCCAAACTGTGATGACTGTTTTTTATTGTTTTAATAATAACGTTTACTAACCATTACATATTAATTGTTTTTCTTGTTGTTAGGGAAGACAAAAGGTCTGCACATGCATGCGCTTGTCATATCCAATTTACCCATGACAATAGAACATGTGTCTAGCGACAGTGATTTGGAAGTTATTTTTAGTGATTCCGATGAGGATGTTGTAAAGACTTTGTGTCAGAATATTAATGAAAGTGATTATTCTAACGGTGATGCTTAGTAGCTAATTGAACAGGCATCAGGTAGCGTAAAAAGAGCTAAACCTATAACTCAGTAAAGGAAAAGGAATGGGTAAAAACCCCATTCTGACAACCAGTAAATCTAAGAGAACTGCCACAAGTCTAGAGGCAGGTGCATCCTCACAAGATGTCCCAGAGTGGTTAGAAATTATTGAGGGCATAACACAAAATGCATTTTTATTTTGTCCAAAGAGAACACCATGTGTGACTGAGGGACTTGACCTGTCAACCCCGTTGAAATGTTTCAATGTTTTGTTTACAGACGAAGTTAAAGATTACATGTGCCAGTGCATCAATGATTATGCCAGACTCAAATGTATTCAAAATAACCCTGCAAAACAATATTCAATGTATTCTCGGTGGACCGAAGTCACACGTCTAGAACTTGATAAATTTTTCGCTGTCCTAATAAATATTGGGATTCAGAAAAGACCATTCATTCGCAACAACTAGTCTACATCTGCAGAATTTTATACTCCCTCGTTTCGTCAGATGTTTTCAAGAAGTAGATTTGAAGCATTATATCATACAATACTTCATGTCTCTGATGAAAATTCACAATGAAAAGAAAAGATTAAACCATTTATGACATGTTGAGTGCATTTTACCCATTCCAAAATCTCAGTTTGGATAAAATGATTATAGTGTATAAAGGCAGATGGCAATACAAGCAATATAATCCACATAAACCAAGCAAATACCACATAAAAGTCTTTGGTTTATGTGATTCAGCAACTGGATATGTGGTGAACATGTTCACATATTTTGGTTCTGATACTTAATATGATCCTGAAGTAGATGCAAACAGTGGGCAAGCTGTCAAGATTTTTCAGACCCTAATACAGTCTTTGGGCACAGGCCAATATTTATTTGCTGACAGATATTACACCACAAGAGAACTCATTGACTTCTTACTGGAGAAGAAGCAATACTACACTGATACTCTGAACATTATCCTGAGAAATTTTCCATTACAACTGAAGACTGTGCCTTAGTTATCTGGAATACAGATGGTACATGACAAAAAACAAGCACGGTGTTGTGTACAGCACTTAGAGACAAAAAGGCCAAGAAATCAGTTTTCTTTGTATCTTCTCAGGCCAAAGTGGAGACCATAACCACACGGAAGCACATTGTTAAACCAAAAATGATGGATGAATACAACAATTCAATGAATGGGTCCTGGATAAAAAAGTTGGTTATTATGGTGTGCATAACAGAAAATGTGTTAAATGGTGGAAAAAAAATTTTCTTCTGACTGCTTGAAATAGTGCAAGTGAATGCTTCAGTTTTATACTGTTTTCATCGAGGTGAAAAGCAATCACTGCTGCAGTTCAAAAGAAATCTGCTTCCCCAACTAACTGAAGCTTCTGCTGTTTTGAGCCCACTTAGTGTCCAAGAAAATGCAACTGCTAATATTGTTAGATCTCAAGCTGCCTCAACTTCAGAGTACCTTTGTGACCCAAGGCATCTTGTACGTTATGCAAAAAGAGATAGGAACTGTGTCCACTGCAGCACACCTGCTCGTCGTCAGCGCTCGCATTATTATTACACTGGGTGTCCAAACCAGCCACATCTACACCCACATTGTTTTTATGGCTACCATAAAAGCATGTGAATAGTGGTTAAATTCTTCTGGGAAATGTAAAACAGAGTTTGGTCTGTGTAAATAATATTAGTCACAGTTGTTTCATGTTTGGTTTTTACACAAATATGTGTGTAGGAAAAAAATCATAAAAATTATATATTTGAAGTGATTGTGGTAAAAATGTGTATGTGTGTTTCAAAATGGATGTGCATTGATATACTGAGATTTTTCTGCTATGGATTAAACTGGAGCTGAAATATGTAAGTACATAACACATCTTTATTTATCTTTTTCTTTTTTTTTTTCAGTTATTTTTTTATCAGGTCTACACTTCACAAGACATGACAGACACTTTTTCCACATCAAACAATTATTTAAAGCATTTCACAAAATTTTTCAGTCAATTTCCCACATTTTTATGTATAACATAAGCACCTACTGAAATAATATGTGTATCTACTGCCTGTTTTTAAAACATAACCTTTGAGAAAAACTGCTCACATTTAGGGTGCCTATTTATACAGAAATTTGTGGTTTTAAGAAAAAAAATCATAAAAACTACATCACAGAAGTGATAGTGATAACAATTTGTGGATTTGTTTCAAACTGCATGTGCATTGATATTCTTAACATGTTATAGCCATACATTAATTTGGAGCTGAAATATTTAACTGTAAGTAAACAATTTTACTTAATTTTTTTTACTTTTATTATCAGGTCTACACTTCACAAGACATAACAGACACTTTTAACATCAAATAATGATTTAAAGCATTTCATAAGATTTTTCAGTCAATTTCCCACATTTTTATGTATAACATAAGCACTTACTTAAATAATATGTGTATCTACTGCCTGTTTTTAAAACATATCCTGAAAAAAAAAAATTGTACACATTTTGGTTGTTTTTACAAAAATATGTGGTTTTGAGAAAAAAAATCATAAAAATTACATCTGTGGAGTGATAACAATTTCCAAATATGTTTCAAACTAAATGTGCAAGTGATATTCTTAACATTTTATTGCCATACATTAATTTGGAACTGACATATTTAAGTGTAAGTAGCCTATGCAATTTTTCTTAATTTTTTTAACACTTTTTTTAATCAAGTCTACACTTGACAAGACATAACGACACCTTTTTATATCAGTTAATGATTTGAAGCAGGTCATAAGATTCTCCAGTCAATTTCCCATATTTGTGTGTATAACATATGTACCTACTAAACAGAGCGTCCGATTGACAGAGTGGTTAGAGTGCTGGTCTCTCGCGGCAAAGGTGTCAAGTTCAAATCACAGTGCCATCACGCTCCAGTCTACCCAGCTGTAAATGGGTACCTAACATTGAGTTAGGGAAGGAAAAGGCAGTGAGGAAGGGAACTGGTCACCCCCACCTCTCAATGCTGGACCTAGTTTAGTGAAGTCTCTAACACTTCACTCCCCTATGGCAGTATTTGCTATGGGACTACCTTGACCTTTTTACCTACTAAACTAATGTAAAATAAATATATACAACAAATATCAAAAGACAGCATTACTGTGTACACAGATGGATCCAAGGGAGAGGGATGGCAAATTGGGGATAGGAATATATATTCCAATATGGAAAATGGCAAAAGAATATAGCATCACGGAAAATACATCCATTTTCACTGCAGAGATG
This sequence comes from Oreohelix idahoensis, assembly GCA_024509875.1. Classification (NCBI taxonomy): domain Eukaryota; kingdom Metazoa; phylum Mollusca; class Gastropoda; order Stylommatophora; family Oreohelicidae; genus Oreohelix; species Oreohelix idahoensis. The sequence goes on from JAMPIV010012143.1 coordinate 194,653, forward strand.
GTGGCAATACTAAAAGCACTAGAAATATTCTCTAATAACCCTCCCAAAAAACTGTTTTAACTGACTCTCTTTCAACAATTAAAGCACTTAGAAACTTACAAGAATGTAGTAGGCCTGATATAGCAGAGGAGATATTTCTGGCTACTACATACTTATATTCCAGAGGATGTTCAGTCTTAATTGCTTGGATGCCTTCACATGTTGGCATAGAGGGAAATGAAAAGGCAGATAAAGAAGCCAAGAAAGGTAGATCTGATAAAAATCTAATAAATGTAGGGACGAGTAAATCAGAGATTAAGAGCTTAATTAAAGATTTAATAACAGATGAATGGAAAGCAGAGTGGGATAAAAATCTGAAAGGAAGACAAGCATATAAGTTGTTCAAGGCTCCAACAAGAAAATGTCAGATATCTAGGGAATTGAAAATTCCCAGTAATAAGAAACTTCTCAGACTACAGCTGGGAAAAGGCTATTTCAGAATAGAAGAACCTTACTGCGCAGTATGTCTTTAAGACAATAATATAGAACATTTCTTGTTAAAATGTAAGAGGTATGAACAAATGAGAATACCAATATTAGATTATTTGCAGGCATCCAATTTACCTATAAATATAGAAGAGGTGTTAAGAGTAGACAGACCTAGGGAAATGCATAATATAGTCAAACAGTATTTAACACGAACAAATGTTAATATATAGTGGCTGTGAAGGTGAAGGTCTGATGCTGTTATTACAATGCTTATGACTTTTAACAGATGAAAGTCAATTAAATATCTGTTAAAGTCAGTTAAATAACTGGAACCGCCAGGCCTTTACACCCCTTCACTTTAATATTATTCTTGTTCAGAGTTTCTTCTTGATTTTGTTTGTTTGTTTTTTTATTTAACGTATAAGCACAATTGTGATTGTCCCTATTTACAATGATTTGAAAAATGTGATGCCACTTTCTCATATCGGCAGTTTTTCATATTATTTGGAATTGAAAACAATATATAGGCTATCCTAATTAGGCCTATAACCCATCAGAGGTTGAACGGGATATTTTTCTTCATTAATTTAAAAAAAAAATGTAGGCCTATTTGTCCACTGTCTGTTTTTTAAATATCACCTGTAGGAAAGAACTGCATCCATTTTGGGGCCTGGGTAAAACCCAAAAACAGCCTGGGATAGAATGAGTTAATCCTAACCCTATATGGGTGAGTTATTTGGATGACATTTAAAGAACACGGCCCACTATTCTTCATTTCAACCGACATCCTGATTTAAGCCCTTACTTCTGTATCATCATTCATCTTTAGTGGTTAGACATTAGATCCAAAAGCATCAGCAAATACGCAGTCAGTGGGCTAGCAGGCTACTGTTTATATTGAAATTATTTTTAGGCTTTCCGTTGCTCGCCTGCTGCCATTTTTGTTGTTTCGATGGGTGACAACTCTTAGCAAAAGGAACGCAGAAAAAAGGGCGGTTATTGTTTGTGGTTCATTAAAAATTTTAGACTTGGCCCAGCCCTTCCAAAGGAAAACAAATACCTAGCCTATATGTTTTGAAAAACATAGTTACAAACGTTAGAAACAAGAAAGAGCTCACCAAAGTTTGGATATGATAGCTTGTTCTTCTTCAAGCGAGAAAATCCATAGCCACAGAATACATAGAGAAATATTACCCATGCAACACCTGGACCCATGCATACATATGATCAGCAACAAATGCAACAGAAAATAGAGGTGGGGGGTGTCTGTCTGAGTTTAAGCGCTGGTGCACACATAAAAAAATAAAGCTGTCAGTGGCAACAGGACAATTCTCAAGTAACTTCAGAGCAGAAACAGAGGCCTTGAAAACTGCAGCAGAGGTTATAATGACAGAGGAAAGCACAGAGAGACAAGTTGCTTTCTTAACAGATGCACTGCCACTCTGTCAGTAATTGCAACGCTGAACAGCTAAAACGATGCCGACCTGGATAATATAAGAGTAGTGCTCGACAAACTATGTCAAATGATTCAAAAGAGATGTGATCCAATGGATCTCATCTTATTATAACATCTCCAGCGATGAAGAGGCTAACAGATTAGCAAAGGAAGGTGGAAAGCTACCTAAGCCTGATGCAAGCATAATTTTCAAAGAGGTAAAGGGTTTTATCAGAATCAAACGTAGAAATGAATGGGATGAAGAGCAGCATCCAGATCACACACAACATGATGCATACTACCGGATAAATAGAAAAGAAAAAGTGGTACTCTTCAGACTCTGCACGGGCCACAACGGATTAGGATAGCATATATTCAACAAGCTAAAGATAGGAACTACCGATAAGTGTAACTGTGGCACTGATAAAATGACTGTTGAACGTCTGCTTCAAAGTTGCCCAAATTATGAGGAACATAGAAAACACAAATGGCCGTCACCAGTATCATTTTCGTAAAAACTCTACGGGGATACAAATAGCATTAAGCTGATCACTGCTTTCTTTGAAAATATTCAAGTAGACGTCTGAGGATGTAAGAAGAAGAAGATGAAAAGGAAGAAGAAGAAATGGTAGATTTATCATATAACGATCAAGTAACCCGTCAAAACGTGATGGGAAATAATTATGTTGCAATCTTTCTGCTGCATGACCTGATGACGGCCCCTGATTTTACTGCGGTCATTTTTTGGTGATGCCTAGATGGCCGGGAGGATAGTGTGATTCGCTTGCATAGCTAGGCGGGGTTGTCGCACGGAAGGTCCTGGGTTCGAGTCCTGGGTAAGCCACTGACGTCTGTTGTTTTTCTGTTGTCTCGTTTTCTACTTCTTTATTTCTGACGAGTGCCTGAAAACATACCTTTATGTTTGTCTAATATTTATTTCAGCTTAACTGAATCTGTGTAGTCATGACTACAAACACATCATGAAAAACAAAATTAAAGGCCTGCGTGCTCTATTAATCGGTGCTCTATTAAACCTTCACGGTGCAATGACTGCCTTTTCTGTATTTTCCAGAAATGTTGGCTGGATTATTGTATTGTTCTTTACAAGACATTTCACCTAGACAGTTAATAGCATGGGGATTTGTGTGTGTGTGTGTTTTTTTTTTAATTGATGATGAGAAATATCCCGTTCAACCTCTGAAGGGTTATAATTAGGATATATAGTGTTTTCAAACCTAATAAATATACTACTCGTCAAAAGTCAAGGGCCACTTAGAAAAACCTTGGTTGAAACCATAAAACAAATCTGATATAAACGTAATTGGTATCAGTCAAAACGGCATTTATTGAATACCAAATTGACATGCCGCGTAAAGAAATGGAAGGGAGCCGCGCTGGTGTAATGGCTACAACGTTGTACTGGCGACCAGGTGTTCATGGTTCAAACCCGGCCGTCGGCGTTTGAAGAAATGTTTACGACCGGAAATTTGACTGAATAACCTGAACGGCTCCTGCACATAAATACCGTGTGGATGGGAAGGAGCGAAGCTCCTGACCGGGTTGGAAGGAAAGTCTACTGACCCCCCAGCCTCGCAATGACATGTCATTGGGCCGAAAGAGCTGGAAAGCTCGAGTGCCGCTGGTTATAGAAAAAAAAAAAAAAAGAAAAAAAAAAAGAAAAAAAGAAATGGAAACACGCATTCAAACGCAATGAAGCTGCGAAGTGTGTCACCCACCTTTTCAAAAGTCACACAATAGATATTGGACAAATAGACATTTCAAAATCGGGTGTGACCACCGTTTGCAGCAAGGCATTCAAGACAGCGTAGACGCATCGAGTCCACAAGGGTCCGAAGAGTATCCTGAGGAACAGCTTGCCATTCCTGAAGCAGAAATGCAGTCAGCTGTGCAACATCCATTGGCAGGGGGTGATTTGTTGACAATCTTCGACCAAGGACATCCCAGAGGTGCTCAATCGGAGAAAGGTCAGGTGAATGAGCTGGCCACGCCATCCTGATGATCCCATGTTGCTGAATGTCACGTAGATTATGATCATTAAATTACCTATACCCTCTTCTTTGTTTCTCCCACCCGTATCCTCTATATTTCTTTACATTTTCCTGTATTTTTTTTCGCATCCATTCGTTTGCGAAAAAAAAATATTTTCATCCTCATTCCTAACGTTTACCTGTTTCGTTTCTAATACTAGTAACGTAATTATTGCATAAGACGTGAAGTCCCTGGGCGGACTGACATTAGTGTTAGAACATGTCCCAGCAGGCAGCTGTCTACAGTTTCCCCCTGGGACGGTGTTTCTTCGGCTTAGTTTCTGGGCCTGTAGCGTGAAAATTCACTCCGCCAGACATGGCCGGCAGACGGATTGTCTACATTTTGCAGCAATTATGAGAGCTTTCGTCAGAATAGCTCCGGCGGAGTGTGGAAATCGCCCATGCACTGCAGACGGTTGTCTGAGATTTGCAACTGACACGCGCACTCTCGGTCACTGATGGCAGTTACGGCATGCTGATCAGCGTGAGGCGTGAAGTAGTAGAAGTGTCAGTTCATGGGTGTCTTCTAGTTGACGTAAGGTGTTTTACACGTACAAGAGGAGATTATTTCGTTTGCGAAATAAGTTGAGGGCTTTTGTCTAATTTTAAGATATTGGCCCGAGTTTGAAACTAACTTCACTCATTCCCCATTTTACAGTAGACGTGGTCACTTCGTTCTAGAACACTTAAACTTATAAGTGATGTCTCTTAGTTTCGTTGTGATACGTTGTTCTGTTTGAGTGAATACTGGGGTGAACCCAACTTGCCGGCGTTTAGTAAAGAGACATACTTGTGAGAAGCATAGACATTTCCTATCTTTAACCACGTGGGATTTTTCCAAGTAACACTGGTCTGACAGTGCATGTGCCATCAGAGATAGACAGTAATACCAATCCCACTAACGGTTTCTAAAGACTAGAAATATATATTGGGCTTTTGAGCCAGTTCATATTGCTCCACAAATTTAAATGTACATGCTGCCTGGCGGCGAGAAAAAATTACAAGAAATAACATTAACATTTCCGACACTATTGAAAGAGTGGATAGTGAACCAAGACTATCTGCTGAGAGCAGTTGTCCACTGGTCAGCTTTTCCAAATTAAGGGAATCCTCGTGTTTCTGAACTCTGTGTGCCCGTTTAAACTTGCTTATCAAACCTCATTCAAGTGACATTAACAGTAAATCTAAAATTTAACTGGTGAAGTGAACGCTCCCCGAAAAACAGTGGAAGAAACCTGTATTTGCAGAGCTGGGATTCGCTTTATCCAAAGAATCCAGATTCACTATAGAGAAGTGTCCTAATCATCTGTCATTTTCTAAACCTAGAGTTAAGATCATAACGGGGATGTATTTTATTTTGGTGTTGTGCGAAGATTTTTTTTAGATGATAATTAAAATCTCTCTTGAACTAAATCAGTGCGTTGGTCAGCTCGTTCTAGTATATATATATATATATATATATATATATATATATATATATATATATATATATATATTCATTGTTATAGATTTCCCACGTCTGTGTGTTTAACTGTCGTCACGTGTATGTGCGTGCCCGTGAGTAGATAGAAATATATGTAATATATATATATATCTGTGTTTAGACTGTCTGACGCCTTAAAAGCTGTCGTAGAGGATAGGTGAAAGAGAGAAGATTTCCTCGATTTTTTTCATAGACAGCCTCTATATCACAGTCTATCATCTCACTTGTGGAAATTCTATTTCTTTTTACTAACTCTCACTGAGTCTATCACCTAATCTAACCTATTCAGAAGGGACCAACCCAAGTCTTAATTCTCCTATCAAAAAATCTACGACAAATGTGGTCTCGTCCGAAGGATTTTGAACTTAAGATTCTTTATTCTGTAATAGAGTAAGAGTTTGATGTCTTGTGAGTTGTTATATCTTTAAATAATTTATCCCCTAGACTAACGATCTGTTTACGGGCGTGCTGACCACACAAACTGATAAGGTTTTTTCCACAGCATTTTGAATAATATACATTTGAGTTACAGGTGGATTTTGTCGGAATATATGTTAATTGTTGATTTGTAATACTAAACGCTGGTAAAGTGGTGAGTGTATTACATTCACTGGGTACTGGGGCAGAACGGTGTTTGAACTAAGTTAAGGAGTGCGTTTCGGACTCTTTCGTCCAGATTAATTGCCTCCCTTACCCGATCTGACTTCAGGGGCGAACTTATAGTGGATTTTAAAATTAAGGGATTATTTTTCTCTTTAATTTTTGCAATAATTATTTTGTTTCCACTGTAGCAACTTATTTTTCAGAAGTAATCTTAACTACCATTTAGTTGGCGTAGTCGTGTTTGCATTAGGTGCTTTATTGCCGATTAATAGCAGCGATAGTTAGATTTTATTTTGGAGGAGGTATCCCAGGGTTAAGCATATCATCTTTTATTTGGTATTTTCTCGTAAGTGGTAGGAACCAGTGTATCCTTTTTCCTATTTTCTTTCTCCACTAGTCTCAGTAACTGACTTAATATGACCGAGAGGGCAAAGCTTAGACAACTCCTCAGGGACGAAGCGAGAGAGGAGGGACTGGAAGGAGAGGAAGCGAAAGCATTTGTCAGAGACGAACTCGAGAGATATGACGCGGAGAGAAAAGCAGCTGAAGCCAAAGAGGAAAAAGAAGAACTAAGGAGGAAAGAAGAAACAGCCGAAGCTAGAGAGCAGAGGAAGATGGATGAGGAAATGGAAATTCGCAGGATGCAACAGGAGGAAAAAGAGAAGGAGAGACGGAATGAGAAGGAGAGGGAGGAGAGAGAGAGGAAAGAGAGAAGGAGAGACAGCATTTGGAAAGAGAAAATGAGCAACGACAACAGCATGAGTTGGCTCTTAAGGCTCTAGAAGTCCAAAGTCTTGGTGCTGCCTCTACCTCCAGCAATGGAGAGTCTTCTCCTCATTCTTCCTTAACTGATCCTTCTAACACTCAATCTCTTCAACTCAACGCTATGTCCTTCACTCTTGAGTCTTTCCCTTGTCCAAATGAGAAGATTGACACATGGTTAGAAAAATTTGAGAAAATTGCAACTCTGTACGGTTTAGAGAGGTCGCGTTGGAACATGAAGCTTTCCCAGGCTTTGAAAAGTTCTGCGTATGATGTTTACGCCAAACTGGAAAGCAGCCAACAAAACAACTATGATCTGTTGAAAAAAACGTTACTGGAGCGCTTTGAAATGAACGCTCGCAAATTTTTGCAACTGTTTCGCAACAGCGAATTCTGAAACTTTTCAGCAGTTCTCGTCTCGTTTGAAAGGTTATCTGACAAAGTGCCTAAAGCTCTCGCAGCTCCCCTCTACCTACGAAGGTCTTGAAGAATTTGTTTTAACAGAACAAATAAAAAACACAATGACTGCAGATACCCGGAGATTTCTAGCTGAGCAGGGGGCAGAAAAACTTGAAGACATCTTAGAGAAGTCTGAGCGTTATCAAAATGCGCTGGCTTAACTACCAGCCACAAAGCGGAAACCGACAGAGGAGCATTTTCGAAAAAATAATCTAGATCAACCTTCTCATGCTTCTAATCAGAATAACCACAGAGAAACTGGACCTCAAAACCCCCCTCCTGAAAAGACCAAGTTCTACAAAAACAAGTACCCCAACCACAGTAAACAGTCTGATCAACCCGACCGCCCTACATGGCAGCGCAGCCAGAAAGGACAAGGTGGCAAAGGGAAAACCCCTGAGCACGGGACTAATGATCAGAGCGAGCACACCGAGCCTAAACGCATCGGATGCTTATTGACAGTCTCGCAAGGCGGAATTATTGACAGTGATTCCCAAACTGTTGGGGATAGACCCTCAACGCGAGGTACTGTTATATTGAACGGTTCTCAAAGTCGTTGTTTATTTGACACGGGGCTTTCTTATGATTGCATTGTTGCCAGAAACCTGGTTAAACCCGGCCAAGAGACAGGAGAGACCGTCAAACTTTGTGGAGTTTCTAAGAGTGAGGCACCTACAGCGCTTCCCATCGCATTGGTGGAGATCCAATCTGATTTTGTCAGAGGTATGATCAAAGCGGCTGTTATGGATGACCCCATCTACCCAGTCATACTTGGCGGTAGATACGTGTCTATTGGGAAACCGGAAGAGCCGATTGTGGCAGCAGTAACTACAAGAGGGCAAACCAAGAAGGAACAGGAGCCTGCGCCTAATTTGTTACCTATGGAACTTAAAGAAGCGCAACAAAAGGATCCTACTTTGGCACCCTGCTTTAGAAAACTGCCCATGGCTAAGGAACCCACACAGCACGGGGACATTTTTTCTAAGGATGGCGTACTTTATCGCAGAACGGGCAAGCCTGATCAAGGTTACAACCAGCTCCTAGTACCGAAACAGTACAGAAGCCAAATCCTAGAAATGGGGCACTCTTCCCTTCAGCGGACATATGGGACAGAACGCCACAAACCAACGGATAACCACTCATTATTGGTGGCCAGGAGTAAATACTGATATTATCAGGTACGTCAAATCCTGTGCCCAGTGCCAACGTGTACCACCCAAGCAACGGACGCCCCCAGTCCACATGGGTGAAATGCCAATAGTGGGAACACCATTCGAACGGGTTGTGATCGACATTTTAGGGCCTTTCAAAAGGACTAAAAGAAGGAACAGGTTCATCCTGACTTAGTCGATACATGCACTTTATGGGCAGAAGCTATTCCGCTAACATGCGCAGATGCCAAGCATGTCGCAGAAGCCCTCGTGCAAATTTTCACTCGGTTGGGATTCCCTCAGCAAGTGTTGACGGATAACGGATCTCCATACCGAAACCTGTTGATGGATGAGATCGTTAAGATTTTGAGGACCCAAAACATCCACACTAAGCCATATACTCCGGCCGGAAATGTGCTCGTGGAACGTGCTAATGGAAACCTAAACATGATGCTAAGTAAACTGGCACAAGTGAAACCTGAAGATTGGGATCTTTGTATTCCTGCAGCATTATTTGGCTACAGAGAATCTCCTCATACTTCCACAGGATTTCCGCCAGCCACGCTTTTATTCGGCAGACCTATTAAGGGGCCACTTGAAGCCTTACTTCAGTCTCTGGCAGACGAGAAGGCGGATGAGACAGTTGTCTCAGCAAGTAAATATGTGTCGGTTTTAAAGGAAAGGTTGAAACTAGGGTAGGACCTAGCAACGACTAATTTTAAGCGAGCACGCACAAAGCATGCTAACCGATACAGGAAAGTCGCGAAAGAGAGAGAATTGGAAGCAGGAGAGAAAGTTTTGGTGTTACTCCGTACCGGAAACAACCAACTGAAGATCGGATGGCAAGGGCCGTTTACCGTCCTGAAAAAGATTTCTAAGGCTAACTACAAGATCTCTATTCAAGGAAAGGAGAAGGTTTTCCATTTAAATCTGTTAAAGAGATACTTGGAAAGACCAGTGCCAACCTCCGACCATCTCCTGACGATCGCCAAAACTGACGAAGATCACGATAGTGGTAGGGATATTCCACTGCAATCACACGAAATCTTTCAAAAATGTCAGAAGCGGCGACGCTCTTTCAAGCGCGCATGGGAGACATTCCAGAGGAAGGAAACTTTGGGGAGTAGACTTGTGTAGGAATTGGAGAGAGATGGAGGGGGAGATGAGAGCGAAGAAGACAGACACCCCGAAGCTACGGTTATAGGAAATTTAATTCCATAACGTAGACATGGAGTGCTTCCATATCTTAAAGGGGGGACGTTCTGTCACATAGGTTATGATCATTAAATTGCCTATACCCTCTTCTTTGTTTCTCCCACCCGTATCCTCTATATTTCTTTACATTTTCCTGTATTTTTTTTTCGCATCCATTCGTTTGCGAAAAAAAATATTTTCATCCTCATTCCTAACGTTTACCTGTTTCGTTTCTAATACTAGTAACGTAATTATTGCATAAGACGTGAAGTCCCTGGGCGGACTGACATTAGTGTTAGAACATGTCCCAGCAGGCAGCTGTCTACAGTTTCCCCCTGGGACGGTGTTTCTTCGGCTTAGTTTCTGGGCCTGTAGCGTGAAAATTCACTCCGCCAGACATGGCCGGCAGACGGATTGTCTACATTTTGCAGCAATTATGAGAGCTTTCGTCAGAATAGCTCCGGCGGAGTGTGGAAATCGCCCATGCACTGCAGACGGTTGTCTGAGATTTGCAACTGACACGCGCACTCTCGGTCACTGATGGCAGTTACGGCATGCTGATCAGCGTGAGGCGTGAAGTAGTAGAAGTGTCAGTTCATGGGTGTCTTCTAGTTGACGTAAGGTGTTTTACACGTACAAGGGGAGATTATTTCGTTTGCGAAATAAGTTGAGGGCTTTTGTCTAATTTTAAGATATTGGCCCGAGTTTGAAACTAACTTCACTCATTCTCCATTTTACAGTAGACGTGGTCACTTCGTTCTAGAAAACTTAAACTTATAAGTGATGTCTCTTAGTTTCGTTGTGATACGTTGTTCTGTTTGAGTGAATACCTGGGTGAACCCAACTTGCCGGCGTTTAGTAAAGAGACATACTTGTGAGAAGCATAGACATTTCCTATCTTTAACCACGTGGGATTTTTCCAAGTAACACTGGTCTGACAGTGCATGTGCCATCAGAGATAGACAGTAATACCAATCCCACTAACGGTTTCTAAAGACTAGAAATATATATTGGGCTTTTGAGCCAGTTCATATTGCTCCACAAATTTAAATGTACATGCTGCCTGGCGGCGAGAAAAATTACAAGAAATAACATTAACATTTCCGACACTATTGAAAGAGTGGATAGTGAACCAAGACTATCTGCTGAGAGCAGTTGTCCACTGGTCAGCTTTTCCAAATTAAGGGAATCCTCGTGTTTCTGAACTCTGTGTGCCCGTTTAAACTTGCTTATCAAACCTCATTCAAGTGACATTAACAGTAAATCTAAAATTTAACTGGTGAAGTGAACGCTCCCCGAAAAACAGTGGAAGAAACCTGTATTTGCAGAGCTGGGATTCGCTTTATCCAAAGAATCCAGATTCACTATAGAGAAGTGTCCTAAGGTTGCGCTAGACGGTGAACAACCTCAAGTTTTTAGGTAAGCACGAAAGCCTGGGTACCCGGATGAAAGAACCGAGTGAAAGTGACGGAAGGATGTTCGTTGTTTAATGCACTCACTTTGCAATTTTTCCTTATGAAAGACTTACTGCTTAATTTAATTGTTCCTTTAGAATAGATACTGCTGTCATAAGTCAGTTCTTACCTTCAAGAAAGGGGACAATATTAGACCCTAACCATATGCATCTATAACTCTTTGGGCCATCATCTGTCATCCTAACGGGGCTGTGGGCTAAACCTAGAGTTAAGATCATAACGGGGCTATCATCCTTGTAGCATTTTCTTGAATTTTATGACTATTTGTATATGTTTTCCTTGATGTATTTTATTTTGGTGTTGTGAGAAGATTTTTTTAGATGATAATTAAAATCTCTCTTGAACTAAATCAGTGCGTTGGTCAGCTCGTTCTAGTATATATATATATATATATATATATATATTCATTGTTATAGATTTCCCACGTCTGTGTGTTTAACTGTCGTCACGTGTATGTGCGTGCCCGTGAGTAGATAGAAATATATGTAATATATATATCTGTGTTTAGACTGTCTGACGCCTTAAAAGCTGTCGTAGAGGATAGGTGAAAGAGAGAAGATTTCCTCGATTTTTTCAGAGACAGCCTCTATATCACAGTCTATCATCTCACTTGTGGAAATTCTATTTCTTTTTACTAACTCTCACTGTGTCTATCACCTAATCTAACCTATTCAGAAGGGACCAACCCAAGTCTTAATTCTCCTATCAAAAAATCTACGACACTGAATAAACTCATTCACCACACGAGCTCGATGGGGTCGAGCGTTATCATCTTGGAGGATGGCATTACCACCTATGGCCTCCAGAGCAGGCTGAACAATTGGTCTCAAGATTTCGTTCTGGTATCTTGGGCTGGTCAAGTTGCCTTGGATGATGTAGAGGGGGGTCCTGCCGTGTCTGTAGAAGCCTCCCCAGATAATGACAGAACCCCTACCATAACGATCCACCTCTCGAATTGTGTCATCAGTAAATCGCTCTCCTGGTCGTCTCCAAACTCGAATCCTGCCATCATTGAATGACACAGTGAAGCGAGATTCATCAGTGAAGAGAACTTGACTCCATTGTTGCCTTGTCCATCGGATGTGCTCGCGACACCAAGCAACACGGGCTCTGCGATGAGCAGGAGTAAGAGGGATTCTGACTGCAGGACGTCGAGTAGCCAGTCCAAATTCATGTAAACGTCTGCGAATGGTGCTTTGACTGACATTAACGTTTACAGTTTGTCTCAGCTGACATCTTAGAGTGGAACAAGTCACTGTTCGATAGCGCAGGGCTGACAACAAGAAGTACCGGTCATCATGTCTATTGGTGCATCTAGGGCAGTCTGGCCAGTGGCGATCCTCCAAACTTCCTGTGGCCTGAAATCTCTCCAAAATTCTTTGGATAGTTGAGTGTGACACTGCAAGCCGTCTAGCAACCTCACGGACAGATAAACCACTTTCAACCCACGCTATAGACCTCATTCTTTGTAAGGTGTCAAGACTTCTTCTCGGTGGCATGGTTTTTGCAAGTGATGAAACTACCCTAAGTCTGCTGATTGTAAAACAAATTAAGAGTGAACTCTGTTCACGAAAAGTCGCCATTGCACGTGGAATGTCAATCAGCACGATTCATTCATAACCCTCCACTCCCAAAGGAGCATAGGCCTTCAACAAACACATGCCAAGTCCTCCTGTCCCGTGCCATCATCTCAAGTTCTTTCCATGTTCTCCTCATCATTTTCACCTCTGTTTCCAACTCTCTTCTCCATGTACTTCTTGGTCTTCCTCTGCCTCTCTTGCCCTGGGGGTTCCAGAACAAGGACTGCCTTGTAATGCTATCAACAGGTTTCCTCAGTGTGTGTCCTATCCATCGCCATCGTCTTCTTCTCATCTCTTGTTCCACTGGCACTTGTCTAGATCTTGTCATCAGTTCCACGTTGGTAACCTTGTCATACCATTTTAATCCCTCTATTCTACGCAAGCACCCATTTATGAAAGTCTGTAGCTTTTTGGTTGTTGTCTTTGTTGTTCTCCATGTCTCCGAGCCATACAATAGGACTGACTTCACATTTGAGTTGAAGATTCTTATTTTCGTGTTGGATCCGATTTCTCTTGATCTCCATATATTTCCCAATGCAATGGAAGCTCCTCTTGCCTTTTGTATTCTTATTTTGATATCGCTGTCTGTCCCTCCAACTTTGTCTATATTACTGCCAAGATATGTGTATGATTCTACATCTTGAATTGGTGTTTCTTCAAGTTCAACCCTGTTATCATTACCTGCATTTATTCTCATTATTTTTGTCTTTTCCCTGTGTATTTTCAGACCCAATTGCTGTGACCTCTCATCGAGTGTTTTCAATTTGTCCTGCATCTGATTACGGTTATGGGACAGAAGAGCCAAGTCATCAGCAAAATCCAGATCATCCACCTGCTTAGTCAGAGTCCACTGGATTCCATTTCTGTTGTGTGTTGTCGATGATCTCATAACCCAATCTATTGCCAGCAAGAAAAGAAATGGAGACAAGAGGCATCCCTGTCGCACTCCTGTTCTTATCCCAAACGGTTCTGTAAGCTGTCCTTCGTGAAGAACTCTGCATGTCATGTCTTCATATGTTTTCTTTATTAAATTAATGATCTTCAGGGGAACTCCATAATGCCTCATCAATTTCCAAAGTGATTCTCTGTCTACACTGTCAAATGCCTTTTCGTAGTCCACAAATCCGATGTATAGTGGTGAATTCCATTCCAGACTTTGTTCAACTATTATTCTCAAAGTAGCTATCTGGTCTGTACATGATCTGTTTTGTCGAAAACCTGCTTGTTCATCTCTCAGTTTCTTGTCTATGGACTCTTTTAATCTCTCAAGGATAATCCTGTTTAATACTTTTCCTGGCACTGATAGTAACATTATTCCTCTATAATTTGTGCACTCTTGTAAATTTCCCTTCTTAGGCAACTTAACCAGATATCCTTCCTCTCATTCTGCTGGTATCTCTTCCTTTTCCCAGACTTTACCAAGTAATTTATATAACATCTCTGTAGCCGTGTCGATATCTGCTTTGATGGCCTCTGCTGGAATGCCATCAGGTCCAGACGCTTTTCCCTCTCTTAGAAGCTTTATGGCTTTCTTTATTTCTTCCTTCGTTGGTCTTTCACCGTTAATTTGTAGCTCTTCTTCTGCTGGCTGGATGTCCGGCGGGTTTTGTGGAGCTGGTCTATTGAGAAGGTCCCCAAAATATTCTGTCCACCTCTTCATTTGCTCTTGTATATTGCTGAGCAGTTTCCCATTCTTGTCTTTTATGAGGCAACTTGTTTGCTTGTATTTCCCTGTTAGCTTCTTTGTGCTGCTATACAGTTCTCTCATATTTCCTTTGGCTGCAGCATCTTCTGCCTCTCTTGCCAACTCCTCAATATACTTCCTGTCTCTTTTGATACTTCTTTTTACTTCTTTGTTTGCTTCTGTGTACACTTCTTGAGCCTTGGCTTTGGAGCTTCTAGTTTTGCTTGTGTTTAACTCTGCTTTCTTGTTTTTTCTGTCTTCTATCTTATTGATGGTTTCTGTTGTTATCCATGCTTTTTGTTGTCTTTCCCTTTTCCCCAGTATTTCTTCACATGTCTCCTTCCATACTGTTTTGACCTGCTGCCAATAGTCTTCTGTATTCTCTACATCTTCCAGCTGTTGGAGCACTTGGAATTTGTTGGATACTGTGACCGCAAATTTGTCTCTTGTTTCTTGATTTCTTAGCTGTCCTACATTAAACTGTTGTCTATAATTTTGCATTGTTGCATATCTCTTGAGTTTCATTTTTACTTTGGCTATCAGAAGATGGTGATCTGATGCCACATCTGCTCCTCTATATACCTTTACATCCTGCAATGATGATCTAAACTTCTTGTTTATGCATATATGATCAATCTGATTTTCTGTTCTATGGTCTGGTGATATCCATGTTGCCTTGTGTATTCTCTTATGTGGAAACATGCTTCCTCCTATAGCCAGTTGATATGAAGCACAGAAGTTTGCGAATAGCTCTCCATTTTCATTCATTACTCCTAGCCCATGTTTTCCCATGACTTCTTCGAATCCAGTGTTGACTGTACCTATCTTTGCATTCATGTCACCCATCAAAATTGTGATGTCTCTTCTTTTTACTTTATCCATAATTTCCTGTAGTTTAGTATAAAATGCTTCTTTCACAGACTCTTCTTTGTCATTAGTTGGTGCATAACATTGGATGACATTTACATGAATTTTCTTTTTAGCTGTTTTGAAAGAAGCTGTTATTATTCTGGGTCCAACAGCTTCCCATTCAATTAGTGCTTTCTGTGCTTCTTTAGATAACATAAGAGCTACCCCTTCACTGTGGTGTGAACTTTCGTCTTCATGTCCTGAGGACAGCACCAATTCACCTGTGATGAGTTTCTTCCTGTCTACCCCCTTCCACTTTGTTTCACACATTCCCAGAACCTCGATTTTGTATTCCCTCATTTCTGCTGCTACTTGCGCCACTTTCCCTTGTTCGTTTAATGTCCGAACATTCCAGGTGCCAAATCTGGAAGTTCTCCTAGAAGAAAGAAGGTTAGTCAGCAACACAGACTCCTTTCGGCTTTCTCTGTGTTGCATCATACGCCTCCCCGCGAGAGGACCTTCCCCTGTCTTGGATGGCTGTGTTTTATTTTCTTTATTTGACTTGTCCATATTTGTTGAAGTTTTTTGTGGTTTAAATTTTTTTACAGGATGGTGTAACCGGCCCCATGCCCAACCCTCCTTAGTCGCTTTTTACGACATGCTTGGTAGGGGACAGTGTTACTATTCTTTGCTCCCCTTTCGGGCCCCGGTAACACAAATCAGCACGATTACTTCACCTGTTTGGCTGTACGGAAGTTTGAAAAAACAGATTAAAAATGTGAATTTGTGGTCAGCAAACCAAATTGCACGTGATCACCATGGTTGTCGGTGAGTTGTTTTTATGCTTAACGTGCTTAGAGGACTGTCAGAGGAAGATATTGCACTCATTTTTACTAAAAAAACTTCCTTCATTTAATCATTCTATGCGCTTATATAAAAAGTGTATTGAAAATAATAGGGTGGCCCTTGACTTTTGACGAGTAGTATATTTACGATTGCCGATATATGATAGTGGCATCACATTTTTTTATTTTTTATTATTTAAAAAAAAAATAAAATGTTGCCTCGTTTTGGCGAGGCGCGTCCCGTTCAACCCAGCCGGTTATATTAGGGCGCATGTTCAAACATACATGACATTTAGGTCTGGAGAGTTTAGTATATCTTTTGTCCAACCATTATAAATAAACGAAAATGACCAAATTGCGTGTGTAAAATACTATTAAAAAAAACCCCAACCAAAATAAAAATACAAAACAACAAGAGAAACGAAACAAACAAATAAAGAAAGAAAAAAAAAAACAAGAGGTCCAGAGGAAACTGCAGCCAAAGAAAATAATGGGAGACCTGTACAACAGCTCAGAGAAGTTAACAGGGAAATACAAGCGAGCAAATGGCCTCATCAACGTCACGAATGGAAAATTGCAGGCTCTCCTGGTCTGTCGCTGTCACGGGACCAGAACCCCGGAATGTGGTATCGAAATTTGCGAGTTAACCAATACACTACAGATGAACCACTTCACTAACCTGGGTAAGTGAGATGTAAAAAGAACTAACCCTCCCAAAAAAAAAAAAAAAAATGCATGATGAAACTAATAAGATGAGTTAAACGGCATGGAAATGTGCCCAGCAAGTGAATAACGTGGGAAAAATAAACAACAACAACACAACCAAGGGAAGTTATTGCTATGAGAAGATAACCGAACATAGAGATGATGATAACATATTATTATCACTGAACTCTGATATTGAATGATCAGGTTTAATTTACCAAGATAGCGGCGAATGAGCATCCATACTCGTTGCAGAAGTTGAAGATTCTCTACATCACAGTGAAAGATTAATTAATTAATCACAGAAAGAAAAAGGCAGCGATCGAACGAACTAGCGTAAACATTTTGCAACACTAGCAGAAGAGTGGTTTATTGTTTCTTTTTTTCTTTTAAATTCATGCTTGCTCAAGTTTATTTATTATCAACATTGACTGTTTGTTTTCCCTTGAAGTCAGCACACGGGACATGTGTCACCGATGTGTACAGTCTGTATGTGGAGTCCTCGTTTGTTATTGTCCTTCTGAGCAAGATGCACTTTAAACCTGTGGGGTACAGGTCTGATGCTTGAGATCAAATATGCCTGTTAAGAGGAATGTCAATACGCACTTTGGGAGTGGCCATCATCTTTTCTGCAAATTTGCGATCTCCTTGATAGCACGGGGTGCCGTCTTCTTGAATCCAATGCCATGACCTCATTGCTAACTGCTTTTTTTCCGACGGTACCTAAGAGGGCAGCCATTTTAATGCCCACTTCGCAAATGCTTCGACTGAAAAGATAATCAGTTTCTTGGTAAATAGAAATAATACCAACATACAAAGTACAATAAGCAGTGGCGTAACTACGCAAGAAGGGGCCCCCTGGAACACTTTAATGAGATCAACAACCATAATCAGTATAAAGTAAAATCTATATTGAAAACGTATATTCCTTAACTATTGTTAGTAAAAAAAAAGTAATAAAAATAATTTTGTAAACTTAATATAAAGAATATAAAATGTGTGTCCTCACTTGCTTGGGCCTCTTCCGACTACTGCCTTTCGGGCGCCCACTCGCTGCAGGGTCCCCCCGGGACTTGTCCGGGCCACCTGGGCGGTAGTTACGCCACCGACAATAAGTACGCTCTGCGATTCTGTCCACCTGTGACATTACGTTGCGTTACATAAACAATTATTATTTGAGCAAGTAACCCGCCAACAAATTATGGGAACTAATTATGTTGTACTCCCTCTGCTGCATGTCCTGTGATGACGGCATTATTTCCCCTGTTGTTATTTCATTCCTTTTCGTATCATGCCAACTTGACTGGATCTTTGAATCAAACTTATTATGTGAATTATGGTCAATGGCTAATCATCATCATCATCATCGCTGTCATGATCATCATCGTCGTCGTCGTCATCATCAACATCGTCGGCATCATCTTCATTATCATCATCATCATCATCGTTGTCGTCATCATCATCACCATCACCATCATCGTCGCAATCGTCATCGTCATCATCATCATCTTTTCCTTTGTGCTCCTCTAGGAGCATGGGGCCACCACTACAGCTAGTCCCCTTACACGAAGCCCGCACCAAGCAGCCATATGCTCTTGCAGAAGTGGTTTCTGTGGGGATTCCTTTTACGTGATGAGGTTGCTAGCCCCGTGCACAACCTCATATTAGTTGCCTTGTACGACATGCACCAGGGAGCAGTATTCCTATTCTTTTATTGTCTCTTCAGAGACACTAACCCCCACCCCGGAAACTACACGGAGCTCAATGGTCAATACACTCAAGTGAATTGAAAGGCCTCCCAGTTCTTTTAATGGGTGTTCAATTTAGTTTTCACGGTGCTATGTCGTAGGTGTCTTTGGTTTGGTTTGGTTTTAGGGACTATCTTCATTGCACACGGACTACTTCATCAGTGCTCCGATCTCCTCCTTTAGATCACACAAGGAAGATCTCAGCACAGTGCACGAACTCCGTAGCACTGGCGAGAATCCAATGTGTCTACATAGGAATCACACATTCCATAAATATTTTTTGTGATCGGTAGGTTTCGCTAATGTTGTAAATTTTAACAGGGCAGCGGCCGAATGGCCTGCTCTTTACGATTTCCAGCTGCCGAGGGATTTTTAATGTGCGTAACTTGCACAAGAGACTTCCTTTTTTACCCTTCTCCGAGAAGGCTAGGTATCCGATCTCACTACCCAGGAGGCCAGGAAGAAGTATGACATCATAAAAGTTTCCTTTTGTTAAAAATATAGTGCAGAATGTAATGCTGATGAATTCAGCTCTGGCCAATATTAAACGAATTTTCGTTCCATACGGATCACATGGCTACAGCTGTTGCTTGCAACAAATTTCTAACTTAAGTTGTCTTCTGTAACGCTACTCATGACATCCCGTTTGACTTGGCTTCCTCTTATTAGATTTGTCTCTGACCTCACTACTCTTCTCGTCTCTTTGATTTCCAGCCTAAGTCATGTCTGTTAGATGGCAGGGAGGATAGTGTGATTCGCTTGCATAGCTAGGCGGGGTTGTCGCACGGAAGGTCCTGGGTTCGAGTCCTGGGTAAGCCACTCACGTCTGTTGTTTTTCTGTTGTCTAGTGTTCTACTTCTTTATTTCTTACGAGTGCCTGAAAACATACCTTTATGTTTGTCTAATTATTTATTTAATAATATTTATTTACTGTTATACTGGTTGCTTGTTTCCTGATGGTGTCTTATATTTAACTCCAGTACATCTCTTTAATCTCTAGCTGCTTTTTCAAGGACTGGTTCTACTCCACAGGTTTGTGTTTGATTATATACCTTATCACTGGATAAGGAGGGGGTGATGGAGGCATTTGTGTTTGTCAAGAATGGGTTTCCACGGTATAATATGATTAATGCCCTGTGTAATTCCCGAGGGTCTCTGAATAGGACTTCTAGAATAGACATATGTGTAATAACAGTGAAAAATAGAACTGCAATGACCTCAACTACTTGAGGCAGATATAATAAGAAGCACATTACAAATTTTAGTCCTTCAGTTTTATAAATGTTCTTCATTGCTGTACGGTTGCCGTGATAATGGGAAATTTTATACAGAGCAGTGCAACTGAACATATCATTAGAAGTAGTCCAACCATCAGCACGATGCCTTTTCCACAGTTTCTTCAAGTTTTTCATATGCCCTTGTTCTTGACTGTTCTTTGGGGCCCACACTGAGGCGCTGAACCAGGCTGCATCATCACCCTCCATTAAACCCACCTGTTAAAATTATAATCTTGCATGATGACGAAGAGTGGAGGACTATATCAAGTCGATTTTGACACTTCTAACGCAATTCTACCGCTATTTCCCAGTCATTTACACAATGAAGCTTGTAAGCTACTATTTAGTTTGGAATGTTCCAAAATATGGGTAATAGAGGAATAAAGCACATATCGTGGAAATAGAAGAATACAAATAAGTGGAAAAAACTGTCAATAAAATGGAATAAATGAAATAAATCGACATATAAAAACACACAACACTTTATTCAAAACCGTAACAGATGGGAAGGCAAAGGGGCAATATGGTTGTAGTGCTTTTACGTGGAAAGATACGTGTATCATTCACCCTAGAGAGGGAAAATATTGGCAGTCAATTTCCGCCGTCCTATTGTATGACTTTGAAACAGGGAGAACAACAAAGGCAACAACTAAAATAAATAAATATTACACACATAAAGGTCTGTTTCAGGCGCTCGTCGGAAATAAAGAAGTAGAAAACTAGACAACAGAAAAACAACAGAAGTGAGTGGCATACCGGAGAATTGAACCCAGGACCTTCCGAACGGCACCCCCGCCAACACAATCCTCCATGCCAACTAAGCACCACAAAAATAGTGCTTCGTAGACAGGGGTCATTAGCGCGATTCGCTGCACGTAACACCGGATATGTACCTAGGGCGATTCAGCACGAGCGCCTGAAACATACCTTTATATGTATAATATTTATTTATTTACTGTTTACAGGCCTCGGGTTTTCCCTCGTTATTTGTTTAAATGTTTAAACAACTAAAACTTTACACACTTTTATAAATGGGTGCTTCCGTTGAATAGAAGGATTGAAGTGTATGACAAGATCAATAATATGGAACTTATGACAATAACCAGACAAGTGCCAGTGGTACAAGAGATGAGAAGATGATGCTGTCAATGGATAAGGACACACATTGTGGACATTTGCTTATAGCATTACTAAGTAGTATTTGTTCTGGAACCCCAATGGTATAAGAGTCAGAGGGAGAAAAAGAACATACGGAGAAGAGATCTGGAGACAGACATGAAGGGAACGAAGAGACTTACAAAGACCTTGGCTTATGGCACGGGACAGGAAGTCTTGGCAACAGTTAGTTGAAGGTCAATGCTGTTTGAGGATCTGATGGGTGGTAATAATGATAATGATGAACTAATGCCGACTTTCTGTGCTGAGATAGCACTTTGATCTAATTTAATATTTGCGATGTATCTTAAAAAGAAAGACATAAAATCAGTAGAAAAGTTGAATAACAAATTTGCTTTTAAACGGGAGAAAGCGGCACAGCAGAATGAGCTGGGACGACAACAACCAGAAGTAGCGCCATTTGAACAAACTGTACAGTCTTTCTTATATTTTTATGTATTTTTTTTTTTTTTTTTTGGCAACACGCATTATTTTACCTCCAATGTCTAAACCCTGTCCAATCTGGCTCAGCTATTTTAATTGTATACCCGTCGTTTTCACGAGGTCTTCGTGCTAGTCCATTTTCTGTCATCTCTGATCACTAATGGTCTCTGGTAACGTCGTAGCTCTTTGTTCATTCTCAACAAATTGACGTTTCGTAATTAACTGTTCAATGATTTGCAATTTGTGCTATTTTATTTCATATAGTTTCAAATGTTATGAAGAATATTCCTCGTATTACTAATGTTCTACGTCAAACGTCCGTCCCAAAATGAACATTGAAGAAATGTTGCCACATGTCGGGGAAATACGGAAAAGCTCGCATTGACCCTGGAATGTTAAATTGGACACGGATTAAAATAACACACATGCCTTTGACGTTTTTTTTTTCATGGTGCTATGACTATTAACCATAAGTCATGATAAGTTTGACTACAAAGATTCAGAAATGTTGAAACTGAATAGAAAGGATTGAATTGACCACAGGAGTAGCGAGTGTCGTCATCAGGACATGCAACAAAGAGAGAGTGCACAATATAATAATTTCATGTCAAGTCTTGCAGATTTACTTTCTCTCGATGTCATAATTTCTATTGCCGTGCAGGATATAATGTCAGTTTATTAATACCACTAACAACGTCTGAACCATTTTTTGCCTGTTACTCTCTGTGACTAATATCATCATCATCAGGTGCCATCTTCACATCGAAGGACGGCTACAGCGGATCTTCAAAATCTTCTGTCTCTTGTCTTGATGGTGCACTGTGGTAAAGTACATTGATACAGCGATAAAATCATAAATTATATATATATTAAAGTTAAAATAATAGCAGTAGAAATAGAATTAGTAAAGTTGTAACGCGTCTTCTTCCCCGCGCCAGAAAACGCATTGATTTAAGCAGGACAGAACATAGTGAGAAATCTTATCGCTGCGTTGGTAATATTGGCCTTTATAACGCGCCCGTCAAGGGTTAACGATAAAAGTTTGAAAAATCTACTAGCGTAGTGGTTCCAGGAAAGATAGAAAGAATAAAACACACGAACGCATAAGATTGAGAGAGCGGACACCTGCTGCCGGCTTGTCAAGTGTTAGAGGTTTGAATTAGCTACTCAGGCCAACAGTGCGAGACGATGCCGTTAGCTTGTGTCGAAAACGATGTCGCAAGTTTGAAAATTTAAAAATACCCCGCTAGTCCAATACATTTCTAACCACAGACACTGTGGAAAAAAATATACATGTATATACACACACGCATAATTACTTCCTATCGGGAAAAAGGAAGATCTGAGGCGAGTTTTATAACATTCAAGTAGTTGAAACTTAGAAAATAACGAACACCAAAATGGAAAATATATTGAATTCTTTATTAAAAGGTTTAAGATCATAAAAGTTAGCTAGTCTTAGAGCTGGTCTTGTCCTGATGGGTAATATGCTTTCGAATCAAACATCCGACAGATAGAAATAAAATTATAGACAAAAGACGGTATTTGTTCGTACAGACAGACCAACACATGCTCGTTTGGACTTGCGCTAACGGTGACATTTTTTGACGCGTCCTTGAAAAAGGCAAGAAAGGGTACATGTAGAAAGGGGCAGACAAGGAGGGGAAAAAAATTATGGGATGGCTCAAACTGAATGTTTTTTGTAAGTGTTAGTTCAAAACCAAGTGTATTTTTGGTGAATGCCAAGTTCGGACGGACAGACCGACAGAAGTACACTAACATTGGACCGAAATTGGACCTTAGATTTAAACATTTGAATGGGAAATCTTAGTAGTAGATCCTATTGGTCAAAATTTTTCATAATATTGAGTACATTCAGATAGTCTGGCGCTCTCTCTTCCAAACCTCTACACCTCACGGTAGAAGGGGAACGACTAAGTAAGTAAGTAAGAGTACATTCAAAGGCTTGACGCCATTTGTAGAAGATAGTCCCGAGAGCAGGACGTTGTGTATTTCTGGGAAAAAGTGATTAACCTTATTAAACCAAATATATATGAAATTAATAGGCATCACAGTTCAGCCAGCAGTATATTTGGAATCTGCTATTCAACGTACCTGTGTTTTTTCATTGAATTTCTGGGTTTTATCTGGCACTAGTCCGGTGCCAGAGTTCTATGTGAAAGCCGTTGAGAAGTTTTGGAGTCCAGTAGTGATAGGGGTCGCCAGTATCCCCCCTATTACTTTTGGAGCAGTGGTCTTTTGGCAGGAAGAATTCAGACAGTTCCAGTGGGCCAGATAAGTGAAATATCTGGTACCCTAACAGTACATCAGCTATAAGAGCAGCATACCTCTGTATCCAAGAAATAAAATATTTCCCTAGTGAAATTAACAGTGACATTGTATTGTAAAGAGACTGGGAGTGATTAAAGAATCCCTAACAGCCATCCAGTGTTAGAAACCAGTAACAGACAGATTTTAGTAACAATATTAGTATAATTTAACAGTATTTGTTTGGACACTTGTCCCTGTGGGTCTAAAATTTACATTTTGTATATATCTTGAATTCTTTTCATTTTTAAAAAGTCCTGACCAGAAGAATACTAGGTTCAGGACCAAATAAATCATACAGAAAATTATTAATTGTACAAATTTATCCGAGGTGTTATTTCCTTTAATCATAGACCTTAATACTTGTTTGTGTATTGTTAAAGTACCATCACACCACACTTGCATATCCCTAGACATTAGACGTAGCTATCATTCATTCTAGTCAAGAATAAGTCTGCTTGAGGCCATAAGGTGGTAGCAGAAAGGTATCCTGATAACTCAACCCTAAATTTGTTAGAATCAGGGACCTTCACAGCTGGCCTCATTCAGTACAATAAGGAAACATATCTACATCATTTCATAACATCAAAAACCCACCACGATATGCACTCTAATAGACTCTTTCATGTACACCACTTGATGTTATCTTCCCACTTACAGCGATGTCTTTCTCTGAAAAAAAAAATCCAGAAATGTTCCCTCAAAGCTGGTGGGACTAATATAGGTAGCCCTAAACGTTTACCTCATGTCACTGTCAAAACAACATTTTGAGGTACGGCAAAACTTTGCTGGCAAGGACGAAACACGCACCCAAAAAAAGTAATAATAATAAAATATATTAAAAAATGCAAACCCCTTACCCCTCTACTACTTTTCAAACATTATTATTATTATTTTTTTTTTTTGGTATCAAAGAAAAATTAAAAAGTGTCTTCTCTTGGGAAATTGAAACCGGAATACTTCCAGCCGGGCTAGATAGAATTCTTTACTGACTCTCGTGCCTTGGGTAAGTTCACATTTTAAAAATATTTGTTAAAAATATAAACATTTTTTCCTGTGGAGTTATCAATATTTTCCCTTGCTCTCCTTATGGAGCATGGAACCTCCACGGTAGCTGGTACCCTTGAAGTAAGCCTGAATCAAGTATTTACATACTCTTACATATTTATGTGGCAAATTGTTCTTTTTCACGATGAGATTGCCACCCCCACCCCCCTTCTCCCCCGCAATCAGTTATTTGATGCAAAAAACAATGTATACTTTATGGAACGCTGCTTTTGCCTGGGTTATTCTACTGTACACTTCTGAGATGCATCTTCTGTCTGATGTTCATAACGTGCTTAGGTATTTGAATCTATTGACTTGCTTCAACACTGTCCTAGTTATTTTCATGGTGCATTGTGGAGAATTCCATTACTTCGAGATGATGAGTATGTCTGGTCTGTCATTTTGCTTTTTAAGCGAAGGCTTTTATTTTTACTGTCACTATTGTGTCAATCATGTTTGTTAAGTCTTATTATCATATTTCTGTTAAGACTATGGCGTCAACGTATCTCTTTTTGTTTATATTATGTTCATTAACGAATATTCCTTGAATATTGTATATGAATCTCAATATATTCTTACTCATTCACTGTATAGTTTGAAGAGATGACGCTATAGCACACCTGATTGCTCAACACCCTGTTTTTATCTTCTGAAACTCTCATATTTTGGTTGCAAGTTCTTATAGCTGCAGTTTGTTGCCAGTAAATGTTTTTTATACCCTCCAACATTATGCATGGAGTCATATCTGGAGTCATCCTTATATGACCACCAGCTATGCTCAGTGCTATAATACATGTACATCGAAGTGAACCTATGTCTGTGAGGCTAATTACATCCCCATTGACTCTCGAAATCATCCACACACTTCCAGGGATTCCCCCTGTGGTGAAACTTGTAGAGAACCCAGCATTGTACACTAAGCTTGGAGAAGTCATTTGAGCCCCAGACGTAATTCTTTGGCTTTGACTTGGTTGACTACATGCAGAAGGATCTCACTATGGACCCAGTGATAGGCAGGGGAAGCTGAGAAGTGGCTCTGTGCAGGACGTGACAATTCCTTGGGAGAGCCCAGAACCAGAGTACAGTATTTTAGCTCTGCACAGTTGGAGAGCCCCCTTGGATGGCGGGGAATGCACAGTATGTCACGCACTTCTTACTCCTATCTTGGGACGATCCTTTATATGCAAGCCAAGTTGGTGAAATAGGAGCTCATGACTTCAACTCAACACGTTTCGGAATGCAGAAAAGCCACAGGAAAAGCCTAGATCTTCAGAGTAGATAATACCAAGGAGTCTTCATCTTGGTATTGGTTGCTAAAGAGCGAGTAGTTCAGCAGCCCTAGTTAAACAACAACAACCCTCCAACAATTTGATAATGTATTCGTGTCAGTCGACCAAAAAACTACAGACTGTGATAAACTGGGGCATGCATAGAATAGAGGAAATAAAGTCGTATCATCTTCCTCTCATTCCTTCACTCTCAGATGTCAACTTGAATTTGTTTGAAGGAAGCAGCGGTCAGCTTGAGGCTGTTACTATCTCAGTTGTGATTTTTAATGAATGGTACTGTGATGGCCATATGCGCTTTCCATGTTCCTCAAATGTTGGGCGCCTTTGAAGTAGATGTTCAGCTGTCAATTTATTGGTGCCACAGTTACACTCGTCAGTAGATCTTATCTTTAACTTGTTAAATATATGGTATCCCAATCTATTGTGACCTGTGAGAAGTCTGAAGACTACCACTTGTTCACTTCTGCTGAAATGGTAATATGAACTTTTGTGTGTGTGTGTGGTTTGGATGCTCTGCTTCCCACTTGCTCCTATATCTGCGCTAGATAAAACTCTTGGCTTCGTCATAAGTTATGTTTGTGTCTAGCTGAAGTAGCTTTCCCCATTCCTTTGCCAATCTGCCCGCCTTCTCATTTTCGGAGATGTTACAATGAGAAGGGATCCATTGGATCACAACTCTTTTGATTCGTTAGCAAAGTTTGTGGGGCGCTACTCTTAAGGTCATCCAGGTCGGCATTATTTTTATTCTTCAGCGTTCCAATTACTAACAGCGCATCGGTGACAATAGCTACATGTCTCTTTGAGCTTTCTTCTACCGCAGTTTTTAAGATCTCTGCCTCTGCTCTGAAGTTATTTGAGAATTTTCATGTTGCGACTGACATTTTGTGTGTGTGTCTTTTCTCGTCCGTTCCTTATCTCTGTTTCACTTCCGTCGTTCAAGGCTTTCTTATTACTTCTTGTTATACCTCTCACCCATCCCTCTTTCTTGGTTATTTTCTCCTTTGTTATCGGAGACGCGTTGCGAAGGAGTGGACTTGCTACGTTGATTTTCGCTTATCGCTGGTTCCAGACGGAGTAAGAGTCTACGCTGAGCAACACTTCTATTGTTAACTCCGACTTCTTGTCTACCAGGTTACTGCAAGATAAGGTGCTCGCTCGCAAACATGACCTGATAAAATACACTGCAGATCTCACTGGGATGTAGGAAATGACCATCTTGCTGAAGATTAAAACGCAGACAGTGATGTCATACTTCCGGCAGATGAACTTTGTCGTGATAAATAATTACAAGGAAATAGCATATTGAAGGAGTGTGACGGTATTGCCTCCCATGCTTTGCAGCAGTGGTCCAACAGTGGCCAAGACTCAAGAGTATCTAATATGGGCTTCAAAGGTATCTACCTTCGCACAAGATATTCAGAATAAGCGAGAACAATACTGCTTTGGCTGAGTATGTTAACTCTGTAATTCTGCCGACGCTTTTGTGAAGGATTTAAGCACTTATTACTTTCAGCTCGTTTAAGTGTGTATAGTAATTTGACTGAGACAAACATGCAGTAACTTTAAAATGATTAAATCGAAGTTAAATTTGTAACATTACAAATAACAAAATTTAATAATCACTTTAGGTTTTAACAGTTGGAAAATAATTTGAATAGTTATGGATCAAGAAAAGTTATCATCACAGTCTATTTGGAATGTGAGATGTTACAAAAAGTTAAAGTCAATCAATCAATACCCTTTAGCTCCCCAAGGAGCAAAGGCCTTCAACAAACACATGCCAAGTCTTCCTGTCCTGTGCCATCCGCTCAAGTTCTTTCCATGTTGTCCTCATCATTTTCACCTCTGTTTCTAGTTCTCTTCTCCAAGAGTTTTTTGGTCTACCTCTGCCTCTCTTTCCCTGTGTATTCCAGAACAAGGACTGTCTTGTAATGCTATCAACAGGTTTCCTCAATGTGTGTCCTATCCATCGCCAGCGTCTTCTTCTCAACTCTTGTTCCAATGGCACTTGTCTGGTTCTTGCCTTCAATTCCACATTTATGACTTTGTCATACCATTTCAGTCCTTCTATTCTACGCAAGCACCCGTTTATAAAAGTCTGTAGCTTTTTGATTGTTGTTTTTGTTGTTCTCCATGTCTCAGAGCCATATAATAGGGCTGACTTCACATTTGAGTTGAAGATTCTTATTTTGGTGTTGGACTTGATTTCTCTTGTTCTCCATATGTTTCCCAATGCAATGAAAGCTCCTCTTGCTTTTTGTATTCTTATTTTGATATCACTGTCTGTCCCTCCAACTTTGTCTATATTACTTCCAAGATAAGTGTAAGATTCTACATCTTTTAGTGGTGTTTCTTCAAGTTCAACCTTGTTATCATTTCTTGCCTTTATTCTCATAATCTTTGTCTTTTCCCTGTGTATTTTCAGGTCCACTTGTTGTGACCTATCATCGAATATTTTCATTTTCTCTTGTATCTGATTATGGTTATGGGACAGAAGAGCCAAGTCATCTGCAAAATCCAGATCATCAAGCTGTTTAGTCAGATTCCACTGGATTCCATTTCTGTTGTGTGATGTCGATGGTTTCATAACCAATCTATTGCTAGTAAGAAAAGAAATGGCGACAAGAGGCACCCCTGTCTCACTCCCGTTCTTATCCTAAACGGTTCTGTAAGTTGTCCATCAAGAAGAGCTCTGCATGTCATGTCTTCATAGTTCTTCCTTATTAAGTTAATAATCTTCATGGGAACTCCATAATGCCTCATCAGTTTCAAAAGTGATCCTCTGTCTACACTGTCAAATGCCTTTTCACAGTCCACGAATCCGATGTAAAGCGGTGAATTCCATTCCAGATCTTGTTCAACTATTATTCTCAATGTGGCTATCTGGTCTATACAGGATCTGTTTTGTCGAAAACCTGCTTGTTCATCTCTCAGTTGCTTGTCTATTGACTCTTTTAATCTCTCAAGGATGATTCTGTTTAATACTATTCCTTGCACTTGTGACCGCACCATCTTGTCAGCCATATTGTCTCCGTGGTTCACCCATCTTGTCAGCCATATTGTCTCTGTGGTTTAGTGCCTTTTCACCACATTATCTTCAAGAAGAAGATTTATTACAAGGCCACAATAAAGCCTACAATTTAGTTGTGTTATTGTTACGTGCAGTCTTTGATATCTTGCAATATAATACATTTGTATGCTTGTTATGTTCGCAAATATTTTGTAAACAAAATAGATACTTTTTAATGCGTAAGGAAAAGTCATTATTGAGTTACTTCCCTTGAAAGGAGTTTCGCCACTTTCGATCGAACTCCGCGGATGAATCTAGTTTTACTACGATTTATTCTTTGTTTGGGTAGAAATAGATTGTTCTTGCTTCAGAATATCTATGGCCTGAATTTATGTGTATTGTTTGTCTAGGTAGGACGAGTCGGTCTTATATCTGTATATCTTTACATATCTAAGTCGAACTATATGTTCTTTGTCGCTAGAAAGGTCAAAGGCTGTCCAGCGGATGTGTCGCTAGTTAGTTGTGTTTTGGCTCCGCCTTGATGGGCGCTGTTATGTATTTCTGTATCGGCTTGTCGCCGGAAAAAAGTGATCTCAAGATTGATGGGGAAAGTGATAGACGTTTAGACCTATCCTGTATGCTTTACCCCAGTGTTTATTCTTATTGCCAAGGAGTGGCAGAATCATATTTCTTATGCTAAGGTAAAGAAAGCATTTCTTATGAACTCTTACGAAGCCATCGTTTTCGATAAGCAGACGCACGATTTGTACGTCTGAGGGAATATTTAACTAGATGAAGATGACATTCATTTCTAGCAGCACCATATTGTATGATGAAGTCAATTGCATCATGATAGAATCTACAGAGCAATGAGAACATTTAATGTAGGATTAACTTTGATACAGATTCCAGTTTGTATCCTAAAGTGAGTGACAGCTCACGACAGCAGCCATCTTGTATACACATATTTAAGGACTATCAAGAAGAGAAAGGGATGCCCCGTATTATCGCTTGATGAGTCCAGAGATCACTGCTACAGAATGAGAACCCATTATTAGTGGTTCAATATTATATATGAAAATATGTGCTGAACTTTACATAAAAGAATCTTCGCTAGTCGAGGTTAGGTCTAGAAGCCATCTTGAATATTGTTTATAAACTGACGTGCTTTGTCAGTAAACTCAGATGATATATATATGGGCAATACTGAGTGCTTGTCTACTGACAGTCCATTGTGCTAATATTCTAAATGAGTGCCCAGGTATCACTGCAAGACCATTTATCAACTGTACCATGATGTTTTATGACAACCTGTCATTTGTCACTGTATCCGTGCTGTCGAGTGTGTACGTCCAATTAAACTGTAGCAAAGGTACACAGTCGTTGGTGTCGATGACTTCCAGCCATACATGAGTGAAAGAAAAAGACCATTTGTCAACATCACGAACTCTTCTTATCATTCGCATATTATACTCTCACTCTATGTCTACACACCACTGCGTAGGTCGAGTTGACATTCCATACTCAAACCACGAGCAACACTCTGACGAGTCTTTAACACTGATGAATGATACAGCATTTAACAGTTATATTTGTGTTTTTCGCTATTCCTAGAGCGATAATCGCGAGTGTTATTTGCGTGGCGCAATTAATACGCGCAGCGGATTAAGTTGAGTGATTCGACCGAGGGCTTATAAAAGAGATAGCGAGTGGCAAACAGGCCTTTTTGAAGATTCAGTCCAGACAAGAGAAAACGAAGATACTAGGCGCCCTGTGTGGGTAGAACAGAGACATGACACGTGAGTTTGATTTAAAAGTAGATTAGCTTATTTCCTAGTGAAAGTACCATTCTTTTGCTGTAGCTTTAGAATTATATTGAGCGTGTCTGTTTTAATGGTTAATGAAATAAATAGATTGATGTGTTTCCAGGACCTGATAATTTTGTCTTGAAATATAAATGAGTGATAGATTAAGGGATAGGTTTTATTAGGCACGATTAAGTCCAAATCACATATGTGAAAGTTTAAGAGCGATTCTTTCATTCATCAGAAAGGCAAATATAGTATGAAGCTATTTCACTGGAATTTAGATAAGATTAACTATAGCAAGATGGCAGCCACGTGGTGATGACTGCGGCGCCAGCGAGTCTGAATAACACGCTTCGCGTGGTAAACCTATAATGTTACGCCATTTGACACGTAGGCCAAGGCAGAGTAATGTAATTTCCCCCAGTAATGGAAGAAATAGTTTTCGTGTTAAATTTCCTATAGGTAATGAATTTAGTTCCAGTTTTGTTAAAGTCAAGAATAATTATATTTTATTCTTTAATGTAAGAGCATTTAAGTGTATTTCACGATAGCCTACTTATCATAATCCTACTGTTTATCTCTAGTGGTTACTTTGAAGTGAGAATAGTCATTTAGGTTTCTGGTGGACACCAGCCGCATTGGTGTTTCCATGCTCCACCAAGAGCAAACAGAGAAACACCTGTCTCAACGTGCCTTACGCACCCTGGACTTATGTCGATGTGGCTACCTCACACCCAAGACTCATGCACTAAGAAAATTTATTAAGGATCGTTTGACAGGGTTGCAATTATTGGTTGCTTGCAACCCTCTCAGCAGCAGACTTAACAATTCAAGCAACACAAAGCCTTATACAGATCAACATTTAATACTACCGAACATAGCAAACACAAAACACCCAGTCAGTGTTCATAGACTTTGTGTCATGTCTCTGTTCTACCCACACAGGGCGCCTAGTATCTTCGTTTTCTCTTGTCTGGACTGAATCTTCAAAAAGGCCTGTTTGCCGCTCGCTATCTCTTTTATAAGCCCTCGGTCGAATCACTCAACTTAATCCGCTGCGCGTATTAATTGCGCCACGCAAATAACACTCGCGATTATCGCTCTAGGAATAGCGAAAAACACAAATATAACACAACTAATTTGTAGGCTTTATTGTGGCCTTGTAATAAATCTTCTTCTTGAAGATAATGTGGTGAAAAGGCACTAAACCACAGAGACAATATGGCTGACAAGATGGGTGAACCACGGAGACAATATGGCTGACAAGATGGCGCGGTCACACACTGATAGTAACATTATTCCTCTTTAATTTATGCACTCTTGTAAATTTCCCTTCTTTGGCAACTTGACCAGATAACCTTCCTTCCATTCTGCTGGTATTTCCTCTCTCTCCCAGACTTTGCCGAGTAGTTTGTATAATATCTTTGTAGAGGTATCAATATCTGTTTTGAAGGCCTCTGCTGGAATGCCATCTGGACCAGTTGCTTTTCCATCTGTCAGAAGCTTTATGGCTTTCTTTATTTCTTCTATACTTGGTCGTTCACAGCTGATTTGTAGCTCCTCTTCTGCTGGCTGGATGTCTGGGGGATTAGTTGGAGCTGGTCTATTGAGAAGTTCCTCAAAATATTATGTCCATCTCTTCGTTTGTTCTTGTATATTACTAAGCAATTTTCCATTCTTATCTTTTATGAGGCCATTTGCTTGCTTATATTTCACTGTTAGCTTCTTTGTGTTGTTGTACAGGTCCCTCATATTTTCTTTGGCTGCAGCTTCCTCTGCTTCCCTTGACTCCTCATCAATGTACTTCCTCTTGTCTCTTTTGATGTTTCTTTGTTTGCTTCTGTGTACACTTCACGAGCCTTGTCTTCAGACAATTCCGCCAGAAAATTCCAACTACACTCTTCTGTACGATGGTTGACATGAGCATATACATTGTAGGCTCGCCACTCCCGACCGCCTATATTCACAGCAATCCCCTGCAATTCCGTATCCTCACTAGTTTGGGAACTTGTATCCAGCCATGTAGGAGGGAGCTCATGTTTTACATATATAGCTTGCCCTCGTCTGCCAGGCCCACATGGATTTGCGTAACATCTGTAACCTGGACAATTGATAACACTAATGGCTTTTAAATTTGTATCTTGGATCATGAGGATATTAAAATTGTAGATGATTGTTTAGATCCGTGGTCGGGGAACAGGAGTAAATTACCTCAAATGGGGTAAAATGAAAATTTTGGGGGTAATGTAGGCTGAAAAAAATACATATAAATATATACATATATCATCATCACATCTCAACCCATAACCCGTCGTGGGTCGTAGGGGTGCCATGGTGGAAGCATCAGCAGACAGGGTCCTCCACTGCTCTCTATTCTCAGCAATGCGTACAAGTGTGGAAAAACCGTGTCCTGCCCATTCTTTGATGTTATCAGCCCAGGATTTTCTTTGCCTTCCTCTTCTCTGTTTACCTTCGACTGTTCCCTGGAGGATCGTTTTCGAAAGGGAGTCATGACGAGTTACATGCCCAAACCAGGCAAGCTTTCGACGTTTCACTATTGACAATAGTGGTTCTTGGTGGCCTGCATAGGTGTTTATCTTCTCTCTAACATAGACATTTGTTTTGTGCTCTTTATAGCAAATGCGCAAAATTCTTCTATAACATTTATGCTCGAAAGCCTGAATCCTTCGCTCCGTATCTGCAGTGAGTGTCCAGCCCTCACACCCATAAAAGAGAATACATATATACAGCACAACAAATTGAAACCATAACTATTGCGACTCGAGCAGGTTCCTTGTTCAAAACGTAAGTTCAGTTTGCATTATGGCAACACTCTCCACGCATATTATGGCTAATGTCAGAGTTATATTGTCTATGGGAGTGTGGCATTTGACAGGTCTTGTCAAATTGCATTGCATGTTGATAAAGAGTTGAGGACTTAATTATAACTCTTTATTGTTTCCTAAGGATATCGGCTCAAAGTATACCAATATTTTGCGTAAATTTTTCCGCCGTTTAAAATCATTTTCACTTTTACCCTTCAGATGGCATCAAACGGGAAAAGAAAATACCTGGCAGAGTTCCTCAATTATGGTTTCACAGAAATAGAAGACGAAGGACAAACGAAGTCACAGTGTGTCGTCTGTTTGAAAGCGCTGACTGCAGAGTCTTTCAAAAGAAAATCAGCCGAAGAAACACTTGCACAATTTGCACTCACATCTGTCTTCCAAACCGCGGGAATAATTTGAGAATTTGAAAAGAGCTATCAAAAGGCAGAGATTGGAAAGCAGCTTGAGAAGTACATTTGATCAACGTTCAAGAGCTAGCTTTGAAGTGGTCTGGTTGATTGCCCGAAACAAAAAGCCACATACATTTGGTGAAGAATTGGTCGTAACCTGCAGCTGTGAAAATGGTAGAAATCATGTGTGGCCAGAAAGAAGCCATGTGACTGGGTTAGGTGCCTTTGTCTGCAAGAGTTGTGAAAGAGAGAGATTTCCATCTTAGCAGAACATGTGAGGGAACAAGTGATTTCTTCAATCAAAGAGAGCAAACATTTTGCTATTCAACTTGATGAGACTACAGATGTCAGTAGCAATTCGCAGCTGATGGTGTATGTTCGATACAGGGGTTCTGATGCAATTGTAGAAGAAATGTTGTTCTGTTCTCCTTTTGAGTTGAGAGCTCGTGGAATTGATGTCTTCAACAAGGTTGATGTATACTTCAAAACACCAAGCGTTGATTTAAAGTGGGAAGACTGTATTGGTGTGTCTGTTTATGGAGCTCCAGCCGTGTTGGGTCATGTTAGTGGCTTTTCGGCTTTGGCCAAAAAGCAGAATCAAAAATTTGAAGTTACCCACTGTATGATCCATCGCCAGGCATTGCCTGTTAAGCAGTTGGAACCTGAACTGGAAGCTGTAATGAATGATGTAATCAAGATTGTCAATGCTGTCAAAGGGCATGCATTAAACACGCGGGTATTTCGTGATTTATGTGAGGATGGGGAAGATGAATATTCAGGCCTCCTTTTTCAAACAGGTGGCTTTCACGTGGAAATGTTCTGAATCGAGTGTGGGTTCTCATATTTGAACTAGTAATCTTTCTGGTGGATCAAAAACATGCCCTTGCAGATAAGTTAAAAACCTCCACTTGGCTTGCACATCTCGCATATTTAGCTGACATCTTTAGGCATGTGAATTCATTGAACAAGGAATTGCAAGGGAAAAACATCAATGTCTTTTTAGCAAGAGAAAAAATTTCAGCATTTGGATCAAAGCTTCTGTACTGGAACCAGAAAGTGGAACAAAACACGATAGCCGCCTTTCCAAAGCTAGCAGAGTTTTTGGAAGATTGTGAAGATCTCAGACTTTGTGACATCAAGGAGTCAGTTACAAGGCATCTGACCAAACTCAAAAAGCGGTTGATTACTTTCCAGAGCTTGATTCACATAGTGTCAGTTGGGTTGTAAATCCCTTCAACTGTCAACTTGCTGATGTACATGAAGAGCCTGAAGGATTGGCAGAGGCACTTCTTGAACTTCGCTCTAACAGTGAAGCACGCAACGAATGTCAGAACAAGACAGATCTCTCATCTTTTTGGATGCCGAAAACTACAAAGGCTTTTAAAATTGCACATGTAGAAGCGACAAAAATGCTGCTGCCTTTTGCAACAACCTACCTTTGTGAACAAGGATTGTCCACTCTTATGAACTTGAAAACAAAGTACAGAAATCGGTTGGACTCCGAAGACAGCATCCAAGTTGCTCTGACATAAAAAAGCCATGATATGGATGTTGTTTTATCAAATATGAAACAGCACCATTTTTCCAAAACCTGAAGCGGAGATGTTTTGAATGAAATTGTTCAGTTCTTCAATCCTTTTTATTAATTTTGTATGTGTGCTATTCTTATGACAGCATGTGTGGCTTTTTAAGTCTGTTATTAATTCTTGACTGTGAGAGCAGTTTATTCTTCATTTTAAGAGCAATTAGCTTGTTTTTATTTACTTTGAAGTCTGGGGGTAATATCGTTTACCACAAATAGATTTTGGGGTAATACCCAAAAAAGTTGCCTGACCCTGGTTTAGATGATTGTTTGTATAATGACTGCCCGTTGATTGGCACTTTGACAATTTGTTAGTTGTTTTTCTAGCGTGATGCAAATGTTGATGTGTAGTTGGCCAGGTACGCGTGTCGATGTCACCTGAACAGTGTACTGGTGCGGTTAAGACCTGGGTCACTCACGCTGACAGCATACATGGTCCTTGTACGATGATGATGATGATGTGAGACATGGGTGTGTGCAGACGCGAATGCGTTTAGGATCATATATAGTATACAATGTACCCAGTCACACTCGTACAGAAGCCAATGATGGTTGCAACTACTGGTAACAGTTCATACATTTATTCACAGCACTAACAGTAGTATCACACAGGAACAGTCAATGTAAACAGGTTCATGTACATCATGTTAATTGAAATCGCTTGGTACATATCAGGCATTCTAAAGCTGGTAAACATTCACATATGTGGGCATATAAACCCTGATATAATGTTTGTATAAATATACCGCCAATCTGCGGTTTCCACCATATATAACTTCGTCACTGAACTTCTGATCATATGAAGACGAATAGTCTTAAATAGCTACCTTGAGCACAAAATATAAGTTCTGCATTACAGGAACGGTGAGCTGTTCTCATGGCTAGGTTAGCCTTTAACAAATTCTGCAACCGAATGCGCAGTAATGATAAAGTCGGTGTTACCTAGAAACGAATCCTCAGAACATAAGAAATAACACTGTCGTCATTCCTGACGTACAGTAAATCACTGGGGAAAACTGACAACGCAGTCACTTCGAAGATTTTCCTTCCCCAGGAAACAACGGACATTCACGTCCTACAGAAGCCAGTCCGTAACTCTACCTGACGGAAGTCTAATTTTGCGCTCTCCAACTGCGCATGGCTCATAGCTCAGAACTGTTTACCTTTTACCCTAAAGGTCAAACACAATGAATGAACCAAAAAGGGAGATAACCCCTAATCAACCTGACACAGCAAAGTTAAGACATAGTTCCCCAACTTTGACAAGGGTGAAAACATACAACCAATAAATCGACGTTTGATTGAAACTCCATCAAAATGACCGCAACACAATTCCAGTAACCTATACGCACATATTTCATCGAGATACGATCTGTTTTCTTTCTGAACTTTCTCTTTCCTGCCCTTCTGTTTTTTTTTGCGATGATTGTTGAAGGTTAAAAGACTCATGGTGTATTTGCAATAAATGGTGAAAATATTCGGTCACTCTGGTAGAGCCATCATACCAGGGAAGAGGGAAGGGATATCCTTACGGAGTTCATCTGCCTGGTGCCGCCCCGCTCGCCCTCCAGACAGCCAATGTTTGCGACTGCTAAACCCAGCAGCCATTCAGTCTCTCGGCACATTGGTTCACCTTATTCTTGGGGTCTATGTCTGATGTCTCAATTATCATTCGACCTATGATCGGTGAGTTCTGCACACCACATCTTTAGGGCTCCACTGGCTCAAAGATCCTCTGCCAGATTAGTTTAGATCCCGAGAGAGGCCGTTAACCGCGGCGCAAATCGAGGATGTATGGCATAAGTGTTGCATGAAATTCCGTAGAAACCAGCAAGGGAAGACTTATGAACCTGCACCCTTTTTGCCTTGTGGCTAGCTGGCGCCGCAGTGATAACCGTTAGGTTATCGCCACATCTGTCACCGTGGACTTAACTTCTTCCCATGCTTGTGATTTGAACTCACTGCGCCATAAGACAGATCTGTGAACAAAGAAAGTTGTTTTTAAACCGTTCCCATTACACGAGTGAGAAGGAATATTGAAGAGAAATGGTTTCGTTTCTATAGACAAGAAAGGAATATGCGAAGAGGTTAAAAAAATTAGATACAGAAAGAGTTGGTAAGAAAGTTAATCGTTTCTTCTGTCACGTTTTCCTTTTTTTTTGTTTGGTAAAAATTGTTACAATGTATTAAAAATGTTTAAGCCTGATGTTCTTGACTTGTATGTAAAGTGGGGTTTGTGTTCTGCTGATATTCATAGTTTATATCTTTGATGTGCTGATCTTCAAGTTGTATCTTCCACAGGCTGAACTAATTGCATTTGTACGATTTTGCAAATTGTTTTGATTTTCATGCAATAGACTTTGTGTCACAGGAGCCGTGACATACAGACAAAATGACGTAATAAAAAGGAATAGTGGACCGACTATAAGGAGAAGAAAAAGGTACTCTCGATGCGGATGACAGAAAAGAAAAGACATTCGAGAGACCGCCACGTCATACAAAAAACGATGACGACACAGTTTGTTACAAGATGTCCCCTGAACCAGAAGTGGCGCTCCATTTCACCCCAAGAAGAAAAGACCAAGAACTGTGAAAGGACTGTGGAAAAGAACTAGATGGCAATCAACTCTGTATTAGCCGCTTATTCACGAATATGAATTACCCTATCTTTAACTATTGGTAAGTGCTTTTAATGATCAAAGAGCGTCTTTGCCGTAGGAAGGGGAAATCCAAATGACCTGTAGGTCAACCCAAAGGTTTTAAAATCGAACGTGTCCAAGCAGATCCCGGGGAAAAGAGAACCCTATGAATTGAATGATTGTCAAGGAAGGGAAAAAGAAGATAATCAGAATTTCGAAGCCACCTAAATTATATAGCTGGAGCTAAATAAAAGAACTATAAACTTTTCAAGTGACTGTGTCTTATTGTGTACCTCCAAGTGGAGTAGTGAATTTGCTTAACTGTTATATAAGTTAAAGTTGGAAAGATTGGTTTCACCACTCACCCACCACTGTCCACCACAACAACAGACCACCACTATCACAACAGACCACTATACGATCACACACCCAAACCACGGGCCAACGAAGGAGGCAGTTACCTAAAGACAGTGAATATCGTCGGGCGCTGCGATATGAAATGACAACGGCTGCATATAGACTTTTATTTATTGATCACGCTGTGAGACGTTGTGGTGTAGAGTTTGGTGCCGTTTACCAGGATTCAGATGTGATGACGGCAACCGGACACTGTGACATGTGGGTGTTGAGTTTGGTCCCAGTGACCAGGATTCGGATCCGTCTGGATTGTCGCGGATACAAGAAGTAAACATCACGCTGTGACTTGAGTATGAAACTGGCATCGTTTGCCAGTATTATGAATCAAAAAGACTCTTGAAACGAGAAATTGCCTACAATCAAAAAAGACTCTTGAAACGTGAAACTGTCTTCTATCAAGAGAGCCTGAAACTTGAAACTGTTTACAATCAAGGGATCCTGAAATTCGCGAACCTGTCTACAATCAAGAGATCTTGAAACTTGACATTTGTCTACAATCAAGAAAGAGATATTGAAATTGCGGACCTGTCTACAATCAAGAGATCCTAAAACTTGACATTTGTCTACAATCAAGAAAGAGATCCTGAAATTGCGGACCTGTCTACAATCAAGAGATCCTGAAACTTGACATTTGTCTACAATCAAGAAAGAGATCCTGAAATTGCGAACCTGTCTACAATCAAGAGATCCTGAAATTGCGAACCTGTCTACAGTCAAGAGATCCTGAAACTGTCTATAATCAAAAGAGCCTGAAACTTGAAACTGTCTACTATCAAGAGATCCTGAAATTCGCGAACCTGTCTACAATCAAGAGATCCAGAAATTTGCGAACCTGTCTACAATCAAAAGATCATGAAACTGAAACTGTCTACAATCAAGAGATCCTGAAATTGCGAACCTGTCTACAGTCAGGAGATCCTGAAATTCGCGAACCTGTCTACAATCAAGAGATCCTGAAACTGTCTATAATCAAGAGAGCCTGAAACTTGAAACTGTCTACTATCAGGAGATCCTGAAATTCGCGAACCTGTCTACAATCAAGAGATCCTGAAACTGTCTATAATCAAGAGAGCCTGAAACTTGAAACTGTCTACTATCAAGAGATCCTGAAATTCGCGAACCTGTCTACAATCAAGGGATCCTGAAACTTGACATTTGTCTACAATCAAGAGAGCCTGAAACTTGAAACTGTTTGCTATCAAGAGATCCTGAAATTCGCGAACCTGTCTACAATCAAGAGATCCTGAAACTTGACATTTGTCTACAATCAAGAGAGCCTGAAACTTGAAACTGTCTACAATCAGGAGAGCTTGAAACGAGAACTCCTCTACAATCAAGGATTTCCGAAAACGTGAACTCGTATACAGTCAAAGATTCCCGAAAACGTGAAACCTGTCTGCAAAATCAAGGACATGGTAGCAAGGGCCTAACTCAAGGACTGACCAGTTAACTATAATTTAGTTAAATTAATTTTTTGTGTAACAATATTCCCTTTCAGTGAAACATTGTGTATTTTAGAAAATTATTATATTGTTCACGGCAATTAATAGGAAAAAGGTGGAGTGAGGAATATTAGTAAGTAGGATTATCGACAAAACAGTAAGAAGAGTAAGAAGATTATATTTTCGTTGGAAAATGGCAGAAGGACAAGGATTAGATCCAAATACGCTAGCCTTGTTACATGTTACGAATGCCCTAGAGAGGTGGAGCATGGAAAACAGGCAGACTGGTTTGCGACAAAGCATCGAGACCTATAGAGGAGAAGCAGGAGGTTGTAAAAAATGGATAGCAAAAATAGAAAGATATGCTTACTCCATAGGGGCAAACGAAGAAGAAAAGAAAAGGTTGGCTTTTCTAACTAGTGAGGATTTGTTGAATGACTTTTTGTGAAGAAGATTTGAAGAGGGACCTCAAGAAACATGGGAAGAGTTGAAAAACGGATTGTTAAATAGATATGGGAAATCTGTAGACCAACATTATCTGTGGGGACTACTTAGGCAAGTAAAACAAGAGCCAGGAGAATCGGTCCAGTTGTTCAGTGATAGACTAAAAAACATGGCAGAAGAAGTTTTTAGAGAACAAGATATACGGAGTCCAGATATTGAGGGGCAGTTGGTTGGAATTTTTATTAATGCATTGTATAAGGATGGAATGAGATTGCTTCTCTTGAGAAAGAGTCCCAGAACCTTGAATGAGGCTATACGATTGGCCTTGTCGGAAGAAAATCTGATGAAGAGGTTTCAACTAAGGTCAGGGAATAATCACGAAGAAAAGAATTGGAAAGAAAATGAAGTTCGATGGACTGGACAGGCAGTTAGCGATAGACCAAGAGGAGGGGATTATATTGGCCACCAGCGCAGGCAGTACGGAAAAGGCAATGACAGGGAACCCGGGAGGGGAATCATACAGATGGCAGAGGAAAAACGATGTTATTTGTGTAATGCCAATGGACATATAGCAGCTGTGTGTAAGAAGCGAAGAATGGAGAGTCATACCGGACGACGAGATGGGACGAGGGAAGACAGAAATCATCGAAATACAAGTGAGAGAGATGCACCTGTGGAGTTCAGACAAGTATCAAGAAGTATGGAATATAGACATGGAAGGGTTGTAGATGAAGAATACGACCACAGGTCTACATACAGAGGTAGAAATCCAGGATGGGACTTTAGTAGAGAAAATGTTCCGCCTAGAGTAGGTAGATGGGGACATGAGGAGAGGGGAAGATTGGATAGACACAGAATGGGAGGAGTTGCCTCCAGAAGACATCAGCAAACTCATCGAGAAAACTATGCTCCGCAGAACCCCGTTAGACAACATAGAAGTATGGATATAGGAAGAATTTGTGGAAATAGAACCAGGTTTATGAACAGACGATGGGATAGAGAAAGAAACGTTAGAGAAAACGATTTTCGAAAACGTAGATTACCAAGGGAAGATAACGGAAATAGAACTATTTACAAGGGCAGAGTGTGCAACATTTCGGAAGCACCTAGACACTGGGAAGGCTTAAGCAAGAGACGCAATAGGATAGCCGTACGAAATTTTCTTCAAGAAATAAAAGGTGGAAGGTGTTTCGAAGTAAATGATTTTAATGTTAAGACAGAAAATGGACACTGTGTCAAGATACAAGTGTATAAAACGGAAGGAACTACCAACAGCAAGATTAAAAATGGAGCGGAGATCAATTGCATAAGAGAGAGACCAAGGTTGAACCTGAAGAGAAAACTTGATGATAATAAGATTAAAGTAGAAAAGAAAACAAAAACGGTTTCAACTCAGACAGAAGGGACGGACTTAGTGTCTGAACTTATTAATAAACAGAATAACAAAAGATGTAAACATAACGCAGAGAGAGAGAAGCAAGGAAGGAGAGCCACCCTTGTGACGACGCCGGACACTAGTAATGAAGAAAAGAATCCAGAAGGTGATTCGTTGAT
This sequence comes from Oreohelix idahoensis, assembly GCA_024509875.1. Classification (NCBI taxonomy): domain Eukaryota; kingdom Metazoa; phylum Mollusca; class Gastropoda; order Stylommatophora; family Oreohelicidae; genus Oreohelix; species Oreohelix idahoensis. The sequence goes on from JAMPIV010012143.1 coordinate 236,816, forward strand.
GGAAAACCCTTTTAGTAATCTAAATACTAGAGTAGGAATGGAAACGGGTAGGAACGAAACAAAAACAAATTCAGAAATAGAAAAGAGAAAGGAAAATAAAGAGCACCAGATTAGTAGAAGAGAGGTCGAAGGAAGAAAGGATGATTGGGAGAGTGAAGATGATATTCCGTTGATGGAATATAAGAAGAGATTTCAGACAGATGATTGGGAGAGTGAAGATGATATTCCGTTGATGGAATATAAGAGGAGATTTCTGACAGATAAGGAAGAGAAGAAAGAGAACACGGAACTGGAGAGGACCACAGTTCAACAGAAACCACCGGGATATCCTCAGGACTTGGTGAATCAGACAGAAGGGACTTCGGAGACACAGGAAGTATTAGGCGTTACAAGTATTAGAGGGTATAATAACAAGTCTGATGTATCGTCGGATGATTCATCAGATTTTGAAAGACGTCTCAAAAGACTGAGAGATGAAAAACCGTCGGAGATGAGACAAAGAAAGGAGAACGAGATTAGAAGTTGTGATATGACAGAAGTTGAAGAGATAACTACATTGTGTGCAGATATCGAGAAGGAGTTTAAAGAATTAGAAGCGAGAAAGAACAGGATGGAGGTAGCTAAAGATATCAGAAAAACAAGTAGGGATCAGTGTAACGACGGGATTAAGAATGAAGAAGTTAAGAGGAACTCAAGAATTATTAGTAGAAGAGAGGACGAGGAAGAGTTAGCAGCACATGGTGCCTATAACAAAACAAAAATTAGAGAGCGGGAAAAAGAGAAGAGAGCACAGAGAGTTAATGGAGTAGAGGAGGAGATGAAGAAAATCGTCAAGGTGGCTAAGCCAAGCGTAGAGGACATGAAGAAGGCAATAAAAGATGAACTGAAGGGAGCTAAACCTGACACAGTAGTACTAAAGTATGTGCAGAAATTTCTGGAGAGAAAGTTTCATACAGACTTATCAGAAAGAAAAGAAGAAATTCGCAGGCTTGTAATGAGAGTGATGGAGGAACTTGATTACTGGGGAATCAAAATAGTGGATAGAGACGTGTTCTCTGATTCGGAGTCAAGTTACTCGGACAGTGTATCGTCAGATGAAGAAGATAAGTTAGAGAGACGACAGAGAAGGATAGAGCTAGCATATCATGAACGAAGTCAGAAGAGAAATAAAGGAAGAAGCAACTATAAGAATTGCTAACCAAAATTGTGGGAAAGATATAGGGACAAGGAGATTATTATAGCGAAAATAGTGGAGTTATGAGTAAGTGAAGTAGAGAGGCTGAAATGATGAAAATGTTGAAAATAATGAATAATTAAGGTAGGGTAAAAGGTCATGAAAATTGACGAGGATATTTAGTGTGAAGAAGAAGAGGCTAAAAGAGGTGCCGAAAGTAAGAGGGAGCTGAGAGATCAGACGATAAGGTCTGAAGGGCCATGAGAGATGGCATGTACAAAAGAATGGTTACGATAATCATGAGTAAACTGGAAGTCACAGAGGAGTGACGGACCTAGAGAGCAAGGTAGAATTGTGAGAAATAGTTCCAGAGAGGGAACGAGATTAAGAGGTAGTGTGGAGTGCAAAGATGTTTAGGTGATTGCTAAAGTCTTGTGGAGACTTGTTGGGAGATAGGCTTCTCCTAAAACCAGAGGGTAAGGTAAATTGTGAGAAATAGTCCCAGAGAGGGAACGAGTTTAAGAAGTAGTGCGAGGGCACAGAGATGCTGCGGCGAGTGATAGACTCTTGTTGAGATTTATGCGGAGATGGGATTCTCCGAAATTTAGGGAATAAGGTAAATGGTGAGAGATAGTTCCAGAGAGGGAAAGAGATATAGAGGTAGTGTGGAGAGCAAAGATGTTTAGGTGATTGCTAAAGTCTTGTGGAGACTTGTGGGGAGATAGGCTTCTCCGAAACCTAGAGATAAGGTAAAATTGTGAGAGGAGCATAGAGAACGAAATGAGATAGCAAGCAAGATTAAGAAGAAAAAAAGAGAAAGAGACAGAATCTTTGAAGGCTGCTCATAGCAGTTATAAGTACAAGATGGAAGCGAGGGCTAATTCTTGTATAAGGGCATAAATAGGGTCCAAACGGACTTGTGTGAGCTGAGTTGGAGAAAACGATAATGTCCATACCGCAGAGCAAGGGGTAAAACGTAGATGCAGAGGCGGAATGACAGGAGAGTGATTACAGAGGTAAGGAGTGAGACGAGAAAGAGGACTTGAAAGTTGTGTCATTAGTAGAAATACAAGTCGTTAGGAAAAACGAGAAAAAGTTGAAAGGCTGAATTGCAGTCGTGACGAGAAACGAGAGTAAGGTGAGGGCTGAACCATAATTGAGTGTTGATTGTGGTATATAATTTAAGAAGGTAAAACTTGTTAAAGTTGTAGGTTTAATTGATAATTAAGAAGTTAATCATGTTATTATTTAAATATTAGAATTTGTAAAGAATTAGTTCACGTTAGTTAGTATTGGGTGATTTGGGAAAGGGGAAGGTTATGGATCAGTGGGAGATAGGACCAGAGGAATGATGTCCTAGACATCATTTTTTTCTTGAGGGACCCTGGGGTGAATATGTCACAGGAACCGTGACATACAGACAAAATGACGTAATAAAAAGGAATAGTGGACCGACTATAAGGAGAAGAAAAAGGTACTCTCGATGCGGATGACAGAAAAGAAAAGACATTCGAGAGACCGCCACGTCATACAAAAAACGATGACGACACAGTTGGTTACAAGATGTCCTGAACCAGAAGGGCGCTCCATTTCACCCCAAGAAGAAAAGACCAAGAACTGTGAAAGGACTGTGGAAAAGAACTAGATGGCAATCAACTCTGTATTAGCCGCTTATTCACGAATATGAATTACCCTATCTTTAACTATTGGTAAGTGTCTTTAATGATCAAAGAGCGTCTTTGCCGTAGGAAGGGGAAATCCAAATGACCTGTAGGTCAACCCAAAGGTTTTAAAATCGAACGTGTCCAAGCAGATCCCGGGGAAAAGAGAACCCTATGAATTGAATGATTGTCAAGGAAGGGAAAAAGAAGATAATCAGAATTTCGAAGCCACCTAAATTATATAGCTGGAGCTAAATAAAAGAACTATAAACTTTTCAAGTGACTGTGTCTTATTGTGTACCTCCAAGTGGAGTAGTGAATTTGCTTAACTGTTATATAAGTTAAAGTTGGAAAGATTGGTTTCACCACTCACCCACCACTGTCCACCACAACAACAGACCACCACTATCACAACAGACCACTATACGATCACACACCCAAACCACGGGCCAACGAAGGAGGCAGTTACCTAAAGACAGTGATTATTGTTGGGCGCTGCGATAGATGATGACGGCAACATGTGACAGGTGATTCTGAACTTGCTGAGATACTGCGGCCTATGTAAAGATCACTCTGGGATTGCTACAGACTTTTATTGATCACGCTGTGACATTTGGTCATCTACAAAAATTAACATTTTCATTGAGTTGTTTTCTTCACTGTCTCAGTTTACTAATACTCTAGGTTTGCTGCTGATGTTATTTATATAAATACGTATTTGTCAAAAATATTACCTATTCTATATCTGGTCTACCTTATTTTCTTTTGTTCCGGTCACGGGATTTATTTCCTTTGTTCTGCAGTGATGGTCCAACAGTGGCCAAAATTCAGAGTATCTACTGAAGGTCTTAAAAGATTACTCTTGGCAAAGATAAGAAGTGAAGAATGGTGCTTCAGTTCTAAGGAGCCTGATAGGAATTTAAAGAAATCAAGTACTACGGCTGATAGGATTTCTCTGGCTCAGAGAAATAGTTAAGGCAACTTGATTAAGATGCCTCTTACACGTGTTTTTTGGGTATTACTTTACAATAGACTCCCACTATGACTTAGTGCTCAGGTTTCTAAGATTCCGGGCTTTCCATATTAATGAAGGTAGAGTTTTCCTGGGTTGTAAGTCCACAGGATGCTTAAACACGTTGTCCGGTCCTTTAAAGTGGAATCTTGATCCTATCTCTTGCTGTGGCTTGTCTGGCTATCTTCTTAACGAGTTGAATTTCACAGTTCGGTAAACCCACAAAGCACTAAATTATACGGTACCATTACGCTCGCATCAAGATTGCTACTATTATTAAGGTTCCAATAAAAAATGTTGTATTTTTACATCTCAAATGCCAAGCCAATAGCATGCAAGATGCGTATATTTCCCCTTCTCTCACGAGAAATTCCTGCGTAACAAACGCACAAATAAATGTGATGTTTACAGTCACCATATATGACATGCCAACTTCCGTCTATTATCGATCCTGTTTACACTTACGACTTCGTAATATCTCATAGGTAATGTCTTTCAAGATGGATAATCATTCTTCTGATAAGTCTTGTTCGGAAACGATTATGACATTTACCTGGTCTTAGCCAACAATCAACAAAGTGGGCAGACAGAGCTATTATCAGATATAATCTACTGTGGTCGTCCCAAGGTTGTTTACTCACTAATCCGGAAAATGTGTCACGCTTTAGTAAACCACACTTCACTCTAACAATTTCGTGTGTCAATATGGGTTTTAAACGAAAGGGATTGATTACCCTAATCAGCAAAAGATGGTCGCTGAAGTCCCGACATATCAAGAATTGAGGAAAAGAGTGTAAACAATGAATCGAAAATACCAAATGCTGTCAGAGGTGGGAAAAACTAAAGTAAAGAGTACAGAATGAATTATAGGATGGCACAGGTCAATGTGACGTTCGAGGTTATTCTGCCATAGTTCCTGACAATTTGAAATTCTGAAAGTGAGTTGTTTCTAGTGAGCTTTGGTAATGATAATTTATTTCCAGTACTGCATTTTCTGTAACAATGTATCTACTGCCAATTTTACCATGCTGTAATATGTATAAACTTTACCTAATTTTTTAATTGTCTTCAAATCTGTTGGTGCAAACCGCACAGCTATTCTTTAGTAATTTCTTGTATACATTTATTTGTTATGTATCTGTTAGATTACGTTAGTATTTTTTTTGTATTTGTTGTGGTAGTCAGGGTAGCTTAACTAGTTCCAAGGGTGGCACAACTGTTATGTACTTACTGTTGTTATTTATTTTTTTGATTAGAGCTTTCTTGTTTCCAAACAACTGTTATGCTTCGTCTTCTTCAAGTACATTGCCTGGTAGCGTGGTGATCATTTATCTCCACAACTTCTTGTCTCCAGTACTATTCTTCAATTCTGTTGCTAACGTATTTCCATGCCATGATGTCAAACTGTTCAGTATGTTTTCTCTTTGTCTACGTCTTTCTCTGTTTCCTTCTATCTTTCCTTTTATCACGATATATTCCAGCTTTCTTTCTCTCATTACATGGCGGAAGAAGAAGACATCTTCCTTCTAGCGTGAGAACTTACTTTGCGCATAGACCTCTTTCATGATATCCTCTCTACTATCCTTGGCTGTCAGTGGTACTTTTAACATTTTTCTGTAAAACCTCATCTCTGTGGCCTCATGGCTTTTTCTACTTGGTTAATAACTGTCCCTGACTCACTTCCAACTCCGCCAATGCCGGTCCCAAGCCCGGATGAAAAAGGAGGAGGGCGGCCTGCATGGAGGCCGTAAGGAGGCAGCCCCTCCACCATGCAAAGGCACAACAGGCCAATCACCTGTTTGCTTTAAATCATGATTACGCGAACTACAAGAGAGAAAACCGGACTGATTCTAAAGGCGACGAACTGGAACGGACTACGGACTACGACTTATGGAACTTGGAACACAAGAAGTATAAATGGGAAGGAAGAGGAGCTGGTGGAAGAGATGAGGAAAGCAAAACTAGAAATCCTGGCTATAACGGAAACGAAGAAAAAAGGACAAGGAGTCATGGATCTCGATGGCAACACGTTGCTCTACAGTGGTGTACCCATATCTGAAAGAGCTAAAGGGGGCGTGGGTTGCATTGTGGCCCAAAATCAAAAAGATAGTATCAAGGGATGGAACTTTGTCTCGGAGCGCATTATGGTTGTAAAACTAAAAGAAGGAGAAACCATAGTCAACCTGGTCATAGTGTATGGGCCAAATGAGGATGAGAGAGCAGAGGTCAAGGAGGAATTCTTCGAGCTGCTTCAAAGGACAGTGGATGACTGCCTAGATGAAGTTATTATGCTCGGAGATTTTAATGCCAGAGTTGGAAATGACCATGCTAGATGGGGTGGAGTTATCGGAAGATATGGAGAAGATACTCTCAATGACAATGGAAAGCGACTCCTTAGATTCAGCAGTGAGCAGAATCTGATCATTACAAACACAAAGTTCCCCCATAAGCGCATACATGCATACACTAGATGTGAACCAACCAAGAATGAGAAGTCAGTGATCGACTATGCCATTGTTCGGAGAAGCTCATTCAGATATGTCCGAGATGCAAGAGTCTGGAGGGGGCCAGAGATTGGAAGTGATCACTACCTGCTAACAATCAAACGAACAACTGAAAGAGTTGCTCAGCCTAGGAACTGCCCAACATCACGCAAGAAACCAAGTAAACGAGCAGGAGAAATGAGCATTAGGACCTACAAGCTGAGAGAGCCAGAAATTAAGACCAGATATCAGGGGCTTATTGCTACAGCAGTGAGCAACACAGAAGAACGACCTGATGACTTGGAAACCCTCTGGAATAAATTCAAGGATATCATAAAGACAGCTGCTGCAGAAGCATGCGGTGAAGTCCGACTTGGGAACCAGAGAAAGAGGACACCTTGGTGGACAGAGGAAGTCAAAGAGAAAATAAGAGAGAAGAAAATGGCATGGAAACAATACTTAGGAGCTAAAAACACAACAGGACAAATGGAAAAATATAGAGAATATGTGACACTCAGAACAGAAGCAAAGAACAAAGTGCTAGCAGCAAAACAGAAGTCCTGGGAAGAATTTGGAGAAAAGCTAGAAAAATATGCACAAGAAAACCAGAAATTTTTCTATAAGACCCTAAAGAACATGAGGAAAGAAAAACAATGCCCTCTCAAATTTATAAAGGACAAGCAAGGCAAATTGCTTACTGCCCCGAAGGAAGTAATGCAAAGATGGAAAGAATATTTCTCAGAACTCCTGGATGGTGAGCATGATGAAGCATCAGAAATGATAACCACTGACACAGAAGAGGAAACCAATGATGGTGAAGATGACATAAAGATGGAAGAACTGAGGGCAGCACTAGAGAAAATCAAGATGGGCAAAGCAGCAGGGCATGATGGTATAACACCAGAAATGGTTAAGTACATGGGAGCATCAGGCGACCTATTACTCTTAAAGGTCCTACAGGCAGCATGGTGCAACAAGACCATACCAAAGGATTGGGAGATTGCCATCATAACACCAATTTTCAAAAAGGGTGACAATCGACAATGTGGAAACCATAGAGGCATATCCCTTCTCAGTGTCCCTGGTAAAATCTACTCTAGAATCCTAGAGCAGAGACTCCGACGCCTAGCTGAGCCACAATTGGATGAGGTCCAGTGCGGATTCCGAGCAAACCGAAGTACTCAAGACCTAATCTTCACACTCAGACAGCTGAGTGAAAAGGCCCTTGAGTATAAGAGTGAGATCCATCTTTGTTTCATAGATCTGGAAAAGGCGTTTGACAGGGTCCCCTGGAGCAAACTTTGGGACTGTTTGGCAAGGAAGAATATTCCGCACCTCTGATTCATGCTATACAGAGCTTCTACAAGTCTTGCAGAAATTCTGTGAGGACAGCAAACCATAAGTCAGAAGAGTTCAGGACCACCACTGGTGTAAGACAAGGTGATATCCTATCACCTTACCTCTTCATACTCCTTATGGACGATGTCATCAAGGCACGTAAGGAGAGAACAAAAAAGTATTCAGTGGGGTACTGGAAGATGAGACAGGTCTATATTTCGGAGCTGGCATTTGCTGATGATGTTGCCCTGATTGCTAAATCAGAGGCACATCTCCAATCCAACCTGCAAGTCTGGAAGGAAGAGCTGGAGAAGAGAGGGATGGTCATAAGCAGCTCTAAAACAAAATCCATGGTGATATCACGAGAAGAAAGAAAACATCAGATTAAGTTGGGAGAACAGGTCCTGGAGCAGGTCGACCACTTTAAATATCTCGGAGCTATTATAGACCGAAAGGGAGGCATCAAAGAAGAGTTGGCCACTCGAAAAGCAGCGGTTGGGAGACTTTTTCAGGCCATAAATCGTGGATTCCTCAGCAAGAAAGAGGTTGGTAAGAAAACGAAGATGGCTGTATACCGCTCCACCTATGTCCGAGTCTTGACATATGGATGCGAGTCGTGGGCAATGACTACAACCCACAAAAGCCAGATCCAAACCTCAGAAATGAGGTATCTGAGGAAAGTGGTTGAAGTAACAAGAAGAGACATGGTCCGCAACCAGACGATCCGTCAAGGCCTAAAATCCCATCCGCTGCAGACCCAAATAGAACAGTCCCAACTAAGATGGTTTGGCCATGTCTGCAGAATGGGAGAAGATCGGCTACCACGACAAGCATGGGAAACAAAGAGCCAGGGATCCAGACCTCCAGGACGACCCAGAGTCCGCTGGGAGGACAACATTAGACAATCTTTGAAGGACCGAGGACTAGAATGGAACCAGGCCAGGAAGAAGACAGCTGATAGAATGGTCTGGCGCTCTCTCTTCCAAACCTCTACACCTCACGGTAGAAGGGGAACGACTAAGTAAGTAAGTAAGTAAGACTCACTTCCGTAAGTCAGATTGTTTTATCTAATACTAAAGAACTCTGATTCTTACTTCCATTGACAAAGAGTTGTTGCATGAATTGCTTTTCACTTTATGGAACACTACTGGGCTCTTCAGATCTTCGCATCTTGAGTGCTTCATCCATCCAATATTATTAACAAGCCTATATATTTGAATCTATTGACTTGTTTTAGAAGTGTAGACGATGATACACAGTGGTCTACCGTAGGCACGTCTTCATTATGTGAGTGGTTTCTTTGTTGTAATTCAGCTACTATTCTTATTCTGTATTTAATAATGTAACTGCTACTCAAGATCAAGTTCGTAAAAAATAACATTGACAAAACAACGTACCTTTCAAAAAAGCACAAACGAATCGTCGAATATGTTATATTTTGAAGACAAAAGGTAGACCAGGTTTACAAAGCGTACTGACAGTAAATAAGCTTTTATTTATTCTTGTTGTTCATGTTTATATATCAGTGTCATAGTTTCCCAAAGACATTTTTATCTTCTATTTTTTATCAACCTTAATACAAATGTAATTGCAAACTAAAATGCAGACAACTTTGAAAAATATTCGTAATACAATCACAGCGGATCAAAATTATAATAGACTAATTTTACACTTTATAAAAGTTGATTATGTGGACTTCAACTGGCCAGGTTTTAAAGCTGTTGTAAATATAATTTGAATTCAAGAAGCGTTAATTTCTTTCTGATGAACTAAGAGCCCCTTGAAGAAGTGACCAAAAATCCCGCGATTAGCTAATTCATTCTTTCTGGCAACATGTTGTCAGAGCGTTTCCCCAACTCAAGTAGACGCCGCCTCATGGCATCCCTCTCTTCTGCTAATTGACGCTGCGCGTGTTCCACAGCCATATCTGTGAGGACTGATAAGACATTAGAAATGGACAACGTGCGTTTTTCCCGAAACGAAGCCTCTCGTTTGCGCAGGCTGTGGTAGCGAAGACTCGCATCATGATTACCGTGTTCGACAAAGTCACTGTTCTCCCCAGATTCACTTTGCCTGACGAATCTGAAACGCCGCTTGGCTACCTGGACAGACCTTTTATTTCCTAGATTCCTACGTATGCTAGTCAGACGCTTGCATGTATAAACGTCACCATTGTTGTCGTGAAATGTGCCGAGGTCTTCATTTTCAGCGCCTCTGGTGGTCAAAGCATCCGCTGGTCGTGCTATTTCCAGGCTATCTCCGGGTCTGCCTCCAGGTGATAGTTCGTTTGCAGATCGTTTTCTATCGGCTTCTGAAGTAGACTCAGCACCCACTTGCAGCTAGTCAAGGAGCGTAGACCTCCAACAAACTTATTTCAAGTGTTCTTGCCCAGTGCCATCGGTTCAATGTCTTTTTATGTCCACTTGATTCCCTTTATGTCTGCATCCAGTTCTCTTCTCCGTGTATTCTTCGGTCTATCTCTACCTCTCTTACTTTGGAGATTCCAGAGCAATGACTGCCTTGTAAGCTACGAACAGGTTTTCTCGTGGTGTGTCTTATCCATCTCCAGCGATATCTTCTGAAGTTTTCTTTGTTGTGTGAAAGTGCTGCAAAGTTGCATACGGGTCAGATAAATCTTATGGCTGATCTTGCTTTACTTATCTTAGAATAGAAGTCCTAGTTCCTCCTTCTTTGATTTTCCTTCCTAATTGTTAAGGTTTAACAAGGGCTGCTGAGCTTGTCGCTCTTTCGCAGTGTCACAAGATGGATTTTGGTGCGTCTTTTTTCCAATCTCTCTTTCACTGAGGCCGATTCAAGTCTCGTTTAATCATCTGAGCAAAAAAGTATGTGAGCCACGATTGGCGTAAGTTGTCATTTTACATTTTATATTACTAACATGTGAACTAACACACACACACACACACACACACACACACACACACACACACACACACACACACACACACACACACACACACACACACACACACACACACACACACACACACACACACACACACACACACACACACACACACACACACACACACACACACACACACACACACACACCACACACACACACACACACACACACACACCCCACACACACACACACCACACACACACACACACACACACACACACACACACACACACACACACCACACACACACACACATATTACCATGTGAATATTTTTAAGTGAAAATCTCTAGTGGATGTCCCAGTCATTCGAGGCTGGCAACTTCAGCGTATAGAATGATGATTTCATGAACCATCACTGCCAAGGGCTGGCGACTGCTTTATTGCCAGTTTCTTAAAGAGAACTAAACGCATAAAGTGTCCCACGTTCCATATGGAGCAAGGAGGAAAAGATGAAGAAAGTATGTACATTCTAATTAAAATACTTACAGTTTCAAACCGTTGTGAATGTTGATGTTAACATACGCACTTTAAAATTAATGGAAGGTTCAAACTTTTCAAATCAGTATAAACATAAATGAAAGCATATTCAATTTATATTGTGAACACTTTTCAATCAGTGGAAATGTAAATGTAAACATATTTTATTTGAGCTATTAACCTTTTCATCTAAATGTAATGTAAAGCTAAAGCCATTCAATTTAAATGTAAAAGAAAGTTTTGTCCCAAGGGATTTAATTTAATTCTCATCGAGGGTAAATTCTGAGATAAATGGGATGGTAGAATAGAAGAAAGGGGACATATAAGTATGTGTCGGGAAACGCAATACTCAGAAGAGCATTTCGTTTCTTTTCTTTATCATAGTTATTGGTGGTACCAGCAGAAAGTACTATCTCTGGAATAAGAAGGGACAAGTGGCCTAAGCTTTAAGACGAGGGACCAACTTTGTAGACTCTCTTTGACATTTCTGGGAAACGAGCTACACCAGACAACCTTGACCAGCGACGAGCGTGAGCAATGTAAAACGAACCCATCAGCGGGAGCAGAAACTACTATTCTCAACTAAGTGCAAAATATACGCTGCCAAAGTGAACTTTTTCCCATCGATCCTACTATAAATCAATGATGAAACTTTTCTTCTAAACTATTCAATTATTTTTAAACTGTTAAAACTTAAGTGATTATTAAATTTTGTTATTTGTAATTTTACAAATTTAACTTCGATTTAATCCTTTTAAATGTATAGAATTAACGTGCCATTCCAAATTCATTGTTTCCGGTTATTGTTACACCTGCAAAGTCATTTTTTTAAGAATGAGACTTACCCATTTTGCCCATACCTTGCCACCAAGTTCTTGTGAGAAGGTAGACACCTTTTCCTATTTAGATACTCCATTTCAGTTATGGCCACTTTTTTCATCACCCACTTCAGTGAAGTGTAGGGTGACAGCCTTTTTATGTGCACCCGCCATATTTTTTTTGCCAATTTTTTTTTCCTTGTGACGTTAACTCGCTTGTCATGTTATTTCATGTTTTATGATTCGCACAAGTGTGAGAGATATTGATGACTATAAACCCATAAAGCGTTTTGTTAGTTCGTTAATGAATGTTAGTTACTGTTCTATTTTGCTCATATATATATTTTTTTGGCCACTTATTAGTACTATTTGTAGCTACCATAACCTCTATTGTTTTTTTTGTTTTTTTTCCATGTGTCCCTCGTTTATGTTATGTCCATCAGGCCCTACCCCTTCATGATCGATTTTTGTGTGTGAACTGTTAATGGTGTTATTTCATCCATTATTCCCATGTATTGTTTATTGTAGTCCTTCTGACATGATTTATGGTGGGTTACATGAATCACAATAATTTTGTTTTAGAGTTAGTAAATTTATTTTCTAGGGAATAAAGTGTCTCCCTACGGGATACACTTTAGTGGCCCAGGGCGTATGTGACAGTACGGACTGTTACGTCGGATTAACACTAAGGTGCTGCCACTTAATTATAGTTAGGGTAAGAATACTTAGCAAGATTAAACACTAAGTATTTGAGCGTGTCTAGTTAGCGTAATAACACTAGTCACAAATCCTATGAGTGATTTAATTAAAGTGTTCAGGAATGACGTCATCGAACTTGGGGTAGAATTGCTCAGTAGCTAGGACGGAAGTGATGGTTTGAGAGAAGGGGGTTAAGTGAGTTGGTTTTAGGCACGAGATGAGCGAGGCAGTGATTTTGGGGTTTGGACCATCTTGTAAGTTCGATGGCTGTGTGTTATTTCATGGGATGACTGGTTTGTATACCGCAGAAGCACATGTATTTATGAACTATTATGAAGTTGTCAGAGTGTGCAGACACTTAATAAAGGTGTTCATTCATATTTAATCCAGCTTGAACTTATTTCCTGAACGTCAGTAGGAAGCGTCGTTTGTTTACATCAGGTAATTGAGAAAAGAATGTTACCATATTTTCGACGATCATGCAGCCTAAAACATAAACACAGTTACGAGTCTCCAAAAGAATCACCTGGGTTATGTTCCTATTCTGTAATCACCATCTCTGGCAGTCGCCAGTAAAACAACAGATGAACATTGATAAAAGATTCCACCCCATTCTTACCCTGTCACACTAGACTTGATTTGTCACCGTGACCAAGCCCGGTCACATCTAACTTGATTTGTTGCCGTTCCCGTCCACTCCCCCGGCCACAGGGAAACAAAGAAAGAAAAAAAAAACGTTAGCTCCCTCAGGTATGTCGTAAAAGGTGAAGAATATGAGCGTGTGCCAGCAATCTCATCGCGTAATTCAAAATGTCACAGAGACCACTGCTGCAAAAGCTTGTGGGGGGGGGGGGGGGGGGGGGGGGGGGGGGGGGGGGGGGGGGAAGAATCTGCAGTGATGTCTCCATGCTGTGTAAGGAGTGATAAATAAGAAGATGATGATTTTGCTACTTTTACTGTTAGCATAGTAATTTATATGTTCCTGTGAGTCGTGCAGGTAAATATGGGCAGACATAGATCACATGCAAAACGATCAGGATCTCCTGTTGTTTATCACGTGTTTAGTGTAATCCTACATAGAAATATGAATAAAATATAATCCTGCAAACAAACATTAAAACAATATAATCCTACAAAGAAACAGTAATAAAATATAATCATTCAAATAAACATTAATAAATATAATCCTACAAAGAAATATGAATAAAATAGAATTCTTCAAAGAAACATTAATAAAATGTAATCCTTCAAAGAAATACGAATAAAATATAATCCTACAAAGAAACATTAATAAAATATAATCCTACAAAGAAACATTGATAAAATATAATCCTACAAATAAATGTTTATAAAAAAATAATCCTTAAAAAAACAGTAATAAAAATATCATCCGACAAAGAAACATTAATAAAATATAATCCTACAAAGAAAAATTAATAAAATATAATGTTACAAAGAAACATTAATAAAGTATAATCCTACAAAGAAACGTTAATAAAATATAATCCTACAAATAAACATTAATAAATTATAATCCGAATTCAATGTCCTTTATGGTACCCATGCTGCGAAAGTAGTAAACCTCGATTATTTCATTAAAAAAAAAATTAAAACTAGCTTATAGGTGTTGGAAGGTAAGAATTATGTGCATTATGTATTTATACAGTAACTTGTATACTTATTATATTTAAAAATAATGAGTGAGAAAAAAGCCTCAGTAAAATGCAACATAATTACGTGTATTTACTTATGTTTTTTCAGGTATTTGGAGCAATCACATTTTTTAATGGCGCCGCTCCAGTTCCGTTCGGCACTGCTAGTGACTTCTCAAGCTCCACTCAGTCTCATATTATTTTTAATTATATTTTTTGAAAAATGCACGCTGTAACTTTGAAAAAGAAACTTTATTTATTCAAACATTTTCAAACACATTAAATGTCACTTAAACTAGAATGAGTAATCATTCTGGTACTCATAATTTGTTTTGTGAAAAACAAAGATTATTGATGCAATCATATCGTCTGTTATAGGTCATTTACCATTAATTTTAAAGCCGAAAACAGTCGCCTTACACCAGCGTGAGTTGTTGACATGTTCTAAGCGGGTACTACAAGCAGCCTGAATGTGGTATGGATAGATGTAAGTGACCACAAAAAAACAGACTTAATTCTTGGTCTGTCAGCAAATTCCATGGCCTTAGAATCTTCCCGAAACGTTCTGTCCAATAATGGTTTATTACATTTATGAACCGCATTCCGGCATCTTTCCTGTTTATCATTTTACTTTTTGAAGTCATCATCGTCTGAAGTACGTGCTTACATTTGAAAGTATTAGTGCTTACATTATTTCCATTTCTGTGGGACGAATGGAAACTAGTCATCATACGGTTGCACAATTGTTATTAAGTACTTCGAATTGTTTTTCGGATTTAATTTGTTTTTTTTTCTTTCAGATTGTCAGAATATTTTGGTTTTAGAATGTTCAGATAAATGGTTACAGGCATGTAATATCTTCACTCATTCATCCATTATCTTTCAGCTCCCTGTGGAGCATATATCACCAAGCCTTCCTGCCCTGTTACAACCATTCAATGTCTTTGTAAGTCTTCATTATTCCTTGCAACATCTTCTTCTTCATTCACATCCTTTCAACATCTTCTTCTTCTCCTTCTTCTTCTTCTCCTTCTTCATTCACATCCTTTCAACATCTCCTTCTTCTTCTTCTCTTTCTTCATTCACATCCTTTCAAACATCTTCCCTCCCATTCACACCCTTCAATCACCCAACCCCCTTCTTCATCTCCTTCATTTTCATTCATCCTTTCTCTTCTTCTTCCTTTCCTTCATTCACACCCTCAACATCTTCTTCTTCTTCATTCACCACCCTTTCACTTCTTCTTCTTCTCCTTCCATTTTTCAACATCTTCTTCTCCTTCTTCATTCACACCCTTTCAACATCTTCTTCTTCTTCTTCTTCAACATCTTCTTTCTCCTTCTTCATCAATCCCTTTCAACATCTTCTCTCTTCTCATTCCCTTAGAATTTCACACATCTTTCACCCACCCATCTCCTTCAACATCTTTCAATCCTCATCTTCTTCTTCTTCTCCTTCTTCATTCACATCCTTTTCAACATCACCACTTCCCTCTTCCTTCATACACATCCTTTCAACATCTTCTTCTTCATTCACATCCTTCTTCATTCACCTTTTTCTTCCCAAATCTCCCTTTTCAACTCACCCCATCTTCTTCTCTCCTTCATCCTTCCCAACACCCCTTTCTTCATCTTCTCCCTCTTCTTTCCCCTCTTCATCTTCTTCTTCTCCTTCTCATTCACATCCTTTCAACATCTCTTCTTCTTCATTCCTTCTTCATTCACTCATCACCTTTCCAACATCTTCAAACTTCCTTCATCTCCTTCTTTCTCACATCCCCCTTCTCAACATCTTCTTCTTCTTTCACTTCTTCATTCACACCCTTTCAACATCTTCTTCTTCTTCTCCTTCTTCATTCACATCCTTTCAACATCTTCTTCTTCTTCTTCTCCTTCTTCCTTCACATCCTTTCAACCTCTTCTTCTTCTCCTCCTTCTTCATTCACATCCTTTCAACATCTTCTTCTTCTTCTCCTTCTTCATTCACACCCTTTCAACATCTTCTTCTTCTTCTTCTCTTTCTTCATTCACATCCTTTCAACATCTTCTTCTTCTCCTTCATTCACACCCTTTCAACATCTTCTTCTTCTCCTTCTTCATTCACATCCTTTCAACATCTTCTTCTTCTCCTTCTTCATTCACATCCTTTCAACATCTTCTTCTTCTCCTTCTTCATTCACATCCTTTCAACATCTTCTTCTTCTTCTCCTTCTTCATTCACACCCTTTCAACATCTTCTTCTCCTTCTTCTCCTTCTTCATTAAAACCCTTTCAACATCTTCTTCTCCTTCTTCATTCACACCCTTTCAACATCTTCTTCTTCTTCTTCTCCTTCTTCTCTCACATCCTTTCAACATCTTCTTCTTCTTCTCCTTCTTCATTCACACCCTTTCAACATCTTCTTCTTCTCCTTCTTCATTCACATCCTTTCAACATCTTCTTCTTCTTCTTCTCTTTCTTCATTCACATCCTTTCAACATCTTCTTCTTCTCCTTCTTCATTCACACCCTTTCAACATCTTCTTCTCCTTCTTCATTCACACCCTTTCAACATCTTCTTCTTCTCCTTCTTCATTCACACCCTTTCAACATCTTCTTCTTCTCCTTCTTCATTCACATCCTTTCAACATCTTCTTCTTCTTCTCCTTCTTCATTCACACCCTTTCAACATCTTCTTCTCCTTCTTCTCCTTCTTCATTAAAACCCTTTCAACATCTTCTTCTCCTTCTTCATTCACACCCTTTCAACATCTTCTTCTTCTTCTTCTCCTTCTTCATTCATACCCTTTCAACATCTTCTTCTTCTTCTTCTCCTTCTTCATTCACACCCTTTCAACATCTTCTTGTCTCTCCTTCTCTCTTTCCTCATGTTGTCTCTCCTTCTCTCTTTCGTTCGCCTTGCGGATTTCTATTTCCTCATCAATCGTCTTCTGCTCCCTAGCTTCGGCTGCTTTTTTCTTCTCCCTAGCTTCTGCTTCTTTCCTCTTAGCTTCTTCTTCTTTGTTCTCCGCATAATATCTGTCAAGTTCGTCCCTGACAAAAACTTTCGCTTCTTCTTCTTCCAATCCCTCTTCCCCTGCTTCCTATCTGAGCTTCTACCTAAGCTTTGCACGCTCTGCCATTGTAAATAGCTGACTGAGACTTATTCGAGAAAGAAGTAAGAAAAAGGATACACTGGTTCCTTACCACTTACGAGAAATTACAAAACAAAAAGATATATTTTTTAACTGGGATACCTCCTCCTATATCTATCAGTATCTAAACTATCGCTGCTATTAATGGAAATTAAAGCTCCTAATGCAGACGACTACGCCAAATAAATGGTAGTTCAGACTATCACTGACAAAAACTAAGTATTACAGTGGAAACCAAAGACAAATTTATCCTGGCAAAAATTTTAAGGAGAAAAAAAATCCCTTACTTTTTAAGTCCACTATCAAGTTCACCCCTAAAGTCAGTTAGTGTAAGGGAGGCAATTTACTGGACTAAATAGTCTGAACGCGCTCCTTAGCTTAGCTCAAAACATCTTCTGCTTAAAAATTAAAACCCTGTGATTGTTACACAATCACACACTACCAGTGGCTTTGTATTACAAAATCAATACACAACATATTCCGACAAAGATCACCCTGTAAATCAATTGTATATACTCTAACAATGCTGTGGAAAAACAATAGATATATGTCGTAAATTTATTTTGAGAGAATGAGTCTTAGAATAGTGGTCCGGTCAGAGTGGAGAATGGTGGTGAAAAGCTCAGTGATAGGAAAAGGTTAGCGAGTAAATAGTTGATTCACAGAGTTCTGGGGAGAGTAAAGACAGACTTATTTACGACAAATCGTTCCTCTCAATCTTCTCTTCCACTCTCCTGGTCAAACAATTATTTGCCAGTTTCCAGACACACATCTGCGCTCACACCGATTTGGTGCTTCAAAACACACAGACGCACGTGGATACAAACGAAATTAAACAAATATGGGGAATTTGGGCCTTGGTAGTCCAACACAGAACTAGATAAGTTTATGCGGTTTATTAGCATTAAAAAACCAATAATATCAAGTATCATGAGTTTACAGAACAAAATATATGATTACAGAAAATACAAATACCAATGGTGGGGAGGGGGTGAAGAAGATTGGTATCGACTAAGTCCTTCCCACTTATTAGACAAAGATAAACCCAGTCCAAAGATAGATAGTTATTAAGAACATAGGTAATGTAACCCAACAGTGAATTTAATTACTCTGAAAGAGGGGTTACAATATTAGTTATGGTGGTAGACAAAAAAAAAAACCTGTTATCCCAATTGTGTCTTCCCTTTACTAAGCAAAGAAAAAAAAGGGGGGGGGGGTGGGATGAAACAGAGTTAACAAATTATCCCACTTAAAGGAACAATGCAGGGTATACAGAAAAAAATGTATTACCCGGTAGGCAAGTTAACAAATGGTTTTGCAAAAAAATAAATCTCCTGTCATTCATGCACGCTGTGAGGATCCACACTCATATACACACACACTTACCGATTGCAGCATCAGACAATCCATAGAATGATATACACAGTAATTAAACTCTTGACATGTGAAACTGTCTAGTCCTTCGATGTCCCGCCCCAGATGTAGTGAGGTTAGTTGATAAAAAAAATTCCGACTTATCGCCGGACTTGAAGGCCTAAGAGTTCTTGTGTTTTATTATATAAAAAGGAGTCTATGGGATGGCACTGACACAGTTCGACACGGGGTGAAAATGAGGTGATGGTAAAATTCCTTCAATGCGTGATGATAGCAACTGACCGGTAAAGTTTTTAATCCAGTGAGGAAAAACTAGGCTCAGTCACAGTCAGGTAAATCGGTAATCTCTCACATTTAGAGCAGTAAATAAAATATTGCTACTGGCACTGTTCACTTTCCAGTTTATCTCACAGATTGAAATTAAATTTGATGATAATATTTAAATGTTCTTGGGTAGGCTTTCTTTCATGTAATTATGATAGCTAGGCCGCACCGGACCGCCACAAGATTAAATTAAAAAAAAATATCTCATCAAATTGTCTGGAAGTTTAAGAACCGAGTATGGAAACTCTCTGTATGATTTCTTTATGCTGGGATTGCAAAGGTGACCATTCTATAGAAAAAGATATAAAACCCATGACAATCATAATCATACCTCAAAAATCAAATAATATACTTAACGCGCGATAAATTTACCGTTAAGGCTATCATATACACAGTCTAATGGTTAAACTACGCATCTTTATATATAGGACTTAACTAAATTTATTAATTATAAATTCCTTCGCGACTTTAAAAGTTACTTTAACATTTAAGCATCTATTATTTTTGGAAATGTTATAATAGATATATCATTAAATTTACCACTGGAACTTTTGGGATGAGTTTAATTAAATAGATTAAATAAACACAAAATCCAGTGAAATAAAATGAAAGCACTAGACCACTGATCACTTTAACAAATTTATTATACCGTGCACAGAAAAAGAAACACTCCAATGGTAGCCACCAATTCAGATGGAAATCTAGCAAAATTTCTACGATAGCTAGTGAATCTAAAATCTCTGGCAACTGAATGATAGCATGGCTTTCTACGTGGTCTGTATATATTTAAAATGGAATTAAAGATGAGGGGGGCATGAGAACGTTGACACCTTTTTTGATCTCAGGAGACTTTCGGGGATCTGACCGACAGACTAAAGAGAGATGCCGTCCCCTGGTTTCCCGTTTCCCCGTTCGTTGCATCCGACATCTTTCCCCGTTCGCTCCGTCTGCGGTCGGTTTAGCGCTTAACATGGAGGTGCGAAAAATTCCGGCAAGAAACTTCCCCGTTCGTTTCAGTGACCACTACTGCTTTGATAGCATGCCGCCCGTCCTTCCTGAGATCTCCACCAGTGTCTTTCTTCTGACCGCTCTGGTCCATCTTGCGAGCGGTTTAGTGTTCGCGCGGAAATGATAAATACCTGCGAGAAACTAGCTTCTCTGCTCGGGGATCGTCTCAGTGTCTTTAGATCTCATGCCGCATACTAAGTGAGTCCCGGTGGAATCGGTTCGCTCTGGCGAAACCAAAAAGTTACAACAAATGTTCAGGGGTTCTAATGTTATGAAAAGCTAAAGTCCCTTTAATCATCCATCAAATCAGGGAAAATTCACTTGTCGAACTAGAAGTACGTCACAATCGTCCCCACTTTTAGACATGAAACAATTTTTCATGTTTCCTTCTTGACAATGGAGGTGACCTGATTGGTGGTTTTAGGATGAGTGGTATCTTCAGTTTGCTCTTCTTCCTCTGTAGACCAGTTTCTACTCAGGAAATCAGCCCCGACATTCTGTCTTCCTGGAATATATTGAACTTTGAAAGAATAAACGCTTAAAAGAAGGTCCCACCGCATGATCCTTGCGTTAAATTCTTTATTGGCACCAAGAAAGGCTAACGGAGCGTGGTCTGTTTGTATCGTAAAAGATGTACCATAGAGAAACTCATGATGGCGTCTGATACCGTCAATCAGAGCGAGGCATTCTCTTTCGACTACGCTGTAGTTCCGTTCAGCTTTATTTAATTTCCGACTGCCATAGGCAACTGGAAATAGCATGTTCAGGTCACTATCCTCGGCTTGAAGCAGTGTTGACCCGATGCCCTGACCTGACGCGTCGACCCGCAGTACGAAAGGTTTCTTGAGGTCAGGCAACCTCAAAATGGGGTATGCAGACAACTGTCCTTTCAAAGTGCTGTACGCGTGCTCGCACTTTTGATCCCAAATGACCTTATCAGGTCAACCTTTCTTTGTGAAGTCAGTCAGAGGTGCCGTCAGTCCGTTGAAGTTCTGGATGTACTTCTGATAGTATGCACATAGTGATATGAAGGAACGTACGTCTTTCTTCGTTCGGGGTCTTTTTACTGCCACTATTTTCTCCATGTTCTTCTTAATAGGCCAACTGCATCCGTGAGAAATAGTATGCCCCAAGAAGTCTAACTGTTCAAACCCGATGAGACATTTGCTAGGTCTGGCTGTGAGACCAGTTTCCTGTAGTCTCCTGAGGAGCATAGCAACCGTAGCAATATGTTCTTCGTAGGTTTCCGATGCAATTAATATGTCATCCATGAAATTATGGATATGGGGACTTTGCAAAGGTTCTAGAAGCTTCCTCATCATCCAGGTGAACACTCCTGGTGCGTTATGCAAACCGAATGGCATCACATTAAATGTGTAATGTCCTTCACTAGTGCTGAAAGCTAACAAAGGTTTGATTTCCTCCTTGACTGGTATTTGATAATAACCTTTACTGAGGTCAATCTTGGAGAAAATCTTTGCTTTGCTGAGCTTGGTGAACAACTCAGAAGCAGTTTGGAGAGGTTCGGGCTGGAATTCCGTTACCGCGTTTAGCAGCCGGTAATCTATACACAGCCGAACTTCCTTATTGGGCTTCTGCAACAGCACTACACTCGAACTGTAACGAGATGTAGACTCACTGATAATTCCTGCCTGACGCAGCTTGTCTATTTCTCCGCGAAGTGCATCAGCTTTAGTTTAAGGGATGGGGTAAACTCTGGTTCGAACAGGGGTCTCGTTTGTTAATTTCATATCAAATTCGATGAGATTTGTTCGACCAGGTACATCTGTTAAGACTGCACTGTACTGCTTCAGTAGCGCCCTGGTTTCTGTTTGTTGTTCTGGTGAGAGATTGTCGCCGAACTTGACATCTTTAAAGGATTCTGTGGGTTGCAATGGGTATTCCATGCAACCATCATCATCTTCCTCGTCTTCCGTTGCTATGGCGACAACCAGGAGATGCTCGGCGGATGGCACCGGTCTTTCCAAATATTTCTTAAGCAGATTTATGTGGAAGACCTTCTTTCCTTTGATGGAGATCTTGTAATTGGTACGTGAGATCTTTTTAAGGACGGTAAACGGCCCTTGCCATCCGATGCGAAGTTTATTGCTTCCGGTTGGAAGTAGCAACAAAACTTTTCCCCCTGGTTGGAGCTCTCTGTCTTTTGCAGCTTTGTTGTATCTTTTAGTGTGCTTGGCGCGGGCTTTCTTAAGGTTGGTTGTAGCTAGATCCCAACCTAGCTTTAGCCTTTCCTTGAGCTCAGATACATACTTACTTGCGGAGACGACTGTCTCGTCAGCCTTTTGGTCTGTCAGGGACCGAAGGAAGGCTTCTAGTGGCCCCTTAATAGGTCTGCCAAATAAAAGTGTAGCTGGCGCGAATCCCGTAGACGCTTGGGGAACCTCTCGGTAGGCGAATAAGACAGCCGATATATATAGGTCCCAGTCTTCCGGTTTCTCCTGACCCAGCTTACGTAACATGGTGGTGAGGGTGCCGTTAAAACGTTCCACGAGCCCATTTCCAGCCGGATGGTAGGGACTTGTGTGGATATGTTTCGCCCTCAAGATCTTAAAGATCTCCTCCATTAACAGGCTACGGAATTGGGATCCATTGTCCGTCGAAACTTGTTGAGGGAATCCGAACCGTGTAAAGATTTGCACGAGGGCTTCTGCGACATGCTTGGAATTTATGCATGGTAGCGGTACAGCTTCGGCCCACATTGTGCAAGTGTCGACTAAGGTCAGGGTGAACCTGTTCCTTCTTTTGGTCCTTTCCAGGGGTCCAATGATGTCGACAGCAACCCGTTCAAATGGAGTACCCACTATTGGCATTTGCCCCATAGGTACTGGGGGTGTCAAGTGCTTTGGTGCTACCCGTTGGCACTGGGCGCAGGATTTCACATACCTGATAATGTCAGAGTTCATTCCTGGCCACCAATAGTGGTTTTTTATTCGCTGAATAGTGGCGTTTTGTCCCATATGTCCGCTAAAGGGAAGAGAGTGCCCCATTTCTAAGATCTGGCTTCTGTACTGCGTCGGTACTAGGAGCTGGTTATTCCCCGTGTCCGGGTTGCCCGTTCTACGATACAATACGCCATCCTTAGAAAAGATGTCTCCGTTGTGTCTGGGGTCCTTAGCCATGGGCAGTTTTCTAAAGCAGAGCTCCAGAGTAGGGTCCTTTTGTTGCGCCTCCTTCAGTTCATTCGGCAACAAATTTGGCGCAGGCTCCCTCTCCTTCTTGGCTTGCCCTCTTGTGGTTACCGCTGCCACAATCGGCTCCTTTGGTCTCCCAATAAACACATATCTACATCCCAGGATAACTGGGTAGATCGGATCATCCATTATGGCCGCTTTAATAACACCTCTGACAAAATCAGAGTGTATTTCTACCAGTGCGATAGGAAGCGTCCTGGGCGCATCACTCTTAAAAACTCCACTAAGTTTGACGGTTTCCTCTTTCTCCTGACCTGGTTTGACTAGGTGTTTAGCAAAAATACAACTAAAACTTAATCCAGTGTCAAAGAGACAAGTAGTTGAGGTACCATTCAAAATTACAGTTCCTCGAGTTGAGGGTCGGTCCCCCTCAGGTTGAGAATCACTGACATTGACTCTACTTTTCGAGGCTGTATGCAAACATCCAACGCGGTTAGGCCCGGTCTGCTTGCCCTGATCAGACGTTCCTGTTGTAGGTGTCTTTCCTTTTCCTTGACCTAGGTGGCCGCGCTGCCACGTAGGCTTGGTGGGTTGATCAGAATTGTTATTTTGGGGATATCGGGTTTTGTAGAATTTCGATTTTTCCTGGGGAGGTCTCTGGTTATTACTTTCTCGTTGGTTATAATGCTGAGAGGAATTGGAAAAATAGGATGACTGCTCTAGATTTTGTTTTCGAGATGGCTCATCTGTGGGTTTACGTTTAGTGCTGGGAAATTCGGCCATTGCATTGCTATAGCGTTCGGCCTTATTGAGGATGTCCTCAAGCCTGACTGCCCCCTGTTCAGCCAAAAATCTACGGGTGTCATTGGACAAAGTGGATTTTATCTGTTCAACAAGAACAATTTCTAGAACTCCCTCATATGAAAGAGGTAATTCAGATAATTCTATGCACTTTGTCAAATAGCCCGTGAGACGTGAAGAGAACTGCGGAAAAGTTTCCGTGCTCTCTTTCCGGCTGTTTCTGAACATTTGCAGAAATTTTCGGGCGGTCATCTCAAACCGTTCTATCAAGGCCTTCTTTAGCATGTAATCATGTTGGTTCGGTCCCAGCTTTGTGTATACGTCATAAGCATTAGCTTTTAGTGACGTTGAGAGCTTAAGTGCCCAGCGGGAACTCTCTAACCCATACAGATTTGCGAGCCTTTCGAATTTTTCTAGGTAGCTGTCAATTTTTTCATTGGGGCTAGGAAAAGATTCTAAAGCAAAAGACATCGCCGTTAATTGGGCAGACTGAGTGCTGGAGAGATCCCTTGACTGGGACTGGGGCGAAGACGGCTCTCCGTTATTCGAAGTAGAGGCGCCCCGACTCTCTAAAGCCTTAAGCGCCAGTTCATGTTGTCTTTCCCGCTCCCTTTCTCTCTCTCTGCGGGCTTCCATTTCTGCCTCAATTTTCTTGTTTTCTGCCTCAATTTTCTTGTTCTCTGCCTCAATTTTCTTCTGCTCCAATAAACGCTCCTCCGCCTTTTTCTTTTCTGCTCTATCTTGAGCATCTTTCCTCTCTGCTCTCTCTTGTGCTTCCTTCCTTTCCGCGTCAGACCTTTCAAGTTCCTGGTTGACAAACAAGTTAGCGGATTCTCCTTCTAAACCTGATTCTTTCGCCTCCAGCCTTAGGATGGATCTCATCTGAATCCTCTCTGACATAATTAAAGAACTGGATGGTTCTACTATTAGAGAATAGCAAGAAAGAACAAGAAGGGAAAAAAAAACTCAAAGCCGCTACGAGAAAAAAACCAAAGTATAAAACAATTTACTTGTGTTACCTCCTGTGTTAACTTATCGCCGCTATTATTGTCACTTAAGACTCCTAACGCAAGCGACTAAGCCAATTAAATTGGTAAGTTACACTAGAAAAAAATCTACTATTACTAACAGTAGAGAAAGATTTATATTAAAACAATTTAAAAGGAAAAAAAAATTTCCCGAAAATTTTAATTCTCTAACAACAAACTCCGTCCCTGAAGTCACTTTTATGAGAAGAGACGTGTTAACAAGACTTAAAAAGTCAGAACAAGGCGTCTTTAGCTAAGCTCAACTCAAACGCTTCAAAAACCTTTAGTGACTGTAAAACCAGTCACGCAATCCCAGCAAATCTTATAAAGAAAAATGTAATGTTTCTCTGCCAGAGAATAATTTAAATAACAAATAATTTTGTTTATCCGTACTTTCTACTGCTGTGAAAAGAAAATAACCTGTAAATATGCTGTGTGGACGACCCAAATACTATCAGGCGTTGTCTAGGGGTGTAATTAATTATTTTTTATTTATTTCCCTAAATCACAGAGACAGATCATTCACACTCTATCTAGTTAGACCCAGACTTAATCAGACTCAAAAATATCTTTATTCCGGCTAGGCGATTGCCTCAAATGTAGCTCAAGATGCAGGACCAGCCCACAAATATGTGCGCATCAAATGTATCTCAAAATTATCCCGGCGAGCCAGCCAAATATTGTCGTAAATTTATTTTGAGAGAATGAGTCTTAGAATAGTGGTCCGGTCAGAGTGGAGAATGGTGGGGAAAAGCTCAGTAATAGGAAAAGGTTAGCGAGTAAATAGTTGATTCACAGAGTTCTGGGGAGAGTAAAGACAGACTTATTTACGACAAATCGTTCCTCTCAATCTTCTCTTCCACTCTCCTGGTCAAACAATTATTTGCCAGTTTCCAGACACACATCTGCACTCACACCGATTTGGTGCTTCAAAACACACAGACGCACGTGGATACAAACGAAATTAAACAAATATGGGGAATTTGGGCCTTGGTAGTCCAACACAGAACTAGATAAGTTTATGCTGTTTATTAGCATTAAAAAACCAATAATATCAAGTATCATGAGTTTACAGAACAAAATATACGATTACAGAAAATACAAATACCAATGGTGGGGAGGGGGTGAAGAAGATTGGTATCGACTAAGTCCTTCCCACTTATTAGACAAAGATAAACCCAGTCCAAAGATAGATAGTTATTAAGAACATAGGTAATGTAACCCAACAGTGAATTTAATTACTCTGAAAGAGGGGTTACAATATTAGTTATGGTGGTAGACAAAAAAAACCCTGTTATCCCAATTGTGTCTTCCCTTTACTAAGCAAAGAAAAAAAAAGGGGGGGGGGGATGAAACAGAGTTAACAAATTATCCCACTTAAAGGAACAATGCAGGGTATACAGAAAAAAATGTATTACCCGGTAGGCAAGTTAACAAATGGTTTTGCAAAAAAATAAATCTCCTGTCATTCATGCACGCTGTGAGGATCCACACTCATATACACACACACTTACCGATTGCAGCATCAGACAATCCATAGAATGATATACACAGTAATTAAACTCTTGACATGTGAAACTGTCTAGTCCTTCGATGTCCCGCCCCAGATGTAGTGAGGTTAGTTGATAAAAAAAATTCCGACTTATCGCCGGACTTGAAGGCCTAAGAGTTCTTGT
The DNA here is from genome assembly GCA_024509875.1 of Oreohelix idahoensis. Lineage (NCBI taxonomy): Eukaryota > Metazoa > Mollusca > Gastropoda > Stylommatophora > Oreohelicidae > Oreohelix > Oreohelix idahoensis. The sequence goes on from JAMPIV010012143.1 coordinate 263,552, forward strand.
GTTTTATTATATAAAAAGGAGTCTATGGGATGGCACTGACACAGTTCGACACGGGGTGAAAATGAGGTGATGGTAAAATTCCTTCAATGCGTGATGATAGCAACTGACCGGTAAAGTTTTTAATCCAGTGAGGAAAAACTAGGCTCAGTCACAGTCAGGTAAATCGGTAATCTCTCACATTTAGAGCAGTAAATAAAATATTGCTACTGGCACTGTTCACTTTCCAGTTATCTCACAGATTGAAATTAAATTTGATGATAATATTTAAATGTTCTTGGGTAGGCTTTCTTTCATGTAATTATGATAGCTAGGCCGCACCGGACCGCCACAAGATTAAATTTAAAAAATGTCTCATCAAATTGTCTGGAAGTTTAAGAACCGAGTATGGAAACTCTCTGTATGATTTCTTTATGCTGGGATTGCAAAGGTGACCATTCTATAGAAAAAGATATAAAACCCATGACAATCATAATCATACCTCAAAAATCAAATAATATACTTAACGCGCGATAAATTTACCGTTAAGGCTATCATATACACTCGCGTATTTAATTATGTATTTAAGAAAACACATCACGAGTCTAATGGTTAAACTACGCATCTTTATATATAGGACTTAACTAAATTTATTAATTATAAATTCTTTCGCGACTTTAAAAGTTACTTTAACATTTAAGCATCTATTATTTTTGGAAATGTTATAATAGATATATCATTAAATTTACCACTGGAACTTTTGGGATGAGTTTAATTAAATAGATTAAATAAACACAAAATCCAGTGAAATAAAATGAAAGCACTAGACCACTGATCACTTTAACAAATATATTATACCGTGCACAGAAGAAGAAACACTCCAATGGTAGCCACCAATTCAGATGGAAATCTAGCAAAATTTCTACGATAGCTAGTGAATCTAAAATCTCTGGCAACTGAATGATAGCATGGCTTTCTACGTGGTCTGTATATATTTAAAATGGAATTAAAGATGAGGGGGGCATAAGAACGTTGACACCTTTTTTGATCTCAGGAGACTTTCGGGGATCTGACCGACAGACTAAAGAGAGATGCCGTCCCCTGGTTTCCCGTTTCCCCGTTCGTTGCATCCGACATCTTCCCCCGTTCGCTCCGTCTGCAGTCGGTTTAGCGCTTAACATGGAGGTGCGAAAAATGCCGGCAAGAAACTTCCCCGTTCGTTTCAGTGACCACTACTGCTTTGATAGCATGCCGCCCGTCCTTCCTGAGATCTCCACCAGTGTCTTTCTTCTGACCGCTCTGGTCCATCTTGCGAGCGGTTTAGTGTTCGCGCGGAGATAATAAATACCTGCGAGAAACTAGCTTCTCTGCTCGGGGATCGTCTCAGTGTCTTTAGATCTCATGCTGCATACTAAGTGAGTCCCGGTGGAATCGGTTGGCTCTGGCGAAACCAAAAAGTTACAACAAATGTTCAGGGGTTCTAATGTTATGAAAAGCTAAAGTCCCTTTAATCATCCATCAAATCAGGGAAAATTCACTTGTCGAACTAGACGTACGTCACAATATATTTGTGTGGTCAGCAAGCCAATAAACAGATAGTTAGTCTAGGGGATAATTATTTTTAAAGATATATTCTCCACGAGACAACCACATTCTTTCTCTATCTAGTCTATAAAGATTATAAGATCAAAATCTCGGTAAACGAGAAAATTTCTGTCTTACTTGCTCAGGATTTGAGTTCTATTCCCGGAAAACGAGCCCACATTTGTCGTAGATTTTCGATAGGAATTTAAGACATAGATTGGTCCCTTCTAAATAGATTAAAACAGGTGATAGCGCAGTGAGAGGTGATGTAAAGAAAGTAGATTCTCACGAGTGAGATGGTGGAAACTAGTTAGAGTCTGTCCCTGAAATCGAGAAGCTTCTCTCGTTAAGCCTATCTCTACAACTGAACTTAGTTAGTCAGACAGTCTACTACAATATATATATATATATATATTAATATATATCACAACCACGCACATACACACTCACACACATAAGTGACGACAGTTAGACGCACAGACGTGAAAACTACATCAATGGAATATGGATGTTTTGGGACAAGCTGACCGACACTTACTTACTTACTTAGTCGTTCCCTTTCTACCGTGAGGTGTAGAGGTTTGGAAGAGAGAGCGCCAGACTATTCTATCGGCTGTCTTCCTCCTGGCCTGGTTCCATTCTAGTTTTCGGTCCTTCAAAGATTGTCTAATGTTGTCCTCCCAGCAGACTCTGGGTCGTCCTCGGGGTCTGGATCCTTGGCTCTTTGTTTCCCATGCTTGTCGTGGTATCCGATCTTCTCCCATTCTGCAGACATGGCCAAACCATCTTAATTGGGACTGTTCTACTTGGGTCTGCAGGGGGTAGGATTTAAGGCTTTGACGTATCGTCTGGTTGCGTACCATGTCTCTTCTTGTTACTTCAACCACCTTCCTCAGATACCTCATTTCTGAGGTTTGGATCTGGCTTTTATGGGTTGTAGTCATTGCCCATGACTCGCATCCATATGTCAAGACTGGGACATAGGTGGAGCGGTATACAGTCATCTTCTCCTTGACCGACACACGTAAATAAAGTTTATGTAAATTTTATTTATCATAAAGAAACTACAACACAACAATATCTTTGAATAACAAAATCAAAAACAATGAACATAGGTTAATGAATTAATTAAAGAGTTAGACTCATAGGTGTAATCCTCCCTCCCTCTGTTGAGACAAGAACCCGTTAGAGAAAAAGTAATTAACCCCAAAGGAGTCAAAGGTTTATACGCTATGGTCTAGACTTTCCCTCTACCGTAAAGAACAGAGATAGAGTTTATACGTTAATCTATTCTGAAAGGGAAACAGTATTAACAATAAAAACTTTGCTATATCAAATTTTTTTCCAAAGGGGTACAAGAATTATACGATCAAAGAACCACTCATTCCTGCTTTCTTTCTATCCATACACCAGTGGCCACTGACATTCGTTCTTACCTACAGACTTGATGTTCACCTTCTGGCGCAATCTTTAGGACACACACACAGCCAATCCCGTGTTATTTTTGGCCAAGAGAACCCCAGCTCATCAAAAAGACAGAATCAAATCCACTGTTCCGGGGAACGTTCCCTTGGTTATTATTATTTAGGATTACTGTTTATGCCACATTCAATTTGTCCAGGTAAGATGTTACAGTGCTCACAGTGTCAATAGCTTGAGGTTTACAGAACATATAAATGACAGGTCGGAAACTTTTCTCAGTATAAAATTCTTGGTCACACCACAAATGATCAAACGTCGAGAGATGTTAATGTTGGTTATGTCGCCACAACAGGCCGACTGTAAATTTGATGTTGCAAAAGAAAGCTGAATCTATATGGCCAGTTACCAAGTCACTTTTAATGTTCTTAGGGTTGATATTTCTGTCTCTTTCTGGGTGTAAACATAACCTCAGACAGGTATTACCTTGAAGACCCAGAAACTAAGTTAAAAATGTTCTTTAGTATGGTTAATCTCAGATTTACATTGAAGCCGCTGGTAGATTTTGGGTTTGACCCAAATACTGTATAAAGGAAGAGAAAAATACAAATGCTTAACCATAATATTAGTATTCTCGCTCCTATCATACCCGCGTAAAATATAATATATTTATCCACTTCGGTTATTTAACTTTAAATTATAAACTACAAGTTTAGAGCTTATCTTATCGTTTAAAAACTCCCGTTAAATAAATTCTAGTCATTAAAAAAAATCAGTCATCGTGAATTAGAAATAAATACATATTTCGTCAGCACTCACGATGAATGATTGCATTTACTAGTTGGTTAAAATATTCTCTGACTGGTTACTAGCAGTTAATAAAATTTATATTATAGCTGGATGAGTTTAGCTAGAAATATTTTTTTTTCTGCTATCCACTGTAACACAGTAAAACTTAGGGAATTATCATTCACGATTTAACTAGTAAATCACTCTGCACAAAATTCTTAGAGAAATATAATTGACGATAAACTAGTGAAATCCCTCAACTACTAGTATAATAATTACCACAGCCAGAAATAAACTATCTCCAATCGAAAACTAAATGAAACAGCTCGTTTAAGAGATCTTAGAATCGAAAGCTAGATGTTCTCTGAAAACTGGCGGTACTGGATGAATTTTAGTTAGAAGGCTCTAGTATATATATATATATATATATATATATATATATATATATATATATATATATATATATATATATATATATATTGTCACAGTGTGATGAACACAGCTGTGGACTGGCAGTGCTCCGCTGGGGGCGGGTACATAATGTCAGTCGGGTATGAGACGTGTTCTCATACACATAACTTAACAACAGAGACTACGAGGTCAGCAGGTCAGAGGTGAACGCAAGGGGCGTTCTGATTGGGGCAGTGAAGAAGAGATTGGGAGAGAGCGGGGAGATTGTTGGTCAGGATGGCGGACGTGAACTGTCGAGTGCAAGTCGATATTTATTTGTGACAATATAATGCACTTGGTTATCTGGGATTTTCATTAATGTGTTACACTTCACGGACTATGTATATTGTTGTATCTTTGTGGTGACAAGTATTTAAATATATAAGTCAGAGTTGGGAATACTGATAGTGTTGGTTATTCCTTGAATGTGTTTGACACTACCCCTCTCTCTCTCGTGTGTAGGATTTCGAGGACTAAGGCATAGGTGTATTTAATACAAAATACTCTGTGTCAGCTGGGGAGCTCGTATTTCGGTCCTCAAGTTTGATTATCTTTTCATATGCTGATGAAAAATAGGAAGTGTAAATTTGCCACTGGTATGAGTTTCAGTGCAGCGCCAGGTCAGAAATCTATTTTGGGTCACGTACATCGCAGACCTGTTTGTCATTCACGCAGTTGTCAGGTATTTTTTTTGAATAGTGTGTCACGGGTCACGGATTAGCGATACACAGTGAAGGGTGGTATTTTTTTGCCACGAGTGATTTTCAGTTCACGAACGGTGTTGCAAGTTTAAAATTTTGGGGGTGTGTTAGAGGAGTATAAAGAATTATGACTTTCATTAAGGATGTAGCGAGAGCGAAAATACAAGGCAGTATTTTTTATTAACAGTACGCTGCCACTTTACATGTGCTATAGCGTATAAGGACATTTGTGGCTCTTTGCAAGTTGAAGGTAACTTCAGATGATAGGCAAAAGTTGTCAGTTGTGTCAGCTGGTAATTCACGGTTGTCGATGAAGATGGTTAGCCTGATATGAACAGTTGTACGAGAGTGCCAGATCTAACAAAACGTCAGTGCGACATTGAGCACTGCTCTGGTTAAGAAAACGACGCCGTTGTCGGCCAACGTCTGCAGGGTGAACCAAATGGTAGCAGGGTCGGTTTCAGGTATATACGATTGTCGGCCAAGCTGAGATGATGAAGATGTTGCTGCTAACTCATGCTGTACGAACAAATGGATGGTAGCCTTGGTAGCATTCATTTCAGCGTATGAGTGATCAAAACTACAGGCCGCTGCAGCGCCGTTTGAAAGCCAACAGTTGGACAGTGTTGCCACTATACAGTGTTTACTGGCTCAGGAGACGATGTACCTGTGGAAATCAAGTGGTTGAGTCTTCTTGTAGAACGGGGTGCATGTCGAACACTGGAACTGGTGCATTACAGTATCAACATTTTACACACGGACGTTATGGAGGTAGCCAGAAGCTGAACAGTACCAGATTTACGTTACGATCTTTGCCTTATACAAAACATTGCAGTCCATCATCACAAACTGTATTGAACTTTTTCTCACGTAGAAGGCTGCACTACACCTTTGCGAACGGTGTTAACTTTCATGAACTCGTGAGATGTTATTGGAGTGGAGCTGGTCAAACCCTGCTTTGTGCTGACGACGGGCTAGCATACATTTGTGGTAGAACTTTGATGCATGTGGACTGACGTTTTGCTTGACATCCCTGTGATATTTCATTGAAGACAAAGCACTATCTGGAGACAAGCGTGGACTTTGTGCCTTACATGATAGTGCTAGGACTACTCAGGGGTCATCCTAATGGACAATATTTGTAACTTTATGTAACTTTGTAACGTGTTGTTCGTTGTGTGGACCATTGGATCATTCGTGACTAGGGTGCTGTGGATATCAACGTCATCATCAGGAACCCAGACCTTCGGAGATCATCAATTTAATTGATTTATAATTAATTTTCTTAATGTAGTATTATTGTTATTATATATTATTTGACACTTATTTTTCTTTTAGTACCTCTCTACTTTATAATATTATATAATTAATAATAATTCTCCTGTGATCTTTTTTACATTGGGTTGGTGAGTACGTCATCCAACTGGTGTGGTGTTGCATCATACTACCTTTGGTCACTTCATTGTCTATTGTAGGTTTTTGTTGGGTCTTCGTAGAAGTATAATTTTCGTGTCATTTGGTTGTGGTGTGGGTTTAGGATTTTCTTTTTTTGCATTGTGGAAAGGGATTGTGCTAAACTGTTCTTTAGGACTGTTGCTGAGTGAATTGTGTGCTGGAGCACGGGCTCATAGAGTTGCCCCTATTGGCTGCCTTGCATAATTCACGTTGCACATTTTAGTGTATTAGTGGTGCAGGTCTTGTTTGTTTGCACGGTGTCATATTTGTAATAGTGTCTCTTCGTCATGTTTAATTGGAGTGTTCTCTTGTATTTTTCTTACTATCATGTACATACGTTAATTTCCCAAACTCTTGTTTTCATTTGGTAACAGCTACGGTTTGTAATTAGACATCTGCTGCTGTCTGAGTGTATTTTTTTTCTTATTCCACCGTACTGTTGTGTTCGTTCGTATAGTAAGGTCATCTTAATCACCTTCATTAGTGTCAACATTGTTTGTATTTTTGTTTGTTTTGTCTTAGTGAAGTGTATCTCAATTTCAATTCCAATACCTATAGCAAAAGAGTAGGTTGGGTACTTTTGCTTGTGTAAACGTAGTTCGTTGTTTGGTTGAGAATCACATGTTTGTTTATGCCATTAATTATATTGCAGTGAGGTTTGGTTACACTGTTTAAATATTAGGGGTGTCATGGGTACAGCAAGTTGTGCTGTTGAATAACTTCACATAATAATACGGAACACACTCAATTGGTTGGTACAGTCAGTATTTCTGACCAAGTATTGCATATAATTTTGATTCATTTTTCTAGTACAATATCTGATAATTTTCCAGTGAAGAATTCTGAATGGTTTTTTTGTACACTGAGTACTGCTTTAAGGAATTTTGATATTATTACATTACATAACGATGGCTAGCCTCTTAGAATTTGTTGATGCTGGTAAAGCGCTAGCGTTAACAGGCCCTGCTCTACAGGAATGGGCAGAAAAAAAATGGAAAGAAAAACAGGATCAGGATAGAATGGAACGGTGTGAGGAGAGAGAATTCCAGAAATTGAAGATAGAAGCAGAGAAAGAGATGAAGAAGATGGAAGCAGAGAAAGAGATGAAGAAGATGGAAGCAGAGAAAGAGATGAAGAAGATGGAAGCAGAGAAAGAGATGAAGAAGATGGAAGCAGAGAAAGAGATGAAGAGAATTGAAGCTGACAGAGAAATAAATCTGAAGAAGCTAGATAATGAATCCAGGAAGCAGGATTCAGGTGGGAAAGAATTCTCACGTCCCTATAGACTACGGTTACCCAATTTTAATCACGATTTGGACAGCATGGACGTGTATTTGGAACGTTTTGAATCAGAAGTTTTGGCGTGGAAGATAAAGAAGGAAGAATGGCCTGTTCTGCTGGGAAACTTGCTTTCAGGATCTGCGTTAGAAACTGTGTATAGCATCCCTATAGCCGACAGAGCAAATTATGACATAGTCAAGGAGAGGTTGTTAAGGAAATTTCGTCTAACGGCGGAAGGGTATCGGGCTCGTTTCCGAGACGTGAGACCAAGCGTCAATCAGGATTTTGAGGATTTCATTGCAAAAATTACTCAGCTGCTAAATCGATGGATTGAGATGGAAGGTATTACTAGAGACTTCGATGGGCTTTTCGACCTTATGTTACGGGACAAAGTATTGTCATCGTGTTCATCTGAGCTTATTGCGTTTTTCCAGGAACGCAAGCCCAAAAACATCGGTATGATGTCAGAATTAGGACACCAATATGTGACTGCGCATCCAGGAAAGGTCATACACAGGGAAAGTATCACTGAGACTTTTTCAGCAAGTATAGGGAAGGTTACTAGAAAACCTTACAATCAACATAGATCAAAGAGTGCCGATAGATTTGGCCCCAAAAGATTTAATTATGATAGACCCTACTTTCGGGGAGAAAGATCTCCTGCACGGTATGACAATTATCGGGACCTTAGATCACCGAGGAAGAAATTTAACTATCAGTCTGATAGAAATCAATACAGATATACTGGAGACAGACATGATAGGTACCCGCGAAATCAGATCCAGATAGATGCGCCAAACGAGCAGGAACAAAGACGATTTCGCAAAAGCTCACCTTACCAAAGAAACAAATCATTTGAGAAAAAAGTCAGACCGAGTAGACAAACATTCTCCAAACAACAGTCCGAAAAAGGATAGCAATACTCAGCTACACTGTAGTCTCTGTAAGGGTACAGGACATTTGGCAAAGGTCTGTGCTAATAATTCAGAACGAGCTAATTCGGCTTGCATATTAGAAACCTTTAACAATGAGAATTGCGAAGGGTGTAGGCCATTATTTGAACCAGACGGTAAGCCTATGCTTATCTGTGGTCACACTCTGCCTTGTCTCTCTTCTCTTCAAGAAAATGGTCATTTGGAATTGCATCCAGGATTTGTGCAAAAACAGGAAGTGTCTGTGTTGAGAGACACGGGATGCACAACTATAGGAGTGCGTAGATCCTGCATTGACGACTCATGTTTGATAGGTAAGACAGCAAGGTGCGTCACTTTCGGGGATAACATTGAATATTACCCTCTTGCCATTATTGAGGTGGACACTCCCTTCATATCTGGTAGAGTACAGGCCTGTGTACTCGAAGCACCGATAGCGGATTTGATTGTGGGTAATGTGCAAGGTGTACAGGAATGTACTCAGATGGACATCAGTAAATGGAGGGACAATCGTGTGCTTATGGCCAATGCAGTGATTACGAGGGCGCAGTCAAAGGCAGATGACGCATTAGAAGCGGCGCATCATGAAGCTAAGACATTAGAATTGGTCAAAGGGAGTCAGGATACACAGGTGTCGGACTTTATCCAGCACCAACGATCGGACGGATCATTGCGTAAATTTTACAACTTTGCCGAGAGGGGTGATGTAAAGTGCACGAAGTTGGCCAGACATTGGTTCGAGCTCAAGAATAATATTCTCACTAGATGTTTCGCTAAGGGAGTACAAACTCAGCGCCAAGTGGTGGTACCAGGTAGTTTTAGAGCAAAAGTGTTAGAGGTTGCACATGACTCCCCTTTCGCGGGACATATGGGTGTGGCTCGAACGCGCCAGAGGGTGCTGTCACAATTTTACTGGCCATTGTTTAGCAAGGACACTAAACTATATTGTAGGTCCTGTAAGATATGCCAACAGATGAGGCATAAAGGCAGAACTCCCAAAGCTCCAGTGCAGGTTACGGACTTGTCAGTCCGACCGTTCCAGAAAGTAGCGATTGATATTATAGGCCCCCTCTCGGTCACTTCAGACAGGGGATATCGTTTTATTTTAACGATGGTAGATTTATGCACCAGGTGGCCGGAGGCGGTGCCGATGAAGAATATTACTTCACAAGCAGTCGCAGAGGCTTTGCAGATGCTGTTTTGCAGGTTTGGTTTTCCGGAAGAAATATTATCGGACAGTTCATTTCGAAGGAGATGTCAGAAATCACTGGGCTGTTGGGTATTGCCCAAACGTTCACGAGTCCATATCATCCTCAGTCAAACGGAGTTTGCGAGCGTTTTAACGGTGCATTAAAACACATGCTGGCAAAAGTGACCGCAGAATCTCCGCAAGAATGGGATAGGTTACTCCCAGCGGTCCTTTTTGCCTATAGGGAGGCTCCCCAAGAGAGTACAGGATTTTCTCCTTTCGAATTACTGTATGGGGCAAACCCAAGGGGGCCGATGCACATACTGAAGGATTTATTAACTGGAAAATGTGCAAATAGCACCTCAGTTACGAGTTATGAGTTTGTAGTCAGCCTCAGAGAACGTATTGTAAAATCTTGTTTGGTGGCACGTGATTGCTTGGCGGGATCGTTAGCACGGTATCGGAAATACGCAAATCGGAACTCCAAATTAGTATCTCTGATTCCAGGTGAGGAAGTTTGGCTTCTTTTACCAGCTAAAGAGGATCGCTTGAGTATTACGTGGCAAGGACCATTCAAGGTGGTTAAAAAATTGACAGATGTCGATTACCTAATTTCGGTCCGAAATAAGGAGAAGGTATTTCATGTGAACATGCTGAGACCATATATAGAACGACCTGAGGCATTGGAAGCAGTCACAAGGGCAGCACAGACTGAAGCAACAGTGGCATGTACGGCAGTCATTGATGACACGGGAGACGAAAAAGGTGAAGGGAATATCCAGTTATCCCTCGTACCCCTGGTTCCTGCAGAGTCATGGAATATGGTGCGGATCAGTGATGACCTAACAGTAGAACAAAAGTCGGAAGTACAGAAGATATTAGCGGAGTTTAAGGATGTCCTCACAGATCTGCCAGGACGGACAGACCTGATTTGTCATGATATCACTCTGACATGCGATCAGCCTATTAGGGTAAAACCATATCCATTGCCCATGCATTTCAAATCGGCTGTCGAGAGAGAAATTGATGACATGCAACGACTGGGTATCATTTCTCCGTCGGATTCACCATATTCTTTTCCAATGGTTGTGGTTCGCAAGAAGAACGGATCTCTTCGTATATGTATTGACTTTCGGAGATTGAACAGCATCACCGTCGTTGACGCTGAACCAATACCTAATCAGGAAGATTTGTTAACACAACTTACCCATGCGACATATTTCAGCAAACTCGATCTGTCTAGAGGCTATTGGCAGGTACCCCTCACGGAGGCTGTGAAACCTCTAACAGCGTTTAGCACCCCCAAAGGATTGTTTCAGTTCAATGTCATGTGCTTTGGCTTAGTGAACGCGCCAGCCACATTTGTGAGGATGATGAGAAGGTTGTTAGGACATCGATCTGATATCATTACTTATATCGACGACATATGTTTGTTTCATGAGTCATGGGAGGATCACATGATTGGGTTGTCTTTCCTATTGCAGTGTCTAAGAGAGCATAATTTAACGGCACGGCCGAGTAAAGTTTGCATAGGTTTTAAGGAGTTAAATTTCTTAGGACATACTGTAGGTCATAATCACCTGAAACCGGAAGATGAGACAGTTACAAAAATTTTACAGTTGCAGACACCTAAAACAAAAAAAACAAGTGAAAAGTCTAATTGGACTGGTGAATTTTTATCACAAGTTCATCCCTCAGTTCTCTTCCATTGCAGGTACACTTACCTCGCTAACGAGTAATGGGATGCCAAATAGGGTCGTGTGGACACAAGATTGCGAGATAGCCTTATCCAAAATCAAGAGGGTGTTCTCTAGGAAACCCATCTTACTGTTGCCAGATTTACGCAAATCCTTTGTTTTGCGGACAGACGCATCTTCTGTAGGAATTGGTGCTTGTTTAATGCAAGACCACCAGAGTACCTTACATCCAGTGATGTATGTGAGTCGGAAGCTGTTGCCGGCTGAGACTAGGTACTCTACGATTGAAAGGGAGTGCTTGGCAATTGTGTGGGCAGTTTCAAAGTTGTCCCGATATTTGATAGGTTCACATTTTGTATTACAGACAGACCATCGACCACTCTCATTTTTACAGTCGTCGAAATCGACAAGCTCAAAATTAACTCGTTGGGCTCTCTTACTGCAGCAGTACAAGTTTACTGTTTTACCTCTAGAGGGTAAGCTTAACGTGGTAGCTGACACTCTGTCTCGTTTGTAGAATGCTTGTTTATTTCTTAGTTTTCCCCCACATGATGTTTAATTGAGTATGCAAGATGTGTGAAGACAAAAAGGAAATTAATGTATACTTGGCTCAAAAGCCGGATGTTTGGTGTTTGGAGTCCGTCCAGCCGCCCTCCAGAGAAAGAAAAAAAAAACATCGTTTTTTTTCCCCGGGGGGGGGGGGGAGAGAGTAGATGTCACAGTGTGATGAACACAGCTGTGGACTGGCAGTGCTCCGCTGGGGGCGGGTACATAATGTCAGTCGGGTATGAGACGTGTTCTCATACACATAACTTAACAACAGAGACTACGAGGTCAGCAGGTCAGAGGTGAACGCAAGGGGCGTTCTGATTGGGGCAGTGAAGAAGAGATTGGGAGAGAGCGGGGAGATTGTTGGTCAGGATGGCGGACGTGAACTGTCGAGTGCAAGTCGATATTTATTTGTGACAATATAATGCACTTGGTTATCTGGGATTTTCATTAATGTGTTACACTTCACGGACTATGTATATTGTTGTATCTTTGTGGTGACAAGTATTTAAATACATAAGTCAGAGTTGGGAATACTGATAGTGTTTGTTATTCCTTGAATGTGTTTGACACTACCCCTCTCTCTCTCGTGTGTAGGATTTCGAGGACTAAGGCATAGGTGTATTTAATACAAAATACTCTGTGTCAATATATACTGAAGCACATTAAAAACGCACCACCTGTATAATCCAAGAACAGAGTGTGAAATGTAAATATAAGTGTGTACAAGTTTACATATTTGGAATCTTTATTCATTTTCCTATGAATCCATGCTGGTCATTAATTTGTACATTTGATTGTTATGAAATTCATTGCATTCTGTGCAGGCAAGGGAGAAAACCAAAAATACAAAAAAAATGCACGTGCGTTATCCTGCTGGAGAAGCTGCAAGTCTGGATAAATTGTGAACGCAGGAGCAACCAGTGCATCCAGAACCTCATCTCGATATGTCACAGCATTAACATTTCCACGGAAGACGTGAAGAGGCAAGCGATGGTGAAAACTGAATCCTCCCCAAATGTGAATACTGCCACCTCGAAATCGGTTGACACAGCAATCTGCAAAGCGCTCTTCACACCGTCGCTTAATCCGCATACGTCCATCTGCAAAGGATATGTTGAATCTGTTCTCTTCTGTGAATAGGACAGCATTCCACTGCAGTCTAGTCCATCTGATATGTTGCTCTGCCCATTGCAGGCGCTGCTAACGATGTCTGTGAGTCAAGTTTGGCCCAACATAAGGTGGTCTTGCAGTAAGGCCTGTATCTCTGAGTCGTCGTATGACTGTCATTCGAGAGACTTGCCCATGTCTACCCACCCTTGCGGGAGAGTCAATTCCTTAGGTGATCAGCACAATATGGCGATCTTGCGCAGGGGTAGTAACTCGTGGTTGGCAACTCCGAAGTCTATCCCGGGCACTGCCAGTGGTTCCGTAACGTTCATTGAGACGTACAATAGTGCTGTGGTGGCAATTCATCCTTCTGGCAATGGCCCGCGAGCTCATTCCGGTCTCCAACATATGATGGCTCGTTTGGCGGTCGTTTTCAGATAGTCGTGGCATTTCAAGCACATGTACTGGGTGTTTTGTCTCAACGGCCTTTTTATACCGAGTATACTGCCACAACGCGTACACATTTTCAGGGTCATAGCTGTTGAGAATCGTGTTGCACGTGTAACTTTCATCGTTTTCATGTAGTCTGTTACACGCATGGGTTGAATCTTGCACTTTCCATTCCAGCAGCCATTCGCTCTCTACCTCATGGCAAACACGGGGAAAATCCATTCCCACACTTTTTTTTGCCAGCTTCTCGGCATCAGTGTGTATAATAGTGGTGCGTTTTTTATGGTCAGTATATGGTATATATATATATATATATATATATATATATATATATATATATATATATAGATATATATATATATATATATATATATATATATATATCTGAAATCAAAGGAAATGTTATAACTATAACCCGAAAACAGACTGTCTGCCAGATGGTTACACCTACTGTGCATTCTACGTTCTGGATTGCAAATCAAAGATCTTTCTCACGTTAGGTTAAACCCTATTCATTCTTAGGATCAGGCATCGGCAATTCGCTAATCAGTGTGCGATTCCTTCGTCTCTGTGTCACACACATGTACATACTTTTTTGGACCTCTATATTTTTCTGCTAATATTCTTAGGCAAAATACCTTGTATTTGCCTCTCTTATTCCGCTGTTCCGTCTAAAACCAAACTGTTCTTCTTGGATTTCACTGTCTACCTTACTTTTTATTCTTTCATGTATGATTTTGAGCAGTATTTTAATTGCATGACTCATCAGGCTGATTGTTCTGAAGTCTGAACATTCTGTTGCATAAGGTTATTTGGGCAATGTTATAAAGACTGATGTCTTCATGTCATGTGGTATATATCCTGTATTGTATATATCGTTGCATAGATCTGTGATTGTATCTATACCAAAGCTCTTCAGGGCTTCTATCATTTCAATTTTTATGTTGTCCATGCCTGCTGATTTTCCTTTTTGTATCATATGTATTGCATTCTCTACTTCTGATCTGAGAATGTTTGGGCCTTCATCAGAACCTGGTGATGGCTTTTTACCTCTGTTGTCCTCGAATAGTTCTTTTACGTATTCTGCCCATCTGTTTGATATGTCTTTCTCATCAAGTAATATTACACCATTTGTGTTCTTGATACAGCCTCCTTCTTGGGCAAACTGCGACCTATTTGATCATTTCTTTATTTCTACATGGATATCTCTTGTCATGAGCTTTGTTTCCATGTCATCTATTTCCTTCCATTTTGTTTCTATCCACCGTTCTTTTGCTTGTCTACACATAGTACGTATGTCATTGTCTATTGTTTTATATTCTGGAGTGTTTTTTACTCTGTTTCTTTCTGCCATTTTATTCAAGATGTCATCTGTCATCCAAATTTGATTTTTCTAAGGCTCCTTTTTAGGTAAATTTGCATTTGCTGATTGTATGCTTGTTTTTAAGCATTCCCATTTTGTGGTTACTTTTTCTTCTGGGTTTTTTCTTCTGTACTGCTCCATGCTTTCTGTCAGTAACTGTTCATATTTATTTTTGACATCGGCTAGATATTTTTGTTTTATATCTGGTTGTTTCAGTGCTGATATTTCTATCTGGGGTTCCTCCTGTCTTCTGTTTCCTGTACTTTTCAGCTTTATATTTACTTTGATGACGACCGGATTGTGATTTATGTCGGCGCCAGGATGTGTCTTTGCACTTGTGACACTGTTCTTAAATCTATGTTTTATCATGATAACGTCAATTTGATTTCTTGTTACATCTCCTGGGCTTTTCCATGTGTATAATTTCCTTGGGTGGTGTTCAAAAACGGTGTTACATATGACCAGCTGGTTTTTTTTTCTTCACAGAACTGGATAAATCTGTCTCCTCTATCATTTCTTGTCCTTAATCCATACTGTCCTACTATTTTCTTGTAGTTTCTTTTTCCTACTTTTGCAATCATATCACCCATTACTACCAACACATCTGTAGATTTTACTGGTTTAAGTGTGTGTAGTAGTTCTTAATAGTATTCTTCTATTTCTTCCTCGCTATGATCTTTAGTTGGTGCATAAGTTTATAAGATTGATATGTCGAATGGCTTTGCTCTCATCTTTAGTAACATCATTCTGTCATTGTGTGTCCAGTATCGACATACGTATTTATCTAACTCCTTCTTTATCAACATTCCTACTCCTCTTTCATGTTTTTCTCCACCTAAGTGTATAAGCGTGTATTGGTCTCTTTTTATGTAGCCTCTGCAACTCCCAGTATATCAAGTTTCATGTATGTTGCCTCTAATATTAGATTGTCATGCTTTCCTTCTCCGTTTAGAGTTCTAACGTTCCATGTTCCTATTTTTAGGCTCCTCCTATTAGTTTTTAGGTGGTCTTTCTCAGAATGTTCCCTCTCAACAGAATTTGAGGAACACTCGTCATTATATACTTCCTTACTCATTAGAGGAGTTGCCTCTTCCCTGTTATTTTGTACAGTAGATTCCTCCCCAGGGGACTGAGAGTTCTCGACATATCGGTTCTTATCTTTTGGTTGTGATCTCATTACATTCTGTAGGATGTACGTGGTAAGGCCCCAATCTCTTCCACGGTGGATAGCCGTTGTCTTTTTCTATGTCTACCCAGCAGTAAATGGATATATGATTTCGTTCTTCAGTTAGAGAAGGAAAAACAACGAGGAAGGTAACTGGTCATCCCACCTCTCGATGCTGGACTTAGTATAGTAAGTCTCTAACACGTCACTTTCCTTACGACAGTGTCTGCTAATGGGACTACCTTTACATACTTTTTAAAAAAAATATCTTTTACCCTGGTCAGATGGTTCTCACAGCATGTGTCAGCTTCTTCTCCTGACCCCTGGATCCACGAGTATTTATTGCTATAGAAAACGTATAGCACAATGTTTGTATAAAGAGTGGTTTGTCACTTACGAGCAAATTATACCTGTGAAAACAATGACGGGGGATGAATTAAAGCCAACGTCTTAACATCTCACAATCTGCAGTACATTTAAAAGACTAAAGATCTTGCTTATAACTCATTTGGTTGATTCTGAACGAAGTTACTTTTAATATTTGTAAAGTTTTGAACAAGAATTGGTGGTGGCTCTTTTTTTTAAGGGATATAATTTTTCTCCTTTTGCTAGCCAAGGGAAACAATTAAATTCCAAAAAAAAAACATTGATTACAAGCCGAGGCCGGAGCTGGAACACGAAGTTGTGGGGCAGAAGATTTTTTTCTTGAAGCTAAAACATTATCAAATTCTGATTGTTCTGCTGCTACAGTTTCTATTGTTCATGTTCAATTCATAATGAAAAATAATATATTAAGTTCCTGAGACAAGATGTAATAATTTCAGTGTATTTATATTTAAAACCAGTTCATTTTTACATTTAATTCAATACCGACTAGAGATAATATAGTATAAAATAAATACAAAACAAAAAAAAATTACAATAAAGGAAACACGTCCTGATATAATCAACAACTCCATGTACATGGTAGATGGTTGAAAGGGGCGTGCTACAAAGAAAAGTAGCAAACACATTTATAAAAAAAAAAAAATACATTTAATTCCTTTCTTGCATTAAAATCGTTTCAAACTTCCGGGCCAAACAAATCCTAACAAAATTAGGTTTAAGAAACGGGAGGTTTAGTATAGGGACATCACACACAGGTGTTCAGAAGACTGGGAAATAACACACCATAACATGGACACTAACGGCAGATTAGTTTCTGTCCAAATAAACAAAGTGAACAAGACACATACACTTCTTCTTCTTCTCTTCTTTGATCCTTAGCCGCCGACCGTCAAAGCAGTCAGTGGCCATTACGCCTGGTGGCGTCTTGTAGGGCAACAACAAATTGACTCACTTTACTCTGTCGGCGGCCATCCTTCGTACAGTGCCCCATCTCTGGTTCATTCTTTGCATCTCAGCCTCCACAGTCCTCCGCCAAGTTGTTTTTGGTCGGCCTCTCTTTCGTTTTCCTTCAGGGGTCCATAGCATAGCTGTTCTTGTGATGGCATTGGGGTCTCTTCTGAGGAAATGGCTAACCCAGCTCTAGCGTCTGCCAGCTATGATGGTGTGCATTCCTCTTGCTTGCTCCGAGTAAGCAGATCATTGTTGGTGATGGTATTCGGCCAAAAGATTCGGAGAATTTTTCTTAGGCGTGTTGTGTGAAAAGAGGACAATTTCGACATTTCCTTCTCTGTAACTCTCCAGCATTCCGCGCCATAGAGAAGCACAGAAAGCACACAGCTCTGATATAATCTTAATTTTGTGCTTGTGCTGTACTGAGAGGACATGTTGTTTAGACTAAAAAAGGCTGTTCTTGCTTTGTTCATTCTGTTGTTGATGTCTTTGCTTGCTCCGCCGTCTGGTGTAACTATGCATCTTAGGTATGTGAAGGCATCTGTCTGTTCCAGTTGCTGATTCCTTACTGATATGGGCTCAGGGTTGCTCACATTGAGCGTCATGACCTCTGCCTTCTTTAGGTTGATGTTCAAGCCCACCTGCTGGCTATACTTATTAAGTCTATCCGCATTTTCCTGGATATGTTGATGTGAATGTGCTAGTAGTGCAATGTCATCTGCATATTCCAGATCTTCCAATGTAGAAAATGTAGTCCATCTTATTTCTCTTGGATTGCCCTCTGTTGTCTGGCGCATCACCCAGTCTTTGACTGTTAAAAATAGAGTGGTTGATAAGGGGCATCCCTGTCGTACTCCTGTCTTCACTTCAAAGGTTAGGTTGAAGACACATACACATTAGTCAATATATACGCTCCCAGTCAAAGAGCAAACCAGCCAGCTTTTTATGGGGAACTCTGACGTGTTGTCACTACAAAGGAGAGAACTTAATTTTAGGAGGGGATTTTAATTGTGTCATGTCTGACCTAGATCTTGCCGGTCGAACCTTACAAACACAGAACACATATGTAACTAAGAATCAGACATCTCAGTTGAAGATATTACAAACTATTTTAGAAGAGCATAGTCTGAATGATGCATTTAGAAGTGTTGAACCAAATAATAGATCGTACACTTACATAGATAAGACACACCCGGGCTTACGACGAGCATCTAGGATAGATAGGATATATACATCAGATATTTACAAGGTACAGGAAACACAACATATTAACAGCACACTTGACTTCACAGACCATAAAGCGGCTTATACAGTGTTAGGTATAACATTATAACATCTAAAGAGATATGCATGTAGAAATAAAGAAATGATCAAATAGGTCGCAGTTTGCCCAAGAAGGAGGACGTATCAAGAACACAAATAGTGTAATCTTACTTGATGAGATAGACATTTCAAACAGATGGGCAGAGTACGTAAAAGTACTATTCGAGGACAACAGAGGCAAAAAGCCATCACCAGATTCTAATGAAGGCCCAAACATTCTCAGATCAGAAGTAGAGAATGCAATACATATGATACAAAAAGGAAAATCAGCAGGCATGGACAACATAAAAATTGAAATGATAGAAGCCCTGAAGAGCTTTGGTATAGATACAATCACAGATCTATGCAACGATATATACAATACAGGATATATACCACATGACATGAAGACATCAGTCTTTATAACATTGCCCAAATAACCTTATGCAACAGAATGTTCAGACTTCAGAACAATCAGCCTGATGAGTCATGCAATTAAAATACTGCTCAAAATCATACATGAAAGAATAAAAAGTAAGGTAGACAGTGAAATCCAAGAAGAACAGTTTGGTTTTAGACGGAACAGCGGAATAAGAGAGGCAAATACAAGGTATTTTGCCTAAGAATATTAGCAGAAAAATATACAGAGGTCCAAAAAAGTATGTACATGTGTGTGACAGATTATGATAATAGATTTCATATTATCTATCTTCTTTATCTACACTTTCCTTTTACCTAGCGTTCGCCTACGCCTGTTGGTTAACCCAAAACCATTCCTATACTCAGTATCTGCCTATTTTCTAATTTAGCACGCATTTTATTTGCTGGTCGCTATTTCCTTGATATATGTTCTCGACCAGAGACCTATTAGCTAACGTGAGCTGTGTATTTTTACACGAGCGATCAAGGATGAATTACTATTAGTACTAAGAGCAGATAATTTTTGAACCGAGGTGAGCAAATTTTTATTACCTCCCTTGTAAACTGGTCGCTAGAAAGTAATTAAACCACGGTGAGAACGAGCAGATCAAAGACCTTGCTCGCTAGAAGACGAGCAGAGACGAAGGAACCTCACACTGATTAGCGAATTGCCGATGCCTGATCTAAGAATGAATAGGGTTCTGGTTTTTCGGCTCCTAACGTGAGAAAGATCTTTGATTTGCAATCCCGAACGTAGAATGCCCCGTAGGTGTGAACATCTGGCAGACAGTCTGTTTTTGGGTTATAGTTATAACATTTCCTTTGATTTCAGATATATATATATATATATATATATATATATATATATATATATATATATATATATATATATATATATATATATATATATATATATATATATATATATATATATATATATATATATATATATATATATATATATATATATATATATATATATATATATATATATATATATATATATATATACAGTAGAACTCCATTTATCCGAACCCCATGGGACCGAGCATCGTTCGGATAATCAAAAGTTCGGATAATTGGATTACATAATGTATCGAGTACATGTACACATATTTCTAAAAGTAATTAACCATCACAAGGAAAATACACTATAAAACATATTTACTTGTACTGTAATAATAATACCCACACTGTATTAGATCACTGTATCACCAAAATCTTTCATTACACTGCAGTGCATGTACTACTTGTACAGTATTTTTTTTTGTTTTGTTAAAAAGAGAAATATTTTCAAAATTACATTACAAACGATTCAAAACCAGGCACAACTTACGTATACATGTACTTGCACAGATGTAGCCCACTATTTAAAATAATGAGGAATCCTCTTTTGCACCAAACTGGATAGTCTCCTTTTGGTTCCTAAGTCCCGCATTCTCTTCAACAGCAGAAGCTGTGTAGGACAGCTGTCATCTTCTTGCTCGTACCAAGCCATCGCGGTTTCTAGTGCTATAAAGGCCTCTTCAGGACTTGGTCGACGTTTTGGTTTTTCTTCATAATCTACAAGTACATCATGTACTTCTGAGGAGTCTTCATCATCGGTCACTACATGTATTTGGTTTCCTTCTTGCACAAAAGACAGAATTTCTTCGTCATTCAAAAACTGAAAACCAGAATCATTATCATCTTCTAGCCACATGTGTGCATCATCTTTGTCACAGTCCGAAAATCCGGGCATTGCTTGAAACAGTTCCACAACTTCATTTATACAATCATCATTTGTGTCCACTGCAGTAGTTTCATTGCCTCCTTTTTTCCCAAGCAATCTATTCCAAGCCTTGTTGAGATTATCTTGTGACAGGGTGGTCCAAGCATCAGCTAACATATAGCAGCAGTCTTTGAGATTAAGCTTTTTGGAAAACGCCACCACACTTTCTTCATCTTCAGCCAACAATAAACGACGCAGGACTTCCTTCTTGTACATCTTTTTAAGCTTTGATATAACACCCTGATCCATTGGTTGAATCAGTGCTGTTACAGTGGGAGGCAGAAAAATTACTTTAAAATTTGCATCAACTGCATTCAATGTATCCGTCTCTGGATGAGATGGTGCATTGTCCAGTAGAAGAATTACTTTTCCAGTTTTCTTTTCTTGTTCTCCCGACCTCTTCACCAATCAAGAAATATTTCATCGAGTGAATAACCTTCTTTTTCCAAAAAAAAAAAAAAGCCAAGAATGTTTCTTTAAAATTTTCAGCGGCAGTTGCATCGCTAGATAAAGATTCCCCTTGAATCTTCAATTCTCGTATGCCATGACGAGATTTAAAGTTTCTTAACCATCCCTGGCTAGCCTTAAAGTCAAGAGGACCGTCAAGTTCTTTATTGAACTGTAGTGCCTTTTCACACAATAGAAAGCCAGAGATAGGTTCCCCTTTGCTTCTTCTTTGCACAAACCATATATACAAAGCCTCTTCCAATTTCAAATCTTTCGCATTTCTCATGGTTTTACGTTTCTTCGACCCATTTTCACTATCCAATTTCGATGCAAAACTCATAATTTTATCCTTGTTACTTTTGATGTCGGAGACGGTAGCTTTCCCAACATTGAAAATCCGTGCAAGTGAAGACACAGTTTCACCTTTTCCTAGTCTCTTGATAATTTCTGTTTTCGTTTCAACTGACAAAACATTGCGGTTCCTTTTATATGCTTTAGGCCTACTGGAAGATGCCATATCGCACAGAGAAATACTTGTACACCAAAATTATTCTGCTGTAGTAGCAGACACAATTATTTTAAGTTGAACTGTCTGTTTAGCCAGTGTTCTGCCTAGAACGCACACGTACACTGGATTGGTAAACCAGATATTAACTGACTTTATGATCTAACTGACTTCCTGTACATAAACGACCGACCATTAGCCCATCCCATCCTCTACAAATTGTTTGCACACATTTGAAGCTTGCCGCATCAAAATATTCAGAAATATAGTCTAACGTGACTGGTGGCACCTGATTTTTTTTTCTTCTGGAAAAAGTGTTCGGATAATTGGGTGTTCGGATAATTGGGGTTCGGATAAATGGAGTTCTACTATATATATATATATATATATATATATATATATATATATATATATATATATATATATATATATATATATATATATATATATATATATATATATATATATATATATATATATATATATACTGAAGCACATTAAAAACGCACCACCTGTATAATCCAAGAACAGAGTGTGAAATGTAAATATAAGTGTGTACAAGTTTACATATTTAGAATCTTTATTCATTTTCCTATGAATCCATGCTGGTCATTAATTTGTACATTTGATTGTTATGAAATTCATTGCATTCTGTGCAGGCAAGGGAGAAAACCAAAAATACAAAAAAAATGCACGTGCGTTATCCTGCTGGAGAAGCTGCAAGTCTGGAAAAATTGTGAACGCAGGAGCAACCAGTGCATCCAGAACCTCATCTCGATATGTCACAGCATTAACATTTCCACGGAAGACGTGAAGAGGCAAGCGATGGTGAAAACTGAATCCTCCCCAAATGTGAATACTGCCACCTCGAAATCGGTTGACACAGCAATCTGCAAAGCGCTCTTCACACCGTCGCTAAATCCGCATACGTCCATCTGCAAAGGATATGTTGAATCTGTTCTCTTCACAATATGACGATCTTGCGCAGGGGTAGTAACTCGTGGTTGGCCACTCCGAAGTCTATCCCGGGCACTGCCAGTGGTTCCGTAACGTTCGTTGAGACGTACAATAGTGCTGTGGTGGCAATTCATCCTTCTGGCAATGGCCCGCGAGCTCATTCCGGTCTCCAACATACCAATGGCTCGTTGGCGGTCGTTTTCAGATAGTCGTGGCATTTCAAGCACATGTACTGGGTGTTTTGTCTCAACGGCCTTTTTATACCGAGTATACTGCCACAACGCGTACACATTTTCAGGGTCATAGCTGTTGAGAATCGTGTTGCACGTGTAACTTTCATCGTTTTCATGTAGTCTGTACACGCACCCATGGGTTGAATCTTGCACTTTCCATTCCAGCAGCCATTCGCTCTCTACCTCATGGCAAACACGGGGAAAATCCATTCCCACACTTTTTTTTGCCAGCTTCTCGGCATCGGTATATAGAATAGTGGTGCGTTTTTAATGTGCTTCAGTATATATATATATATATATATATATATATATATATATATATATATATATATATATATATATATATATATACTAGAGCCTTCTAACTAAAATTCATCCAGTACCGCCAGTTTTCAGAGAATATCTAGCTTTCGATTCTAAGATCTCTTAAACGAGCTGTATCATTTAGTTTTTGATTGGAGATCGTTTATTTCTGGCTGTGGTAATTATTATACTAGTAGTTGAGGGATTTCACTAGTTTATCGTCAATTATATTTCTCTAAGAATTTTGTGCAGAGTGATTTACTAGTTAAATCGTCAGTGATAATTCTCTAAGTTTTACTGTTACAGTGGATAGCAGAAAAAAATAAATATTTCTAGCTAAACTCATCCAGCTATAATATAAATTTACATAAACTTTTTTTACGTGTGTCGGTCAGCTTGTCCCAAAAGATCCATATTCCATTGATGTAGTTTTCACGTCTGTGCGTCTAACTGTCGTCACTTATGTGTGTGTGTATGTGCGTGGTTGTGATATATATTAATATATATTCTAGTAGACTGTCTGACTAACTAAGTTCTGTTGTAGAGATAGGCTGAACGAGAGAAGCTTCTCGATTTCAGGGACAGACTCTAACTAGTTTCCACCATCTCACTCGTGAGAATCTATTTTCTTTACATTACCTCTCACTGAGCTATCACCTGTTCTAATCTATTTAGAAGGGACAAATCTATGTCTTAAATTCCTATCGAAAATCTACGACAATGTGCTTCATTGACCATAAGAAGGCTTTTGACAGAGTCCATCATGAGAAAATAATTGAATGCCTCAAATGCATAGGTATTGATGGAAAAGACATAAGAATAATCAGTAACCTTTATTTGGAGTAAACTGCCACAGTAAGATCTGGAAGGAATTATTCACCAAACATAGACATAAAAAGAGGTGTCAGACAAGGTTGTGTACTGTCCCTCTGCCTATTTAATCTATAAACGGAAAAAATTTTCAAACAGATAGAAGAAATGCCAAGACTGAACATCAGTGGAAGGTCAATAAACAGCCTGAGAAATGCAGATGATACCGTGTTGTTAGCTGAAAGTGAACAGGATTTACAAGAACTAGTGAAGCAAGTGAACAGTATAAGTCATGAATTGGACATAATATTGAGAAAACAAAAACTATGATAATTAGCAAAACGGACGATAAGCCCACATTAAAGATATGCATAAATGGGGAAATTCTGGAACAAATCAAGAGCTATTCATATCTTGGTCATATAATAACAGAAGATGGCTGAGGTTAAACAGAAATCAAGAAGAGAATAGGAATGGCCAAAGCTACATTCAACAGCATGAAGCATATAGTGACATCTAAACAGTTAACTCACAAATTAAAACTGAGAATCATAAAATGTTATATATATTCTGCACTGCTGTATGGTGTAGAAACATGGACAATGAATAAGCAATTGGAAGAACGAATTGAGACTCTTGAGGTGTGAATGTGTAGAATAAATCCAAATAAACGGGACCTGTATACACCACGGTTCATAATAACATAACTTGGGCTGACCATAGTAAATCCAAGGCTTTGAACACAAATGCAGTACAACAATAATCCATCATAATCCAATGCGTGAGTAATAAATGCAGTACATCAATTATCCATCTTAATCCAAGCTTTGAACAACAAAATGCAGTATAACAATAAGCCCGTGCAATCCAAGGCTATGTATGACAAATACACCGGGAGAAAAACATTCCCGTAAATCTCTCTCTATCTTCACTTCGATAATATATATATATATATATATATATATATATATATATATATATATATATATATATATATATATATATATATATATATATATATATATATATATATATATATATATATATATATATATATATATATATATATATATATATATATATATATATATATATATATATATATATATATATATATATATATATATATATATATATATATATATATATATATGATGTACTGCATTTATTACTCACGCATTGGATTATGATGGATTATTGTTGTACTGCATTTGTGTTCAAAGCCTTGGATTTACTATGCTGGCTTGTTTATGTATAGTACTGATTATTCAAAACCTTGGAGTAGGTCAGCCCAAGTTATGTTATTATGAACCGTGGTGTATATATATATACTCTGCACTTTATCAAATATTCTCCTTTACAAAAAACCCCACTGGAACACACTAGTGAGATGGATAGTCGTCCATCCCGAAGCCCTGCCAGGAACGTACTGTCACGAGATTACTGCATCTCAGAACAGCTCAGTACAAAAATCACCCATGCGCGGACTAACCGCGTGAGACTATCGCTCAGCTCAACCCGTCTCTCCCCAAACTAACACTAAGAATATTCGACAACTTTCTTTATCCTATATTTTTTAAAACACAAACTAGCAACCACACAGTTGAGCTGTGTTCAAAAATTATCGAGCAATAAGCCCCCAACTCAAAAAATCATCTCATCACTAAAGCGTGCTAACTAACGTGTGTACAAAAATCCGACCCATACATATAAATCTTTAACACCTAACTCCCATTAATAAAACATGACTTAACAGGCGCATCTCATGGAAAGAGAAGAAAACAAATAAGGAGGTCCTAGAAAATCTAGGTATGAAAAGAGAACTAATGAGGGAGATCAAAGTTAGGCAGCTAAAATACTTTGGCCACATAAAAAGGCATAACATAACACCTTGCAGAAGACAATAATACAAGGGAAAGTTGAAGGCAACCGTGCAAGGGGAAGACAGCGTTATAAGTGGGAAGATAACATCAAAAGATTGACAGGAAAGAGTCTTTCAGAGTGCACCACCAAGACAAGAGACAGAAGACGTTGGAGATCCATTACAGCCAACCTTCGTTGTGGAGATGGCAGCTGATGATGATGAGACAGGAGCGTGATGATACCGTGAATCGAACCCGGCAATTTGCAGCGAGAGACCAGCACTCTAACCATTCAATAGGGCGGTCAAAATAAATAATTAAATACAAGACGTGTAGACTAAAAATCACATCGAAAAGGGTGTTACGTGTTTAGCAAAGGGGCCTAAAAACGAGAAAGGGATATAATAAACGAATAGCTAAAATAGTAGTTCCCCTTTTGTTTGATAAGTAGACAGGGCATTAGGTGTAAGATAGTTCGTGAATCTATTCTGGTAGGGTGTGCCATGAATTGCACGGGACAGAGAGAGAGAGAGAGAGAGAGATAGAGCGCGCGCATCAGGAGTGCGTTGATAGGCAGTTCGAGCCTGGCTTTCAGTGTAGAAAGACCTGATGGAGGAAAAGCTCAGTTGAGTTTTCCCTGGCCTGGTTTTGTGTAGATGCTTTGAGACTGGGCTCCAAAGCATTTCTGTGGGAACAGAAATTCAAAGTTTTACACGAGATGTAGAGAGCAGAGTTTTATTCAGGGAACAAAGTGTTGCTGTTAACTTCCAGTAGATGGAGACGTTCTCAAGATTTACAAGGTACGATATACACCTTTTATGAACTTTAGGCATCGTTGAAGAGTTAGTCTTGGAACCAAGGTAAGTGTTGCCAGTAATTTTAATGGAAGGGAAGTGATCCGGAAATTGTTAGGTGAGCAGATTAGATAAGAGTTACATTCCTTGATTAGCTATGATGTTAGGTTAAATTGTAAGAGGGGAATTCCCTCGTATGTTCGAGAAGTAAAGTTAGAAAAGCGTGTGAACGCTAGTCAATTCGATTGTGAAGGTGTATTCACTCCGAACTGTTTTGAGCTACGGGTTTTTAGCTATCTGTGGCTAGCCCGTGCAAGTAGTGAGACTGAGCGGTGTTTTTTGAACAGCCGGGTCTCGTATCTGTTTTAGGCGGAAGATGTGTATTCCCGTGGGCAGTGAGTTTTTGGGCATCGACTGGAGAGGTCGGCCCCACAGTGTGTTTTTCGATGGTAAGCCTGTACAGTGCTGAAGATAAGAGGCCATTATTTGTGTAGGCCATTATTTCCTTAGAGAGGATAATTTTTGATTTGTGAAGACATGTTGATTGTGAGTTTATTGCAAACTGCCAGGTGTGCAGTCTTGCGAGAAATTGCTATTAGGATTCATTATCATATTAATACAGCGCTGATGTGAAGAGTATTTTTGAGGAGGCTATATATATATTATTAGCACGGCGAGGATGTCCGTTGCTAAAAGGATCCATAAGTATTTTGAGGAGGCCATATATATATTATTAGCACGGCGAGGATGTCCGTTGGCTAAAAGGATCCATAAGTATCTTGAGGATGCTATTTATGCAGTAGCACGGCGATGATGTCCGTGCCTGTGTGGCGTATGCGATTCAGAATCTGTTGCATCAACGCTGGTGTGTACTTGAAGCAAGAGTGTTGATAAGAAAACATATACAGCTACATTTCCTGGCCAATATAATAATAGGAGGGAAAGATAGCGTTACATATCTGGAGATCAGCGTTACATATCTGATGGACCAGTCATCAAATTAGGACGAATTCATATAACATTCCACGATACCAATGAATTCACCCCAATACAAAATAAACATTTATCAGTAAGATCCCCGGGGTTGTCCGGTCATATCAATAAATGATAATTCCAAGCATTAATCAACGTACAGTTATTCAGACCAAGCAGAATAAATGAGAATATAGACAGTTAAATAATGAGATTCGACTACGAGAAATAACATAATAAGATTTCAAGTCAGAGACAGGGAGACCTAAGTCGTTTATAACAGCCACGAGAGAGAATAAATTACTTCTTGTATGGACAGTGATGTCCACCATTACTTGTACTGTACAGAAATGAATATCATCAACCATTGTACATATGTTCGACCAGTGGGAAGCACCCAAATAAAGCTTTGAAAAAGTCTGCAGAGTAACTCATATGTCGTTACTGAACGTAGTGTGGGGTAGTAACGGAGTGAATGCATAGTGAATAGCCTAAGAAACGAAAGTAGAACCTGCTATGCAAATCGCAGGGTAGCTTAGACTACCACATTGAGACCCCAGCGGTCACAAGGGATTGCAGATTTGTGTGTAAGATGGGGGGGGGGGGGGGGGGGAGGAGGGAAGAGAACAATGTTAAACCTTGAATGAATGACACATGACATTCAGGCTTGTCAAGGCTGACTTTGTGACATATATTTTGCATAGTCTCACATCAGATGATCACACTTTATTAATGTAGAATGTGCTCTTAGAGAATGAAGCTGTTTAAACAGCAACATAATGTTGGGTCACATTAGCGTAGTTATCAGCAAGTAGCATTCTTTGTATGTAAAATGCCCAAATAATACAGATGTGTCATCGGAGTCTGAAGATACAAGTATCCACTAATTTATGCCAAAAACAGACTGCCCAAGGGAAATATTCAAATTCCAAAAATACAAGGATTAGAAGCCGAGATCCGGAGCTGGAGCATGAAGTTGTGGGGCAGCAGGTTTTTTTTTCGGGGCTTAGGCAATATCAAAACCCATAAAATCTTGATTGTTCTGCTGCTGCAGTTTCGATTTTTCAACCAACTCATAACCCTAGACAACGAAATCAAGGACCTAGAGTGGTCGCATAAAACCACATTGCCCAGTGTCAAATATGATAAAACTAGCAACAACCCGCCCAAATTGGCAGGTTTTTAATTATAGTCTGTTGTTTCTGTACAGGTATTACATTGCTGCTTCTTCTACAGTCTCGCTTGCTCGCTGTGAATGACACGATCGTCTCTTCCTTTTAGCCATCTTATCATTTTGATCCATAATAATAAGTCTGCTATACTTTAAATTAAAATTTTGTCTTGAAGAAACAATCAGAAACTTACATTTTAAGATTATTTTTAAGAAAAATGATGAGTTAAATCCGTTTCCCGAATGAAACTGGACAGAAGAGTATCTTGATTGTCTGTTGATTTAATGCACACCGTCACACTTTGCTATTTTCGCGAGACTATATATAAGGGGAAACAATACAATTATTGTCTAACTTTCAACCTCAGTTGCACCCCCTTAGCTGTGCTCGAAAGTTAATGCACTCTCCCGAAAATAGAAAAAAGTGCGCAAATGACGGTGTGCAAAGTGTGACAGACCGACCGACCGAAGTACCTTACGGCGGGAATTATGGTATTGGATAGATATATGTTCAACTTCATAATTCGTTTCATCTCTTCTGCTCCCTGGGGATAATTGATATTGTATACGATATCTCTAAGCCACTCTGTCTTTGGATATCTGTATTTTTGTAATCCTCCTTATGTATATCTCGAGATTTTCGTTTTCGTGTGTTGCTGTACGACTTTTTCTTTGCTTTAGCTACTCAGTAACTATGTTGATTTTAGAATAATAACTGCCCACTGGCTGTCAAAGCAGTCTTTGGCCGTCACGCCTGGTGACGTCGTGTGGGGCAGTAACAAACTGCTTCCATTTTACTCGGTCGACGGCCATCCGTCGTGCTGTGTCCTAGCTGTGGTTCATTCTTTGCATCTCGGCCTCCACAGTTCTCCGCCAAGATGTTTTTTGGTCGGCCTCTCTTTCGCTGTCCTTCTGGTGTCCATAGCATAGCATCATGGTCTCTTCTGAGGACGTGGCCAATCCAACTCCAGCGTCTACCTGCTATGATGGTGTGCATGTCTACTTGATTGCTCCGAGTCAGCAGTTATTGATTGGTGACAGTATTCCGCCAAACAGATTCGGATAATTTTCTTTAGGCAGATTGTGTGGAAAGAGGACAATTTCGACATTTCCCTCTCTGCTACTCTCCAGCAATCCTCACCATAGAGAGGCACAGAAAGTACACAACTCTCATGTAATCTTAATTTTGACTTCCTCTATCCGCATGAAAAGTGTTAAAATACCGACCTATGGTTTGACTGGTATTTCACTGGTTCTTGCCACCACTTCCATATACTGATGTTGTCATACGACTTTCATCTTTCTAGCCTACACAAGCACCCACAAGCTGTCTGTAGCGCCTTCGCTCAAATGTGAATATTTATTTATTTAGTTGTTCCTCTTCTACCTTGGGGAGTAGACGTTTGCCAGAGAGAGAGAGAGAGAGAGAGAGAGAGAGAGAGAGAGAGAGAGAGAGAGAGAGAGAGAGAGAGCCATACTATCCTATCGGCTGCCTTCCTCCTGGCCTGGTTCCAATCTAGTCCTCGGCTCTTCAGAGATTGTCTAATGTTGTCCGCCCAAATAACGCTGGGTCGTCCTGGAGGTCTTTATCCTTGGCTTTTGGTTTCTAATATTTGTCGTGGTAGCTGATCTTCTCCAATTCTGCAGACATGGCCAAACCATCATAGATGGAACTGGTCTACTTGAGTCTTCAGGGGCTGGGTTTTGAGGCCTTACCGTATCGTCTGGTCGCAGACCATGTCTCGTCTTGTTACTTCAACTACCTTCATCAGATACTTCATTTATGAGGTTTGAAGCTCGCTTTTGTGGGTTGTAGTCATTGCCTTTGAATTGCACCCATAAGTCAAGACTGGAACATAGGTGGAGTCGTATGCAACTATTTTCGTCTTCTTGCCAATTTTTCTGCAGTTTTTAATGCCTCTGCCTCTGCTCTGAAGTTACTCTAGAATTGTCCTGTTGCGACAGACAGCTTTTTTGTGCGCCACTGCTTAAGATCAGAAAGACTCCTCTATCCCCATCTCCTGCTGCATTTATTGCTCACCCATCTGTGTATGCATGGGTCAGGGTGTTTCTTGAGTAATGTTTCTCCATGTATTTTGTGGTTAGGGCTCTCCTGTCTGTTTCCTTCTGGCTGTTCTTTTTTCTCAGTACCTGGAAGGTTTTCTATTATTTCAGGGAAGCGCTGATGGGGCTTGCTCTCATCTTTGTTTTGACTGTTTCAACAAAGTTGCTTCGCCTTCAGTCTTCCCTTTCCAAATCCTTTTATTCTCCTGTATATTGTGTGGTGTGCCAGCCTCCTGAATTTCTCGGCTTGTTGCTGTGTTCTGCTATCTCTTCTATCCTCCATTGGCTGGAGGTATGTAATCTTTTCTGTCACGGAATTGCCCGCCCTGCTTTGCAGTAGTCCAACAATGGCCGAAACTCAAGAGCATCTAATATGGGTCTTCAAAGGTGTCTACCTTCACACAAGATTACTCTTGGCAGAGCTGTAGATAAAAGGATAATAATAATAATAATAATAATAGCCTCTTCAGTCATAACTGACTATGGGAATGCGCCCCTGAGGTGGCAGCCCTCAGCTGCTTATTTTCTTGGTGCTCCTTTCGACGTTTTCTCCCCTCCTCTGCTTGTTCTGTGAGCCTCTCTTCGCCCAATCTGAGGTGGTGATAAAAGGATAATGATGCTTCTATCTCAAGGGTGTTTCATAAAATATTTCAGAAGTCAAGAACAATGCTGCGTTGGGCAGGGCAATTGTTAACTTATATCTGATCCGCCGCCTTTTATAAAGAATTAAGCAATTATTAATTTCAGCTCGTTCAAGCCCCCACCCTAATTTACTAAGTGGAATTCTTATTATTCTGTTATAGCTCTGTTTAGAGCGTATTTAGTAAATTGTCTGAAACAAACATGCAGTTTATTCAAAATGATTAAATCGACGTTAATTTTGTATGTTTACAAATAACAGATTTAATAATCATTTAGGTGTTAACAGGATTTAAAAAAAAATGAATAATTATTTATCAGAAAAATTATCATCACTGTTGTGATGGAATGGAAGTTTGTAAAGGAGGTCACTTGGCAGCTCTTACGTGTTACTTAGCTGTCAGTGACGGGTCTGCCCCTTCTGATGTTTTGGTTCTTGGTAGACTTGATCGCTGATCACGCTCGTCACTGGTCAAGGTTGTAGGGCGTAGCACGTTCCCAGAAGTTTCAAGGAGTGTTTACGACGCTGGTCCCTCGTCTTAAAGCCTCTTCTGATGATGGTATCTAGCTTCGACTACATGCCACTTGTACCCTTATTGTTCCAGAGATAGTACTCTCAACTGGTACCATCAACTAGTATAGTAAAAGAATATAAACAAATACCCTCTGAGTATTGAGTTTCCCGACACATAGTTATGTGTCTCCTTCTTCCTATTCCACGATTCCATCAACCTCAGACTTTACCCTCGATGAGAATTAAGCTCAATCCCTCGAGAGAAAAATTTCTTTACATTTAAATTGAATAGCTTTATATTTACTTTACATTCAAATGAAAAGGTTAATAGTATAAATAGAATATGTTTACATTTACATTTACACTGGTTGAAAAATGTTCACAATATAGATTGAATATGTTTTTATTTACATCTACACTGGTTGAAAAATGTTCACAATATAGATATAATAAGTGTTCATTTACATCTACACTGGTTGAAAAGCTTGAAAATTTTCTTTAATTTTAAAGTGAATATGTTTACATAGACATTTACACTGGTTTGTAAATGTAAATATTATAATTAGAATATACATCATTTCTTTCATCTTTCCCTCCCTGCTCCATATGGAACTTGGCACTACCTATGCTTTTATTTCTCTTTAAGAAACTAGCAGTAAAGCAGTCACCAGCCCTTGCAGTGGTGGTTTATGAAATCATCATTCTATATGAGGAGGTTGCCAGCCTCAAATGACTTGGACCTCCACTAGCATATTTCACATATTAATATTCACATGCCAATATATACATATTAGTTCACATGTTAGTATTGAAAACAATAGAATGTAAAATGTACAACTTACGCCAAACTTGGCTCACAGACTGTTTGCTCAGAGAAGTAAGATGCCTTTTTTCACGTGTTCTTGGGAGTCGTTACTTTAACAATAAATTCTCACTATGACTCCGTGTTTTAGTTTCCTCAGATCCCGGTTTTTCCTTATTAAAATGACAGAGTTTTCCTGGGCTGTTTGTCCTTCAAAATGTTCCAACAAAGTCCGGTGTGATAAATGGAATTATGATTCTAACTTCTGGCAGTCTGGGTGGAGGCTTAGAAAGCGATTCTCACAGTGTCTAGACTTGCAAAAAGTGTCAGGTTATATTCCCTGTTTTGCCCCGCATTTGTTTGTTACGATCCTAAACAGGGCTCCAATCGTTTCAAACATGCGTGTTTTGTGGGGTAATTCAGATTACGTCCGATATGGAATAATTTTGTGTGTGATGCAAAAGGTCACCTCTCCCATATATGGTAATAAAACATCCGATTGCCTTCTCTGCAATGCCTACAAATACACCATCTTATTTTTATCTAAAGTAATCTCTTTATACGTCTCTTGTACTCACAAAATCCGTCTGCGGGCGAGTAATTTTATCGCCGGGCACGGCTTCGACAAACAAAACATCTTGAAAACTGAGCAGGCCCATATGGGTTTTAACTGCGCTAATCTCATCAAAGCTATGATACGCAAAACAAATGTGATGAATTATCACCAAAAAGGAGTGTCAAATGATTTGGCAGTATCAAATATCTGCTACATAACAATGAAAGAAAAAAGTGCCGAACACTGAAAAGCACATAATTAGTCAGTACAACAAATGTCACAGAATACGGCCGTAATGGACAAGAGAGCGACCCAAAAATTATGTGACAAATTTCCCACTCTTCATTTGGTATTGACTTCATGCCCCCGTTATGATTCTTTTTGCTAGGTTTTGGTTTATGTTTATTTTATCAAAATTTGACTTAGCTGCTGTTGGCCATGTTGAAATGCCATATATTAGGCCTCGTCTCACTCGCCCAGTGAATAGCTTCTTTAGTACTCCATCGTTCTATCCCCAGTCCGTGCCAGCAAGTGTTTTCATGATTGCCATTCTCTGCGTAGCTCTTGTCCTGTTTCTTTCAATCTGGGCTTTCCAAATAAAGAGACAATCAAAGGTAATGACTAGGTAGTTTGGGTTTTCATCCAGATGTAGACTTGTTTCCATTTAGCACCAATTTAGAGCGTTGTGCTTTATTTGGGAGACACAACACTGTGTGTTGTTTTACTTTCCTTTATCTTCACTAGCCATGCTTTGGCCCACTCCTCCAATGATGTCAGGGCTTGCTGCATCCGAACGCTTGTCGTAGTGATATATTCCACAAGGCTGTCATCTGCAAAGGAGATATTGTGGGTTCTTCTAGGGATACTCTCTATGTCATTTGTGTACGCAAAGAACAACATGGGCGACAGGACTCCTCCCCTGGGGAGCACCCTGCTCCAATATAATCTTCCCACTAGTCTTCCCTTGATGTTGTACTATGGCAGTTCTTTCTCAAGGTAGTGACTCATCCATTTGTACATTTTCCCACACACTTCACTTTTTTGGAGCTTGACTTTCAGTCCTTCCATCCACATTGTCAAATGCTTTTTCTAAGACCACCCAAACAACCAGCGTGTGCATTTTCTCTTGGAAGGCGTCCTCAATTTTCTGAGCTATATGTGTGATCTGGTCTTCAGCGGATCTGTGTTTTCTGAATTCTGATTGCTGTGGGGATAGGTGATGTTCTTCTATCAGATGCCACATCAGTCAGGCATTAACTATGCTCTCCATCATTTTCTAAATGAAGCGTAACAACTGACACCAACTAATTCATACCAACATTTCTAGACAAGACACACATTGCACCGTGAAAACTAAATTCTACACTCATTACAATAAAGCACATGTCTTGCTATCTTGTCATGGTGCATTTTCGAGAACGCAATAAAAAAAGCCGCGCACTTCACCTCGGAAGCTAAATTGCACACCAATTGAAATAACGCGCATGTCTTTACATGGTGGATGAGTTAGAAATATTCGTAACAGTTTATTTTGTGTGTGTGCAAAATTTCGGGATTTTGTCCCATTTGTGTTATGCAGAGTTATTGACGAAATGAATTGTGGGTAAGGATGAGTAAGTGCTTCCATGTTAGATTTATGCTTAGCAGTGTTATAATAAATAGAGTTCATTACATTTGCAGTTCAACTGATAGATACGATATACAATAGACATTGCTGTAGGTAATAACTGCTCACAATTATTACATTAAGAAGGTTAATAAGAATTTGAAGGGACATATGTCTCACTTCACCTAAATTATTAATCTTATGCCGGCCCAAGCTGATAATAATTCGGCGTAATAAAAGGTTTATTTTGAATTTTATTGTGTGCGGTGGTGCAAAAAAGGGGGAGGGGTGTTCGTTTTATTACACCGGTGTACATGCAGAAGAAAATGTACACTATAATTCATATTCAACAATTTAGACGGTTTACTTACTCGTTAGTAACTAGTTGGTTGACGAGTTTTTCCATGTTTCCGCTTTACTAACGCCAAATGTAGAAAGGTGTTTAACTTTCTGCACTAACTTTACCTCTCTCTTTTAACGAAGAGGAGGAGTTACCAAAAGACTGTAGGCTCAATTAAAGAGTGAAATAACTCTTTCTCTCCTGTGAGGTTTTTTTTTAATTTATTGTACCCAGACACCAAAATGAATGCCGGTTTACCTCCCCTTCTCTTCCTTCTATCTCCCCCCCCCCCCCCCCCCCCCCACACACACACACACACAACCACGACATGTGATGTTTAAATAAATAAATCAATCAAATAAGAAACGAAAAAGAAATTGATAAATCTTCTAAAAGATTTTAAAAAAAAAAGCGTTGGTCCAGATGGTATTTCAACGCATCTGTAGACATATTATAAAAATTACTTGGTAAAGTCTGGAAGAGAAGAAATGTCAGCTGACTGGAATGAAGGATATCTGGTCACGTTGCCAAAGAATAGAGATTTACTAAACTGCACAAACTGCAGAGCAATAATGTTAAGATCAATGCCATGAACAATATTGCCCTGACTCATCCTTGAGAGGTCAAAAGTGTGCATAGACAGACAGCTGAGAGAATATCAAGCAGGTGTTCAACAAAACAGATCCTATACAGATCACATAGCAGCACTGAGCGTTCTACGTACTAGAGTGACGACTGGAATTGAACTCACATCTTTATATCGGATGTGTGGACTATGGAAAGGCATATACTGTATATACACTGTTTAGACACAAAATAGGTCTGAAACTCATGAGACCATATGGAGTTCTTTTAAGTTCATTAACCTTGTAAATAAAACATAGAAGACATGAAATCTAAAACTTGGCATTTAGGTCACCTTACTTAGCCATTCTTTGTACGAAATGAGCAACGGCAGGTGCCCCTCTTCTCACCACTGCTGGCTATTGACTTGTTAATGAAGTCAGCAATATCAGCCAACATAAATTGAATTCAGTGACTGACAAAACAGCTGAACAATCTAGATTTTGCCGATGTTATGACTCTT
Organism: Oreohelix idahoensis; assembly: GCA_024509875.1. NCBI lineage: Eukaryota > Metazoa > Mollusca > Gastropoda > Stylommatophora > Oreohelicidae > Oreohelix > Oreohelix idahoensis. Next base: position 300,155 of record JAMPIV010012143.1, read on the forward strand.
CTGCCCCATAACCGATACCAGATCCAAGACAAAATGAAAATGCATGGAAAGAGGTCTTAACAATTGGGCTTGAAACACATAGTAGCAAAACAAAGATTATGAGAATAAAGGCCTCGATCGAAAGCCAGATTCCACTGGGGGGTAATTATACAAGATCTGGAATCATGCATTATATTTTAACGCCAATATTTGGATGAAGGAACGGATAATGATAACAAGGTCAAGGTAGTCCCATATTATATACTGCCTTAGGGGAGTGAAACGTTAGAGACTTCGCCATACTAGGTCCAGCATCGAGAGGAGAGGTGACTATTTCCCTTACCGGGATTGGAACCCGGCACCATTGCCGCGAGAGACCAGCGATCTAACCACTCTGTCAGTTGGATGCTCTAATATCAATATAAGAATACAAAAAAGCAAGAGAAGCTTTCACTGCTTTGTGAATCACATGGAAATGGAAAGACATCATGTCCAACACAAAAATAAAAATCTTCAGCTTAAATGTGTGAATCCTTCTGAATGGCTCTGAAACATGTAGAACAACAACAATGAAAGACGGATACACACGTTCTTAAATGGGTTCGTGCGCAGAATAAAAGGATCGAAATGGTATAACAAGAATTATTTATTATTATTATTCCTTTGACCGCCGACCGACTAAGCAGTCTTCGGCCATAACACCTTGCGGCGTCATTAGGGCAACAAGAAATCGTCCGTTGTTCCGTCACACCTAGCGGCGTATATTGGTACAACAGACTTTTAATTGTTGTTTCTGTGATCAAAGTGACAAGCAAGCGGTAGATCAATCCGCTGTGCCCCGAACTTGCCCTCATGTGTACTCTACTCCTGTCGCTATAAAACCATTTCGCCATGTCTCCCAGACGCCCGTCCAGCCAAAATCCTTTCGGGACCGAAGGTCCTCGAAAAAGGGCAGTCTGGCACAGACACAGTTCCCACTCACTGCCTCTACTGCGCTGGGAGGACCCGGCAACCGGGACCACACACAGCCTTGAGAGGACAAAGATCGCCTTAAAGGGTATAACAAGAATACTAATGTTGAAATGCTGGAAAGAATCAGTCAGATACCAGTGGGCATAGATATGAGAAGATACTGGCGTTAAATTGTACACACCACACATTGGGACAACCAGTTGTTAGCATTACAAGACAGTCTCTGTTCTCTTATCTCCAGAGTAAGAGAAAAAGAGAGAGAAAAAAAACTACACACAGAGAAAGGAACTTGGGACATAAATAAAATAAATAAGGAAGACATGGGAAGACTTTGAAGAATGGCACAGGACGGGAACGTTTAGAGAGTATTTGTTGAAGGCCTGTGCTACACTTGATGATGATTCTGCACACGTGTCTATTTATAAAAATCTGTAATTTCTTGATTGTAGTTTTTGTTGTTCTCCATGTTTCAGGTTACATTTCTCCATTCGCATCATCACCAACCAGGAGCTGCTTAGACCGTGCAGTCAAAAATATGTGCACACCATCTTTGCGGGCAGACACTGGAACTGGGTTTGTAATGTCCTCAGAAGAGATCCGGACACCATCACCAAAACTGCTATTCTTTTGACCCCAGAACGGAGACGAAAGAGAGGTAGACCAAAGACAACCTGGCGGAGAACTGTGAAGGCCAATATGTAAATCTTGAACCAGACTTGGGGAAATGAGCGAAGGGTGGCCACCGATCGAGAAAAGTGGAGAAAAGTTGCTGCCCTACAAGACGCCACTAGATGTGATGGCCACTGACTGCTTTGTCAGTCAGAAGTTATGGATCCTAAAAGAAAAAGAAGATATTTAAGGGTCATACATTAGTAGTTTCTGGATATTTGAATTTAAGATTGTGTTGGACTTGATTTCATTTGTATTCCATATATTTGCCATTGACCTTAAAGCTCCTTTTGTCTTTTGTATTTTTATTGTGATAGCACTGTCTGTGCCTCCAATTTTGTTTATGTTGCTGTCAAAATAAATGTATGACTCTACAGCTTGTAAGGGTGTTCCTTCAAGTGTAATCTGGTTTTAATTTGCCGCAGTTATTCTAGTAATCTGTGCCTTTCTCCTGCGTTGTTTCAGATACACATGCTGTGATCTCTGATTAACGAAGTCTCATGTTGTCTTTCATCTGATTACGGTTGTGAAACAAGTGCCAGACATTCGGCAAAATCTACATCCCCAAGCTGTCTAGTTAGAGTCTACTAAAATCAGTTTCTGTTGGCAGATATCGTTGTTTTCTTAATTCTAATTATAGCTAGAAAGAAGAGAAATTGTAAAATTCTGACTTTCGCATCCCTGCTGCACTCCAGTTTTCAGTTCAAACGGTTCTGTATGTTGTCCATCCTACATATATTTCCATTTCGTGTCTTCGTATCATTTTGATTAAATTAATGGGCCTCATAATTTTTCAAAATTATTCCCTCTCCAAACTGTATTTCAATACTGACAGTTAACTTTGCTTTCCGTACTCGGTAATGATTACACAAATCGAAATGTGTAATTAATAGTAAATTCACTAATAAACAAACGCGTCCCCTCATTCATTATTCTACCCATCAGCTTCCTGTGAAACATAGGCCTTCAACAAATTTATGCCATGCTCTTGTCTTGTGACATCCGATCAAATTCTTTCCATGGCTTCTGTATTCCTTTCTGTCCCCGGCTCCCGTCTTTAAGCGGTTGTAGGTCTTCCTATATTTAGGCTTTATTAACAAGGCAGTTATTGTATCAGACTCACAATCCATGTTTCGGAAGCTCCAAAGTGGATGAATGGAAAACTTCCATTGAAGCCACGAATCTTCAGGAAATGGTGTGGATCTACTGTCCTGGTCATGCAGGGATACGCAGCAATGAAAGAGCTGACAGACTAGCATTGGATATAGACATAGGAGAGATACTGAGGGCAATTAATGTTCGCCTATTAGAGAATGACACGGCAATCGATGAATCATCAAGGCTAAGATTTCTGGAATTTGGCATCAAACGTAAGACCAGCAGGGATGGACGTATGACAGGATGCATCAGGCGAATATCCAACCAGCACGCAACAGGAGCAATTAGAATTCACACCCTTCGACATTTGCTGAGGGAGACTGAGCACCTATTGGTTTGCCCGGAGTGCGGTGACGTCGATATGTCCCGTGGGTACCCAGTAATGCGCTAGAAGACAGTCTGCTGTCTTCTCACTTATAATCTCTCCGTCCGCAACAGTGTTGACTCCGTTTTATGGTTGAGTACAGTTTATACTGGTGAAGATGTAGCTTAAAACGCGAATGGTTAAAATGAACGAATGTCAACAATATTCTTCAAACGAACTTCAACAAGTAGTGTTGAACTGGGTGAACTGGGCAAGTACTGGCAGTACATAAGTCGGTGATGACTGTACATAGATTTTATTCAACATGACACATACGGAGTGGACAAGACTAACATCGTCACAGGCGCAAAGATCATACATCAGCATAATGGTAATTACTTTTAAAGTTCCTGAAGATTCTCTACCAATAAAGTCCTCTGACTCAAGTGACTAAGGATCACAAAACTGTTACCGTATAATATTCTTCTCATTCAAGTCCATTGACCTTCCTTCAAGGACGTCTATCATGGTAACGTATTCATACTCCAGGATAAAATCTTCCATATCATACTTCACAATCCCATACGTTCTCCAAAACATAACGTTAGATAGCATATAGTTTCAAACAAAGTCATACACGATAATACGAACAGGTTAGAGATTCCAGTTGACTAACCTCTCCCATTCTATGCCACGCTTCTGGCATTGTTGAATGTACGGCATATAAAATATGAAGCATACGAATAAATAAACTGGTTTACACGTAGGTATTATTCCTCTACGGTAATCTAATATGACCACCGACTCCGTCTGTCCATTCTAGGAAATTACATGCTAAGATGACTTCCCGCTAGACTACAACTGGGAGCGGCCTGATACTTTAGTTTACGGCAATAAATATACAAATATAACCGGGGCGACACTTACATGATCCTTCCATCATTGGCTTCGTCAAGAATACCAATTGAATCAATATAACATACTGGCTTATACAAAACTGCCAGAAAATTCCAATAATCTATATCTCTCGGACATAACAAAGTCCGCACTGCCCCGTTCAAAACATGACGTCACAATCCCCAAACTAGGTTACCCGTGCGTCCAAAGCAACTCACACTGCATTGTGCACGTCAGTGCGTGAATCAATCGAACGCACAAATAATAAAATATATAAAGACTGGTGCGTACATTTGGCAGGACCGAAGACTACCCCCTTAGGTAATAAATGTACGTAACAGCTCCCTTATCACCTCCCCTTAAAAAAAATTAATTCTATTAATTTTTTTTGAACTTAATACCCGAGAGAGGTGAGTCAAAACTACCACAAGATATGAAATGCATAAAGTTATATCATATTAAGAAAAGAATATTAAACGAAATCAATATAACTAAATGATAGTATGCATTAAAGCACACATCCACAATCGACCTACTTTGGAACGATGTGGTAATATTCGAAGTAAAAACAAGTTTGAAAATGAAAATGAAAAAAAAACCATAAAAAAAAAGATGATAATAAAATTCAACTAAGTTTTCAACAAAATTTGAAACATATGATTTCAAAAATGAAAATGAACAGCAACACTGATGATGATCAATGACAAGAGAATCAATGAAACAGAAAAATTGAAAATACAATGTGCAAAAATGAAGCAATGCAAAATTAAACACTTTAAGAATCAACACACTTAATGTTTTCTAACACTAGTACGGTTGACTAGTGATCTAACAGTGAGATATCATAACTAAGACCCGTGAATGCAGGTGTTACGTGACAACTAAGAAAGTTAGTATGTGTGTGATCCATAATCAATTAAATAGATTAAATTGAATTAATCTAATTTATATATTCCTTAATTACTAACAAATAACTAGTTAACAATATATTCTAAGTAATTTCAATATCCCTATCAATATGTCACTGTTCCGTTACAACTAGTTAGTAATCGACGAGATAATGTTCTCAATGTTCCATACACGATATAATATATTCTCTAACACGTTATGTAGTGTAATATGTTCCATAGGAATAACAAATGTATATTTGTCGCTCTTAACAATGTTGCCATATTAATAAAAAGTTTACTGTAGTACCAATGTTCTCGTTCTAATAAAACGTTAATATAGTATCAATAACAATGTACAAAGTTATTCATGTTATCGGTGAGGATGTTCCAACATCTGGAAGTGGTTTAGTTTCGACACGTTCACTTGGGCATCTTGATAGACAGTCTGCGAACACATTCTGCACTCCAGGAATAGCTCGTATCTCAAAATGGAACGGTTGAAGCGCTATAGCGTAACGCGCTGACTTTGATGACTTAACGTTCCCTGTATTCAGTGCGGTAAGAGCTTTCTGGTCAGACTCCACCACAAAGTGTGATCCGAGGAGATAACGATCCAGTTTAGTGATTGCCCAGACAAGAGCAAGGAGCTCTTTATCCAGAACGGAATATTTCGTCTCGCTCGGCGTGAGCTTTCTGGATACGTACATAACCGGAAATAAGGTGCCGTTATATTCCTGCATCAAAACTGCAGCAATAGCGTAAGAACTTGCATCACTGCGGAGAATGAAGGTGAGATTTTTGTCAGGCAACCTCAAAAAAGGTGCATTTGAAAAAAATTGTTTTATATAGTCTAACGCCGTTTGGTGATCCTGCGACCACTTTATTACATTAGATGTGCCTTTCTTCAGTAGAGACGAAAAAGGTGCAGTTATAGTAGACAAATGAGGGATGAATTTTGAATAGAACTGTATTAGTCCTAAAAGCGACCTAACTTGTTTTTTTTGTCTTAGGTGCTGAGATGTTTAAAATTTTAGAGACGTTACTGTCTTCTGTATACATGAAACCATGACCTATGCGGTGACCCAGAAATGAGATGTCATGAAAACCGACAAAAGCCTTTGAAGGTTTCGCTGTTAAGTTATAATCCCGTAAGGTAGAAAGTAAAGATTTTAAACCCTGAATATGTTCATCCCAAGAGTCACTGAAAAGACAGATGTCATCTATATAAGTAATGACATCGGGACGATGAGACAATATGCGGCGCATCATGCGTACAAAGGTAGCTGGCGCATTCATTAACCCGAATGGCATAAAATTCCATTGAAAAAGACCCCGTGGTGTCGAGAAAGCGGTGAATGGCTTTGCTTTAGGAGTGAGTGGCACTTGCCAATATCCCTTTGAAAGGTCAAATTTCGAAAAGAATGTAGCATGAGATAATCTCTCCAATAAGTCATCTAAAAGAGGTAATGGTTCCGCATCGAATTTTGTAACTTTGTTTAATTTCCTGTAATCTACGCAAAGACGTATATTGTTGTCTTTCTTCCTAATGATTACCATGGAAGAAGAATATGGTGATGAAGATGGTTCAATTATATTTAATTGGAGCATCTCATCCAATTCCTTATCAACCTTATCACGAAAGTGTAAAGGAATAGGATATGGGCGAACTCGAATAGGCGTATCGTCAGTCAGAATAATGTCATGTTGGATGACTGACGTATGACCTGGGATGTCAGTGAGGACATCCTCATACGAGTGTAGAATATTAGAGACTTGCTGACGTTGATCAGCCGAAAGAGTAGATGAGATTGTAACATCATTCCATTTCTCAGTGGAATGGAGTGGTACAACTGGTATTGGTAGTTGTACATCATCCAAGAAGAAGAATCTTCTTCTTGGATGACTGACAAACTAGAATAGTGTTGAATAGGAGGTGTAGGATCGTCAGTTGCCTGAAACACTGACTGTAGATAATCAGGACGTGAGTAATACTCCTTCAACATGTTAATGTGGAAGGTTTTATGTTTACCATTAACATCAACGATGTAGTCGACATCGGATATTCTTGAGATGATCCTGAAAGGACCTCTCCAGGTAATTAAAAGACGATTGTTATGCGCAGGTAGTAAGACAAAAGCTTCATCACCAGGTATGAGCTGGCGAAGACGTCTATACTTGTTTGCAAATAGACGAGCTTTTTCTTTGGCTTGTTCAGATGATGCAGTAGCTAGTCTACAAGCATCTATGATTCTCTTTCTCAGAGAGATCACATACTCATAAGAGGATTGAGTTTCCTCTTCAATATTCTCGTCAACCAATAAGTCGTGGATTAACGACATCGGACCGCGTGGTTGCATGCCAAAAACAAGCTGGAATGGAGAAAACCCCGTTGCTTGATTTTGTACTTCGCGATACGCAAAGAGACAAGCGGGTAGGACCCGATCCCAGTCTTGGGGATGGTCTTGAGTCATCTTACCCAACAACTGCTTGAGTGTCCTATTGAGACGCTCAATTAACCCATTTGACATCGGATGATAAATAGAACTAAGAGATCTGTCTATACCTAATGTCTTCATAACTTGAGACATGGATTCAGAAATGAACTGAACCCCATGATCCGACAAGATTTTCCGTGGAAAACCAATGCGTGAGAAGATTAACATCAATGCCTCTGCTACACTGGCAGATGAAGTGTTCTTGAGAGGGATGGCCTCAGGCCAACGAGTGCACATATCAATGCACGTAAGGATATGCGTATGCCCTCTAGCAGATGGAAGCATCGGACCAATAATGTCAATGGCCATTTTATCAAATGGTCTAATCGGGATGTCCGCAGCTTGAATAGGAGCCGCATGAAATGGACCCCGTACCTTAACTTCCTGACATATCAAACAGGACCGACAATAGAGAGTGATGTCCCTATGGACGCCTGGCCAGTAGAATGCCGAAAGCACTCTGGATTTGGTACGCGAAAAACCCATATGGCCCGCACATTGCGAGTCATGCGCATGTCGTAATATACGAGATCTCATAGAGGATGGGACTAAGATCTGATAACATAAGGATGAATCCTTTTCCCGTATTACTCTCACCAAAATCCCATTTTTAAGTATAAAGTCATGTCTAGATTTTGCAAGTTTGTTGCTTGTATTCTTTTTGTTAACATACTGAAAAAATTTTTTTTAATGAATCATCATTCTTTTGCAATGTTGCAAACAACTCCCGTGAAATAGGAGCATCATCATCACAAGTGGTATGAACTGTAGGTTCAATAGGTGTATCATGCGACATATTAGTAGCTTGCGCTCTAGTCACTACTGCATTTGCAGTTTGAATATGTCGCTCTTCCCATTCAGCTATTTGCTGCGGTGTACACTCTTTAATACCATGTATGCGACCAAGTATTACATCACATATTGGATTTGGAAGAAGACATGCTTGGATCTTTCCTGAAAAGAAAGGTGTATTAAGATCAATAATAGCAGTGGGAAATGTTTCGACGGTGCCGCCGAAAGTCACACACTTGACAACCCGGCCCGTGGCACAACTTGGGTTGATCAGCGAGGTCCGGACGCCCACAGTGCTACAACCTGAGTCAAATAGGAGAGAGCATGAAATGTTGTTGACAAATCCCTTGTTAAACTTAAGAGAGCCCTGTCCCTGGTGTACTGACGTAGCAGTGGCTGTGCAGACTATAGGTAGGCTAGGCAAGGTATGTCCGCAACGCAGCGTCGTGATCGCCTTAGGCTGGAAAAGAGTCGAGCATTCTGGACAGTCTTTCACCTGGGTACAATCAAGAGAACAAGACATAGCATTGTGAGTTTCAGTTACTTTACCCTGTTCAATGTTAGCCTGTGTATCACTTAAAGCGACATTAGAATGTCTACCCGTATTATTTGACGATCTATCTCTGCGACGCGATCGATTTTGATTATTTGCATTAAAATTGCTACAATTGTCATTTCTGCTAGAGTTAAAATTTGGATGAGTCCGATAATTTGTATAATTAAAGTTATGATGTTCTTTAAAATTTTTATTCCAAGAACCTTGTCTGTTTTGTGGACCCTGAGATCTTGATCTCCAGTTTTGTTTATTATAATGTCCTTGATTATTTTTAAAATTATTGTTACCAAAATCTTGTGATCTGTGAGTTTGGTTCCAAGAAACATTAAATGGAGCAGATTGTTGAAATTGCTTCCCTTTGTAAAAGTTATCATTGTTAAAATTGTAATTATTTCCCTTATTGACATACCTGTCAGCACTAAAGGAACGATTTCGTGAAAAAATTGTTTTGTTGTGCTGCAAAAGCAACAGGCAATTCATTCTTAATCTGTGCGTTACTTAGATCCATGTTTGGGTGAGCAGTACAAAAATTTTTTGCATGTTCTTCTAAGTCTTTTATTGATAAAGGTTTCCGTTCTTGCAAAAATGCGAGAAATGTAGGATTTACAGACGATAGTACCTTATCGCGCATCAGTAAATCGAAGAGACCTTCATATGACTTTTCAATTTTGGATAATTCAATCCATCTTTCTAGTGTTAGTCGTATTTGTGACAGAAAATCATTGAAATTTCTGCTAGATTGGGTAGTAATGTATGAAATCTTAAACGATATTCGTCTTCTGTCATTTGGAATTTTTGCAGAAGTGCTGCTCTAAGAGCATTATAGTCATTTTTCTCACCAATGCTGGTGGTATGATAAACTGCTAATGCATCCCCTGTAAGTAATCTGGATAAATATGTACAGTATAGCGCTTTATCCACGTTATAAGATCCACAAGTGGCCTCAAACCTATCTAGGAAGAATATTACGTCATCAGACGGGGGATTAAATTTTGGTAATTTAAGGTGAATTTCCTTAAAATAATCATGTCTGGATGGAGTTTGGCTTTCAAAAGTTCTCTGAGAATTAGCTTCCTGAGTAAACCTAATTCTCTCATATTCTGACTCTGCTAATTTCAGTTCATGCTGTCGTTTTTTTTTTCATTCTCTTCCATCTCAAGCTGAAGTCGTTTTACATTTTGTTCAGCTATTAATCTCCTCTCTTCCATTTCTTTTTGTTTTTTTTCCATTTCTTTTGAACTCGTTTATCTTCTAATTCAGCGGCTAATCTCATTTTTTTCTCCTCTTCCTCAGCTATAAATTTCCTTCTTCTTAATTCAGTTCCTCAGCATCAATTTTTTTTTTCTCCTACCTCAGCTATAAATTTTCTTCTTTTCATGTTCCTCTTCCGTTTTTGATCTCAGCCTCAAATTTCATCTTCTTCTCTTGTTCCTCAGCCTCAAATTTCATCTTCTTCTCTTGTTCCTCAGCCTCAATCCTTTTTTGATCTGCCTCACATTCAAGTTTTTCTAGTCTTAAAGTTTCTAACTTTCAATCTTTTCGGCTTCTATTTTTGAGCTTTCTTTATATTCTGACATAGCGAATTGTTTTTGCTTCTTCAGGGCCATTTGAAAGCTTTTGCTTGCTTAATGAAATAATCTAGTGAATACATTATTCTATATAAGTAGTCACATACTCTAGATTTTAAAATGATAATTAATCAATATAAATTAATTAACCTTGTTACTATATAACAAGTGTTCTTCGTTCCTGTCCTTAGAACGGTATAATGTTATCATATAATTATTAAATATGTTATTAATCAATAAATTTATGTAATCAAATGTCATGAAATGAACAACGTGACAAACAATAGAAACAATACCGACAAGACACGATAATCAAAGACGATAGAAAACAGTCGCAGAAATCCAATAAAAATAAAAATGTGAAACTAAAAATAGAATGTCGTAAAGAGTTACGATGATAACTGCGATCAAATAATCAACAAGACAATAGACAACACAGTGTAAAAACATAGGTTTTGTAAAAAACTGAACGACAGGAAAGGTGAGATGGACGCAAAATACAAACAAAATTCATCATAAAACTAAATTACGAATAAAAATAACTGCGAAAACAACAAGTAAACGTGACGAAACAGCTAAACAGATACTATTATAAGAAGCAACTAGCGATCGGAACTTCGGCAAGGTTTCTAGCCTTGTACCGGAACTATCGCTCAATTGAAACTTACAAGTTGAGCCCTACAGAACGTCTGACGAAGAGCCCGAATTGGCTTCGAGATGGATCTCGTTCGTCAGATCAACCTCCCTACCTCCCACAAAAAATACACAACATAAAACACATAACACGGAAAATATAAATATGGACATAATTATTTAAGGCACAGCTAAACGTAATAAAGGGTACAACGACAACACGTTATACTCATCTCGCGTGCAGGAAAAAAAACCAATGTGCCTCGTCTCCGTGTATGTACGTGTGAGGATAAAATACTTCGTTCTGAGTTATTAGACCACAGCTTGCACGTAATAGTGACAAAGAGATGATCCCAAGATGTTGTCGCCTTGAAAGTTCAGATCTTCAGATGATCCCAAGATGTTGTCGCCTTGAAAGTTCAGATCTTCCATTAATGATAATTGTATTGGGTACGTTTCCTGTGAAATTCTTGATTTCAAAACCAGACTGGCACACCAATTACTGTTGACTCCGTTTTATGGTTGAGTACAGTTTATACTGGTGAAGATGTAGCTTAAAACGCGAATGGTTAAAATGAACGAATGTCAACAATATTCTTCAAACGAACTTCAACAAGTAGTGTTGAACTGGGTGAACTGGGCAAGTACTGGCAGTACATAAGTCGGTGATGACTGTACATAGATTTTATTCAACATGACACATACGGAGTGGACAAGACTAACATCGTCACAGGCGCAAAGATCATACATCAGCATAATGGTAATTACTTTTAAAGTTCCTGAAGATTCTCTACCAATAAAGTCCTCTGACTCAAGTGACTAAGGATCACAAAACTGTTACCGTATAATATTCTTCTCATTCAAGTCCATTGACCTTCCTTCAAGGACGTCTATCATGGTAACGTATTCATACTCCAGGATAAAATCTTCCATATCATACTTCACAATCCCATACGTTCTCCAAAACATAACGTTAGATAGCATATAGTTTCAAACAAAGTCATACACGATAATACGAACAGGTTAGAGATTCCAGTTGACTAACCTCTCCCATTCTATGCCACGCTTCTGGCATTGTTGAATGTACGGCATATAAAATATGAAGCATACGAATAAATAAACTGGTTTACACGTAGGTATTATTCCTCTACGGTAATCTAATATGACCACCGACTCCGTCTGTCCATTCTAGGAAATTACATGCTAAGATGACTTCCCGCTAGACTACAACTGGGAGCGGCCTGATACTTTAGTTTACGGCAATAAATATACAAATATAACCGGGGCGACACTTACATGATCCTTCCATCATTGGCTTCGTCAAGAATACCAATTGAATCAATATAACATACTGGCTTATACAAAACTGCCAGACAATTCCAATAATCTATATCTCTCGGACATAACAAAGTCCGCACTGCCCCGTTCAAAACATGACGTCACAATCCCCAAACTAGGTTACCCGTGCGTTCAAAGCAACTCACCCTGCATTGTGCACGTCAGTGCGCGAATCAATCGAACGCACAAATAATAAAATATATAAAGACTGGTGCGTACATTTGGCAGGACCGAAGACTACCCCCTTAGGTAATAAATGTACGTAACAAACAGCAAACTCAAATTAATGGAAGTTACCATCATGGAATTGAAATAATTAACGTAATTTGAGGTCTTACAGTACAGAAAGTCGTGTCACTCGATGTAAACACCTCTGGAAGCAAATTACATGCACTAAAACCTAGCACTTTTTTTTTTTTAACCAGCGGCACTTGGGCTTTCAGCCCCTTCGGCCCAATGACATGTCATTGCGAGGCTGGGGAACCTGAGGACTTTCCTTCCAACCCGGTCAGGAGCTTCGCTCCTTCCCATCCACAGAGGGTTTATCACAGGAGCCGTTCAGGCTATTCAGTCAAATTTCCGGCCGTAAACATTTCTTCAAACGCCGACGCCCGGGTTTGAACCATGAACACCTGGTCGCCAGTACAACGCCGAAGCCATTACACCAGCGCGGCTCCCAACAGCACTTTTGTTTAAAATGTAACAGTACAAAAGCATCTGGTGTCAAATGTAGGAAGATATAATGACTAAATAGTAATTTCCTTATAACCCTTTCCGTAAGAAAAGCGCGGTTTCAGCAAAATTCAGCGAAGAAATAATGAACTTAAACGCTACGTATAATCTTCATTAAGGTAAGACTCAGAATGCCGAGAGTAACATTATGATTTTGTTTCTGTCCTTAATCAAACAAACCCACATATATGCTGACTGACATGTTTAATATAACATAGACCTGATGTGTACGGCGCATTTGCAAGACATTAGAAGATCAAATGTAGTAACTAATCCACCATCAAGTACTTTCTTACTGTGTGGTAAACACATCAATGTCAAAAATGTTATCTAAATAAATGAATAAAATATGCCAGGATAAAATATATCTTAAACAGAATGTGAAATAATAAAAGTTGGAGGGACAGACGGTGATATCAAAATAAGAATACAAACAGCAAGAGGAGCTTTCATTGCATTGGGAAATATATGGAGATCAAGAGAAATCGGATCGAACACAAAAATAAGAATCTTCAACTCAAATATCAAGTCAGTCTTATTACATGGCTCTGAAACCAAAAAAAAAAAAAACCAAATAAAAACAAAACAAACAACAACCAAAAAGCTGTAGACTTTTATAAATGGGTGCTTACGTAGAATAGAAGAAATGGTATAACAAGGTCGCCAATGTGGATCTGATGACAAGAACCAGACAAGTACCAATGTGAAATTGATGACAAGAACCAGACAAGTACCAATGTGGAACTGATGACAAGAACCAGACAAGTACCAATGTGGAACTGATGACAAGAACCAGACAAGTACCAATGTGGATGTAAAGACGTTATTTCTTACTACACCTGTAGTACACCACTGTAAAGTATCAGTCTGTCTGCTCTGTAAGGAAGAGTGGTGTGTTGTTGAGATCAGGCATGCTCCAGTCTACCCAGCTGTAAATGGGTAACTCACCCTAGTCCTGAGTTAGGGAAGGCAAAGGCTCCAGGGGGAAGCAGGCCCTGAACTTGGTCACTTCAGCCGACGCAGGATGGTGTATGTATGAAGTAGAAGTGTAGAGTGTGATTACCGCGAATGGTGTGCTGTTCGTGTGCTGACCAATATAACCACTCACACTTGTCTACAAGGCACCAATGCAGACTGCTGGAATCTTAGTTTACTCAATTTATTCAGACGTACACACTGGGACATACGAGTACATCATGGTTCGTTGACATATCAATTTGTAGGTATACATAGCAGATCTGAAGTCATGACACATTCAGAAATAATGGCAGTACATCAAAGTTCAATGTCATGATACATTATGGCCGCATTCCCCTATCTGACTAAACGCGTCAGTGAAGGAATCGATAAATAACTAAAGTTACTTGACGTCCATAGTTTGTAGTATAGATTATGAAACCACGAAGGGGGGTTTCTAGCAGGATTGAGATCTCTCTGTCACTGTCCGATAATAAGATAAATAATCTGTTCTCTTGGCAGTGATCAAAACATATGATGACCGAAATCCAACATGGCTACCTCCCTGAGTTGTCGTTCACTCATGCATAGGGAGGAGAATATAAGCCAGAGTTAATTTGTAATGGGTATATAAAGGATTTCATAAATGTTTCCATACAGCTCTACGGTGATCAGGTTAATTTCACGTAGCCATAACCGCTGCAGGAAAATCTGTCATCTTCGTCGATACCAAACACGACACTAGCATAACGAAGCACCAAAAGTCAAGCTAGGCCTAACCGACGAGAGATCATCAAAATAGGAGCTGGGTTTACCTGGAGTCCGAATCATCTATATACTGACATAAGGAGAGTCTCGAACACAAAACTATCGTAGAGACACCATCTCCTTCAGAAGAAAAATACCACTTCGTAAGACATTTTTTTCCTGACGAAAGGACCAGCTCTAGAAGAAAAAAACGTACCCCGCCATTTGTAAGCAGTACATCGGAACTCTCACGACTTGTCAAGACAACTCATACTTCCGCTAGACCGGAATACAAGAATCTAGTCCCTCCTACCCATCCAAAATATACAATATAGGACTGATTCTACTTGTACTAATAATATGTAATACATATGAATTCAGGCCATAAACACAATAAGCAAATTAATATATTTTCTGGCCCTAAAAAATAAGTACAAACGCAAGCGCACTATCCTTGCGCCGGATCAATATCCAGAACGATTACTCCTATAATCAAAAGTGTGAATCAAACATGGATTATCTCGCTTTTACCATAGACAGCATTTTCATACACAAATGAATGCATGTCTATATTTTCCCATATCAAATAGCCATATCAATTTTTGTAAAATGTGCGTCAAAATATGCACGCAACAGATTACCACACCCCTCGGGAAAAAAAAAAAAAAATGGTACTTTTTTTTTTTTGAAATACATCTAGGAGCAACATACAATAGGCTCACAACGCACCAATAACAATGCGCAGATGATAAGCATAAGTTTTATGACCTTAGAGAAAGTACTTCTCTAAGTATAAATATTTCCAGAGAGGTGTCACCAACGCATACTACAATATTAGCAATGACACAATTTCCACATTAGTTTATACGTAAATTTCATCTAAGATATCTTAACATCATGATCATCAAAGACGAAAACCATTGAAAAATCAGCGGTGAATACATATCAATGAACCGCTAAGTAGTGTTACAATCAATATATGATATATTACATATGTGTACACATTTCAACATAGAAACAACTGTATCAAAGTTGTATAACAGTTATGAATCATGTGGGCATCTAGACAAAATATGTGCCATCACATTTTCTGACCCACGGATAGCTCGCACCGAAAAATGAAATGGCTGTAGAGCAATCGCGTATCGCGTTGATCTCGCGCTCTTCAGATTTTTACTCTGAATAGCCGTAAGAGCCTTCTGGTCAGTTTCCACAATGAAATGCGCGCCCAGAAGAAATCTTTGCAGTTTAAGGATTGACCAAACCATAGCCAATAATTCACGGTCTAGGACCGAGTAATTCTTCTCTGCGGCATTTAATTTCCGAGAAATATACATCACCGGATGCAGAGTTCCAGAGTACTCTTGCATTAGTGCAGCTCCAATCCCGGTGGATGAAGCGTCACTACGAAGAATAAATGTCTTATCCTTAGAAGGCAATACTAGGATAGGTGAAGTAGAAAACATAGTTTTAACCTTATCCAAAGAGGATTGACATTCTTGAGTCCAATGGACTACATTAGGAGACCCTTTCTTTAGCAAGGAAGAAAGAGGTGACATAATGGAGGACAGATTCGGGATGAATCGTCCATAAAATTGTATTAGACCTAAGAGACTTCGTACTTGCTTTTTAGTCTTAGGAATAGAAATGTTAAGTATCTTACTTGTATTATGGTCTTCTGTTTTTAGGAACCCATGACCAACACGGGGTCCTAAGAAAGATATTTCGCTAAAACCAATACATGCTTTCGATGGTTTCGCTGTCAGGTTATGCTCGCGTAAGATAGACAATAGTTCATTTATACCATTATAGTGATCGTTCCAAGTATCACTGAAAAGACAGATGTCATCAAGATACGCAATGACATCTGAGCGATGAGATAGGATTCGACGCATCATGCGTACAAATGTAGCAGGGGCGTTCATAAGACCGAAAGGCATGAAATTCCATTGGAATAGACCCCTAGGCGTCGAAAAAGCAGTAAACGGTTTGGCGTGTTCGGATAGTGGAACTTGCCAATATCCCTTAGACAAATCGAGTTTAGTAAAGAAGTGAGAATTCGATAGTCTCGTAAGTAGCTCTTCTAGTAAAGGCATAGGCTCAGCATCGAATTTAGTCACTTGATTCAATTTGCGATAATCCACGCAAAGACGTATGTTATTGTCTTTTTTCCGTACTATAACCATCGGCGAAGAATATGCTGATGTGGATGGTTCTATAATTTTTAACTCTATCATCTCATCTAACTCTTTCTCTACCTGTGCTTGAAAATGTATCGGAATAGGATACGGTCTGACTCTTATAGGACTATGGTCAGTAAGAATAATGTCATGTTGAATGACATCAGTTTGACCAGGAATGTCAGTAAGGACATCCTGAAATTGTTCTAACATAGTAGAAACTTGTTTCTGCTCTCCTGGAGATAATTCTGGAGAAATTGCAACATCTTTCCATGATTCATTAGAGTGAAGAGGAATCATTGGAAAAGGTAAATTTACATCCGAGAAACTCTTTTCCTCATCCTGTATTACTGACAGAGATGAGTACTGTCCATGTTGGACTGGAAAATCGTCCGTTGCCTGGAAAACAGGTTGTAAATAATCAGGACGTTCATGGAATTCCGTGAGCATGTTGATGTGGAAGGTTTTACGCTTCCCGTCAATATCGACGATATAGTCAACATCGGAAACCTTTGATATTATATCGTACGGACCTTTCCAAGAAATGAGAAGTCTATTTTCCCTACAAGGTAGCAAGACAAATGCTTTGTCACCTGGACAAAGTTGACGCAAACATCTCTTTTTATTGGCAAATTCCCTTGCCTTCTGTTTCGCAAATTCAGAAGAAGCAGTTGCCAATTTGCATGCTTCAATAATCTTGTGTCTAAGTGCGATGACATATTCATAAGAGGATTTTGTGTCATCGACAATATTATCAGCAGTTATAAGATCATGAAGTAAGGACATAGGACCTCGCGGTTTCGCGCCAAAGACAAGTTCAAAGGGAGAAAATCCTGTATGTTCGTTGGCGACCTCTCTATATGCAAAGAGAGCCGCGGGTAAAACCCTATCCCAATCCTGAGGATGATCTTCTGTTATCTTACCTAGTAGGTTTTTCAGAGTTCTATTCAAACGCTCCACCATCCCATTGGACATAGGATGATAAATACTACTCAGCGATCTCTCTCTATCTTCAGAGTCGACATTACTTGAGACATGGTATCCGATATGAGTTGGGTACCATGGTCGGATAATATTTCTGCTGGAAACCCCAGACGAGAAAATATTAACCAAAGAGCATCTGCGATATCAGCAGTAGTTATGCTCTTTAGAGGAACAGCCTCCGGCCAACGTGTGCACATATCAACACACGTCAAAATAAATTGGTGTCCTCTAGCAGACTTTATCTTAAATGGACCAATGATGTCTATCGCCATTTTTTGAAATGGCCGAATGGGAATGTCTGCAGCCTGAATAGGTGCATCATGGCGTGGACCTCTGGATTTAATCTCTTGACATACTTTACAAGATCGACAATAGATTCGTATGTCCTTATTCACAGCAGGCCAAAAGAAAGATTGAAGAACTCTAGCTTTAGTACGGGAAAAACCCATATGTCCAGCACACTGCGAATCATGAGCGTGCTGTAAGATTTTAACTCTCATATTTTTAGGCACAAGGATTTGAGAATGAATGGACTTAGCGGAGTCTTGTACCATACGTACAAGTACGCCATTCTTCATCGTAATCCAAGATTTACGATTTGTATCCTTATTCGGATCACCTTTTGTTGCCAGAGTAAAGAATTTCTTTAGAGTAGGATCATCTTCCTGCTGTTTGATAAAGGAATCGTGGGAAATCTCCAAGGGATCATCTTGGATCTGCGCATCATCATCTTCAGAATGTGAAGATTGTGGCATATTGAGAGCTTGAGCCCTAGTGATTACTGCATTAGCAGATTGCATATTAACATTTTCCCAATTAGAAATTTGCTGTGGAGTGCATTCTTTCACTCCATGAATGCGACCGATGATAAGATCAGCGATCGGATTCGGCAAGAGACATGCTTGCACCTCTCCTGTAAAGAAAGGCGTAGCAATATTGATAATGGCAGTGGAGTACTTCTCCAATGTGCCACCAAATGTTACACATTTGACTATATTGCCTGTAGCTCGAGAAGGATTTACGAGTGATTGCCTCACTCCAATGGTAGTGCACCCCGAGTCGAAAAGAATTGATACCGGAGTACCATCTATTAGGCCCCTATTAAAGACAAGAGCACCCCTTCCATTATGCGCGATTGACGCATGGAGAGCGGGAAGTGGGTGACCGCAGCTTAAAGTAGACACTGTGGTTGGATCGAATAATGTTTTGCATTGCGAACACTCAGATGCTCTAGCAAAATCAAAAGCGGAATTCGCTACACTATTGGAGTCTTTTTTATCATTATTCTGATTATCGGTGTCGTGGAACTCCTGTTGTGCAGAGTTTGCCTGGTAATACGATTTACCATGTCTTTTGTGTTGTGATCTACCTCGGTTATAATTGTCTCTATAATTATTATTGCCTCTGTTATAACCCCTATTTGGGTTTGAATCATAATATTCATGATCATAATCATCATGCTCATTATATTGAGTATCCCTGTAATATTGTTTCTTTTGTCTCCATGAAGCACTTGGGTAGTTCCTATAGCTACTCCCTTTCCGAGAATTTCTAACATTATGGGCACCCCTCGCGTGTCGAGGACTATCAGCCCGATTCCAGTTCTTCGAAGAAGAACTCTGATTTGAGCGGTTATCTTGGTTTTGATACTTATCCCAATTAACCTTTTTATCAAATTTATTTTTAGCTCCTTGGAATTTGTGTGTGAGTAATTCTGATTATATTCTGTTGCCGAAGCAACTGGCATACTCTTTTAATGTTAGAGTTACTAAGAATCATGTCAGGGTGTGCCGTGGCATACTGGTCACAATATTCTTCCATTTGCTTTATTGTACTAGGTTTACGCTCATGTAAGAACTCTAGGAATGATTTATTTACAGAAGACATGACCTTGTCTCTTAGCAATAAATCTGTAAGACCATCAAATGTTTTCTCTGTTTTGGATAATTCAATCCATCGTGAAAGTGTAATTCGTGCTTTTGAGATGAAATCTGAGAATTCTACACCTACCTCAGGTCTCATTGTTTTAAACAAAAGACGGTAACCTTCCTCAGACAGCTGATATCTCTTTATCAAAGCTGCCCTAACAGCATCATAATTGTCTTTGTCGGCCTCTTCAACGAAATATAACTTACTCAGAGACTCCCCTTTTAGATTTTCAGACAACTGATTCACATACTGTGATTTGTCAACATTATGAGATCGACAAGCCCGTTCAAATCTAGAAAGCCAAAATGTTATGTCATCACTGGTAGGGTTAAACGCTGGTACTTTGACCTTGTACACAAAGGGTTTACCATTACCACCAGATGCCTGATTAACATTACTCATACATGTCAATTTTAATTTCTCTAATTCAAACTCATGTTCTCTTATTGCTTTTCTCTCTTCAGCTTCTCTATCTAATCTTTTCTGTTCTGCAGCCGCTTCTAATTTTTTCTGTTCTGCAGCAGCAGCAACTTCTAGTTTTTTCTGTTCTGCAGCAGCAGCAACTTCTAGTTTTTTTCTGTTCTGCAGCAGCTTCTAATTTTTTCTGTTCTGCAGCAACTTCTAATTTTCTCTGCTCTGCAGCAGCAGCAACTTCTAATTTTTTCTGCTCTGCATCAGCTTCTAATTTCTTCTGTTCTGCCTCAAATCTCCTTTCCTCCACTTGCATCTGCAATTTCTTAAGTTCAGCAGCAGTATCAGCTTCTTTTTCTAATCTTTTTTCTTCAGCTAAGGCTTTCCTTTCTTCTGCAGCAGCTTTTTTTTCTTCTATTTGAAGTTTTCTCTCCTCAGCCGCAGCTTTTTTTTCCTCAGCAGCAGCTTTTCTTTCTTCAACAGCAGCAGCAATTTTTTTCTCTTCTGCAGCTAATGCTTTGTCATATTGAGCAACAGCCCATTGTTCTAAGTCTTTTCCAGTCTTATCAAGAGATTTTCCTTGTATAATGAAATAATCTAATGTAGACATATTGTCTTCTTAAATCAGAAACCTGAAAAAGTAAATAAATTACCCTCTTTCAAGTTAATGGGAGACAAGTCTATACCTTAGACCTAGTCTTAGTCCAAACTTGTATGGTTTATAATAACCAATGATAACTTGAGTACCTGTGGACAACAATAATTGTATCTCAAATACTGTGGGGACAAGCCTTACAAAGGTCTTGTATACCTCACTGTAATCAAAGATCACTTGAGTACCTGTGGAAAAAATATTTCCTTTTACCAATCACTTTGGGAGACAAGCCTTACAAAGGTCTTGTATATTTTGTTTTATAACAATAACAATCAGAGAGTACTGATCTGTACTATACTATCAGTGTATACCACTATACGTCATATGTCAACTAAAGACATTACAAATGACAAACAAGAAAAGACAATCTGAAAACATTTGCAGAGATCAAATTAAATTAAATAGAAGAAATGAAAAAAATGATCACAGAAACCGTGATGATAACTGAAATATTAAAATGACAAGACAAATAACGCCACAGTGTATAAACATAAGGGTGTAAAAAACTGAAATGAAAGAAAAGATGAGACCTACAATTATACAAACAAATCAAACAAACTAAGGGACACAAAATTATTAACAAAAACAACGAAGAAAAGAACACCTCATCACAACTAACAGAAATAGCAGCAAATTGTTGCTAACAAATTTCCAATTAAGAAAATGTGTACCTATCGAATACTAGTACCAGACCAATGTAACTCGGCATACCTTGTACTAGTCACACAGAACATAAACTAATTTAATACATAACAAATAACATGTAAGCATAAATAGCATATAGCATACAATATCATTTATGTCATGAATGGAATGTGTTGCAGGTATAGTGTTGTAAAGCAGGCACAGTTTATTTAAATAATAATAACTTGCCACTTTATTCAGTAATAGATTTAATTCTAAACTATTACACTGTCAATTTTTTCTCTTTTGAGCATATGAAGATCCAAAGATGAACTATGCACTTTATTTTCAACAACACTGTGATTCTTCTGTAAGTTGAGAAATGTCAACAATATTGCTCCAGATATTTTCTACACTTGATACCACTGTCCTGTGTAATACTGTCTGTACAGCGAAAAACTGTCAACAAGCGCTGACCTAGATACAGCATCCTATCGGTAATACAGGTCAAGCTGACATCGACTGTATAGCTGGCCCACTGGTGTTGATGTGTTCAAACAAATGTTCTTTCAGCTGTAAACTGTGATTCTCAACACAAAACTGCGTAAGCTGGACCCAGGAATCTGGCTCGCCACTGTAAAGACGTTATTTCTTACTACACCTGTAGTACACCACTGTAAAGTATCAGTCTGTCTGCTCTGTAAGGAAGAGTGGTGTGTTGTTGAGATCAGGCATGCTCCAGTCTACCCAGCTGTAAATGGGTAACTCACCCTAGTCCTGAGTTAGGGAAGGCAAAGGCTCCAGGGGGAAGCAGGCCCTGAACTTGGTCACTTCAGCCGACGCAGGATGGTGTATGTATGAAGTAGAAGTGTAGAGTGTGATTACCGCGAATGGTGTGCTGTTCGTGTGCTGACCAATATAACCACTCACACTTGTCTACAAGGCACCAATGCAGACTGCTGGAATCTTAGTTTACTCAATTTATTCAGACGTACACACTGGGACATACGAGTACATCATGGTTCGTTGACATATCAATTTGTAGGTATACATAGCAGATCTGAAGTCATGACACATTCAGAAATAATGGCAGTACATCAAAGTTCAATGTCATGATACATTATGGCCGCATTCCCCTATCTGACTAAACGCGTCAGTGAAGGAATCGATAAATAACTAAAGTTACTTGACGTCCATAGTTTGTAGTATAGATTATGAAACCACGAAGGGGGGTTTCTAGCAGGATTGAGATCTCTCTGTCACTGTCCGATAATAAGATAAATAATCTGTTCTCTTGGCAGTGATCAAAACATATGATGACCGAAATCCAACATGGCTACCTCCCTGAGTTGTCGTTCACTCATGCATAGGGAGGAGAATATAAGCCAGAGTTAATTTGTAATGGGTATATAAAGGATTTCATAAATGTTTCCATACAGCTCTACGGTGATCAGGTTAATTTCACGTAGCCATAACCGCTGCAGGAAAATCTGTCATCTTCGTCGATACCAAACACGACACTAGCATAACGAAGCACCAAAAGTCAAGCTAGGCCTAACCGACGAGAGATCATCAAAATAGGAGCTGGGTTTACCTGGAGTCCGAATCATCTATATACTGACATAAGGAGAGTCTCGAACACAAACTATCGTAGAGACACCATCTCCTTCAGAAGAAATACCACTTCGTAAGACATTTTTTCCTGACGAAAGGACCAGCTCTAGAAAAACGTACCCCGCCATTTGTAAGCAGTACATCGGAACTCCTCACGACTTGTCAAGACAACTCATACTTCCGCTAGACCGGAATACAAGAATCTAGTCCCTCCTACCCATCCAAAATATACAATATAGGACTGATTCTACTTGTACTAATAATATGTAATACATATGAATTCAGGCCATAAACACAATAAGCAAATTAATATATTTTCTGGCCCTAAAAAATAAGTACAAACGCAAGCGCACTATCCTTGCGCCGGATCAATATCCAGAACGATTACTCCTATAATCAAAAGTGTGAATCAAACATGGATTATCTCGCTTTTACCATAGACAGCATTTTCATACACAAATGAATGCATGTCTATATTTTCCCATATCAAATAGCCATATCAATTTTTGTAAAATGTGCGTCAAAATATGCACGCAACAGTGGAACTGATGACAAGAACCAGACAAGTACCAATGTGGAACTGATGACAAGAACTAGACAAGTACCAATGTGGAACTGATGACAAGAACCAGACAAGTACCAATATGGAACTGATGACAAGAACCAGACAAGTGCCAGTGGAACAAGAGATAAGAAGAAGACGATGGCGATGGATAGGACACACACTAAGGAAACCTGTTGATAGCATTACAAGGCAGTCCTTGTTCTGGAACCCCCAGGGCAAGAGAGGCAGAGGTAGCCCAAGAAGCACACGGAGAAGAGAGCTGGAAACAGAGGTGAATATGATGAAGACAATGTGGACAGAACTTGATGACACGTGACAGGAGGACTTGGCATGTTTTTGTTTAAGGCCTATGCTCCATGTGGAACGGAGGGTTATGATGGTGATGATATCATAAACAAATATTATAACAATGTAGCCCTAAACATTCAACAAGCGAAATGATCAAATTATATAAAATAAAATAATTACATTATCTGAACTACTTGGTACCAAAGTTGGTTCGGTTAATAAAATAGTTCGGATAATCAAACATACATGAGGACACATAGTTTACATGAAAAAAGTATAATTAGGCCTGCTGTTAAGGTCACGGCAGACTGTCCAGAACCAACGGGCTGATCACCCGTTTGCCAGTCACTTCGATTACGGAAACAACAGCAGATGGATTGATTTGCCGTTGCCCTAAAGACGCCAATAGGCGTGATGGGAAACAATGGCAAAGAAAACCTATCTGCTGTTGCCCTAAGACGCCACTAGGCGTAATGGCCACTGACTGCTTTGACGGTCGGTGGCTAAGGACGGAAGAAGAAGAAGAAGAAGACTGTCCAGAGTCCACACAGTAGCTAAAGCCAAAATTTGATTTTACTTCCTGTGATGACAAATTAAGACTATTTCTACGCACTACTGCACATATCTTTGAATAAATAATAGGAAAAGAATGCATTCAGTGACAGGAGTAATACTTCAGTATAACAGGTAGTGTACTAAAAGTAGATACTCTAATTGTTTTTGGCGGCGATGGTTCGAATAATTGACTGTTCGGATAATTGATATTCGGATAATCGACGTCCTACTGTATATAAAATCCCAATGTAATGCTGCCAGATGGCGCCACGGTTGCCAGAATGGCGATCATCAGTGGTTTCTCGGTGCTTTTAATTTTTAATACAATCCGAATCGAAGGTGTGTAAAGGTAAGAATCGTAAGCATGTTTTTTAATTATATCTAAAATCAGAGAACTGTATTTTTATTATATTTTAAAATAATGAGTGGAAAATGCATGCGTAAAATATCATATAACTACATACATGTAATTGTGCTATTTTGTGGTCTGATTGTTTCCCTCGGACAGCAAAGAGGAGAGAATACCAGGCCTGAAATAAAGATAGTTTTTAGATAGAACTTTACAAATATTTAAAGTAGACTTCGATAATAGATCAGAATCAATCACATAAATGAGTTTTCCGAGCATAGATAAATAAATAGATAAAAAGATAGATAGGTAGGTAGGTAAGTAGAAAGGTAGGTTTTACAAGATTGAGGTGTCGGTAAGGATTGTTTTACAAGATTGTGGTTTCGGTAAGGTTTGTTTTACAAGATTGAGGCAATATTTGCTATTGGAATTTTGTAGTTATGTTATATAATATGTGTGAAATGGACTTAAAAAAAACAAAAAAAAAAAAAAAAAAATTTACTCTCGTATCGGTCAGTCCGTTGATAGATAGATAGATAGATAGATAGATAGTTAGAAAAAAGGATAGATAGATAGATAGGTAGATAGATAGATAGATAGATAGATAGATACATAGATAAATAGATAGATAAATAGATAAATAGATAGGTAGGTAGATAGATAGATTCCCTTTTCCCCGATGGAAATACTCCAAGAACATAGGCGACTCAGGTCCTTGTTATAAAGGTGCGTCTAGTCAACTATGTTGTATTACTTTGAGGTGTGTGGAATCCTAACTCATTTTATAGCAGCATCGTCAATTTCTCTTCGCCATTACCTCGAGTGTTTACCATACTGTGAGCACACATTTGTCTAGGTATTGCTAAGATTCATCAGTTTAGTCCAAAACAATGAAAAGTGTCTTTATTGTAGCGAAATGAACATGTATTAAACCTCTCTATTATCCACAAAGTCGCCTTATGAATCAAGTCTAAAATGTGAAAATTTAAACTTTGCTTCTAACATTGATTATATACTGAGTCGTGTATACGTCCATTTGTAAACACATCTTAGCACAGTATTTTAAAAATTATTAGATTATGAAACGAGCGTATAAGAGAAGATCCCCTTTAGTAACAGTTACACCGAATAAGAAGATGTCAAAGCTAGCAGAATCTAATACCTTAAAACTTCAGTCTATAATGGAAAAAACACAACCATCGACTTCGTGGTTATGAGAATTTAGACGTATCTACAACTTTTCTTGTGTCTAAGATAATAGTATTCAGATAAAAATGCGTCAAGACGTTTTAACATCAAAATCATATTTATATAATCTAATTTGACGCGGTATATAAATTTGAGCGTTCTTCGAAAACAAATTGAGGAAAAGTCTCAAGAACTCGAAAATTTCTGAGTATCTTCAACAGAAGCGAGCAAACTGATATGTAGGGAACACCATGTGCACGTATCCATAATCTTGAGTGATATTGAGACAGTCATGTGAGAATCTTAAAGATTGGAGAAAAGGATGAAAGAGAATGGAGACGCAGTACATGTAGAGGTGGATGAAGAAGTCTGTTTAACAGACCTTGGATGGTGATGGCACGTGACAGGACATGTCCTATGGCAGACGATTGTTGAAGGTTCATTGATCTCTCGGTTGGTCGGATTTGAGTAAGGTGATTTAAGATAGAATATGATCTGAAGGTATCAGACGTTTAGGACCTGCGATACAACACTCAACAATTATTTACTCTGGTTGAAAATAAGAGCTATTGTATGAATATTATGCATGCATTTTCACATGCTAAGGGACAGCAGTTCATGCACACAGTTGGGATACATGTTATTGAATACACGAACATAATGGAACTGCGAGAGATTGACCAGTAAAGACTAGTTAGCTTGCAGTTGCTGTGAAACATGGATTTGAACAACCATAACAATTTTGCTTTCTGTACATTAAACACAGTGAATCTTTAGATGTGTTTTATGGTTGATGAATGTGTATTTCTGATGTACCATTTTTCAGTGGTAATCGTTCAGTACAGAAAGGTCTCTAATTGTCTTGTCCTTGTCATCCAATGTTATGCTTGGCCTGTTAGTTTAATTTGTATGGTCGAGTTGCTCTCCACTTAGCCGTTGTCCAAACTGTGCTTAACATCCAAGTTAGATTGTAGATGCTATGAAGGTTACTCAATCAGGACCAAATGTTCTCCATTTGAAATTGTATGACTAAGTACTATGTTGGAGACCTTAGTCAACACGAACCAGACTAGGTGCAGTGATTTTACAGGAGATGAGCAAGAATGTATGCTGGCGATGGATGGAACATGGTCAATTGAGGAAGCATGTTGATAGATATTTAAAGCTGTGGAGTGATTCCAACCTTGGGTGATAATCACCAGGATATCGGAGCACGAAGGAAAAACTAGGAGAAACACATGGAGACAGAAATAATGGACAGAATACAACATGGATAATGGATGAAGAAGACCTTGGGAGAGTAGATTTAGTCGTATGAATTATGGACAGGGAGCCATCGTTAAATATTTTAACTTGTTGTTTAACATCAGGATACAGGGTCTTTTTCATTTGCCATCCAATACATAGGGTTGAAGATCCTTGTTATCTTTTTACATGTAGATCTGATGCTTTTTCTGTGAGAGTTTTCTGCCATTTCTAAAAAAGTTGATTTGATAGTTCGGAACACTAGTTTCTCATATTGGCCATTAACCTGATAACCGAGCAAGGAGGTAGAAGCTGTCAACAAGATGAATGTATTCATCCACCGTATCAGAAACACTCTAAATATGCACTGCAGCTAACAATATGGATTTTACGGTTTGTGGGTTCTCCAAGGAATCTGTCTGTCTGCACAAAGCCACTAGAACTCAATTCCTGCCTATCTCATCGGGTCCCATAGTGAGATCTCATGAACAGCCAAACCCAGGTTAAAAAAGCCGATTTATGTCTATGGCATCAAGTGGTTCTCCAAGTTAGTGTAGCAATGTTTGGCGTTCGTCAGACATGTATCACCAAGGGGGGTGTAAGTGATGTATTTAGAGACTTAATACCGGGGGGGGGGGTGGGGGGGGGGGAGGCGTGTAATTGCCTCGACTGAGCAGAATGTCAGTCTACATCTCGAATAGTTCATAAAAGTCTCGGATACCATGACTATGTTCGGTGCATGGATAAGATTATGATACATGGGATTATAGTTTTAAACATGGTTCGTGAATTGCAGGAAATGAATGGTGTTCGTTAATACCTTCTGCATAAAAATCTCGACAGAAATGTTTGATTGTGTATGTAAGTGCACAATGAATCGTTGAGCGTTGAAATATGTCCGTGATTGAACAAACGTAGTTAATGTCGGACATTTTGTGTTTTGCTTGAGAAGTCACCTCAGAAGTGACATGACATATGCATATAATAATCTGTAATTTGGTCAATGCTACCGTCAATGATGAGAATGCAATGTTTTTGAGTGGCACTAGCGAATTCGTGAAGGTGTACATACCCAGTACTAGTAGATAATTTTGGACTTCTCAGTTGCGGAGACCACTACTCGATAAACAATGAAAAATTGAGAAGTAGTTGAACGATTGTTTGCAGGTAAGTCTTCAGCAGACAGATTAGTGTAGCTTAATATTCTTGCCTCGAACGTATGGAAGAGTATCTATTGGAAGTTGCCACAGTATTCTCCACAATGTGAATGCACATGCCACTGTGATTGTCACACCTAGTTCCAAAATGTTACATCCCTGAAACAAGAAAGGAACATGTGTAATTTGAAATACACCATTCTGGGGGGGGCTAGAAGACCTACTACTGTGGCATGATAAGGACCCCAGCAATTTTTCCTACACACCATAATCAGGAGAGCAGACGTATGGTGTTTTTTTGTACTGATCTCCGCGAAAATAAGTCCTATGGATGGAAAAATATCATTACGGACAGCAAATTTCGTTTGTAAGAGACGGATAAAGTTCGTTGGTACGATTTTTTATTAATTCCAGTGGGGTTATTGTCTCAATTATATTTTCCTGTTAAGGTCCGAACTGTTATACAATGTGGAAATGCTACCAAGGTTGCATTACTCCCATCACAACCTCTCTTCACATATTAACTATCCCACCTCACAACTGTTTATTTTTATTTCTCTTCAAAATGATTTAAGAAAAAAATAATTTTTTTTTTTTTTTTTTTTTTTTTTTTTTTTTTTTTTTTCTTTATTTTTTTTTTTCCCTTTTTTTTTTTTTTTTTTTTTTTTTTTTTTTTTTTTCTTAATTTTTTTTTTTTTTTTAAAAAAAAACCACCCTCTTGTTTAACATGATACATTATCATATTTTAAAAAATATCACAACATAAATATAATCTTCCCCATTTTTAAATCCCTCACATTAACCATCCAATCATAAAAAATTTATACCACTATAACACGTAACGTCCACAATGCCACCAACCCCAAAAACCAAAAACCCCCACCAAACCCTACCAATTTCACATCCATAATCAATCATTCCCTTCCCCTCCAATCTTATTAAACATTTCACATAATAAAAATCATGCACAACCTCACAAAACCCCATCTCCCTATTATACCATACCCCTCCATACAATCATCCCCTTTAAACCACCTACTCCCTCCCAACCCTTAAAAAAAATTTAAAAAAATCTCTTCTGTCCAAAATCCACTCAACAACCTCAACATATATTATTTTCCACAAAACATTAGCAACATTCCTTACTCCAACTTGAGATCCCCCTTTGACACCACCCACACAAATTTACCCCAACCCCTATAAATCAATAACACGCACTAACATTTCATGAACACACCAACATTAAAATCTATCCAATTACCACAATCAAAAAATAATCCCCCAACACCACCCCTTATTTACCACAACCATTTTCTAAATAACACTTCCCCACAACGCATTCACATGCCCCAATCTATCTACCCCCAAAAATAACAAAAAACATTCAATTTTAATCCCCAAACCTATCCCAAACACTCAAAAAACATAAAAATAACAACACCCCCATATAAAAAATACACCACCTTAACACTGCACCACAAAAAAAACAAACCCAAATCTACAAAAACCACCACGCCACCAAAAAAATAGAAGTCACTTTTACCTCACCTTTTACCACAAAGAACCACCGTCAACCAAAACCTGCTCCCCCCTTCAACAAAAAATCAAAGTCAAAACAAACAAAAAACCCCAAACGCCATCCCCCCCAAAAATCATTGTCAAACATCACACAAAACCAACAAACAGTCTAAAAACCCAAAAAACTGGTGCTTAAGAAACAAACACCAACTCTTTACAAATCACCCACATCTAAAAAAAAAAATCCTAAAATCCCCAAAACAAAAATTTAAGCTAATAAAAAAAAAAAACTTTGTTCTGAGCAACAAAAAAGGTGGTCGGTGGATTTTCCCAAAAAATAAAAATCAAAACTAATAGTGTTCTTAACGCCTGAGTGTGTGCACAAAAAACACCGTCAAAAACCCAGCCCTAAAACAAAAACACCACTAACTAAACATTATCAAACAAACAACACCAAAAAAATAAAACAAAACAAAAAAGTCTTTTCACCTTTTCATAAAAAACTGTATACAAATATCCCTAAACCCTTATCCACCACCCACAAAAAAAAAAAATAAAAAACTTCAACCACAACTTAACAAAAAACACAACACCAACAAAACCAAACACCACACCCTACTTAAATAAAAAAAAAAAAAATCATAAAAACAAACGCAACGAAAACAACACCAGCACACAAAAACAAACGCACCAAAAGACGCCCAGAAAAAAAAAAAATATATCTCCCCCAAAAATGCTCACCACAACAAAACCCAACTAAACAAAAACAACCCCATGGTACCGCCCAAAACTCCTGCACCAAACCATAATAAACAAACAGCTTATTTTTAATCCGAATATCGGCAAAAACCTATTAAAAAAAAAAAAATGAAAAACTCTTAAAAACCCACATCTAAAAAAAAACAAAAACTATTTATCTTCTTAATGCAAAAACACGTCAAGCTAACACACATATACCACATGTCAAGGATACAACCTCAGGTCCACATAAATTACGCCTGGCCACCAAAAAATAACTAGACAAACATAAAAACATCTCCAAAACCCGAAACTAAAAAAAACAACACAATGCCAAAAAAAAAAAACAAAAATCCCCTAACATTTTATAAAACCCACACAAAAAAATGTCAAAACAAAAAATTAAACAATAAAACAGACACAAAAAATCATCAGTGCAATCCCCAGGGCACCAAACCGCAAAACATTGTTATAAAACTCCCCATTAAAACAACTCTAACTACAACACAAACTGCAATAGCACCCAATATACTTAGCAAAAAAACTGCATCCACACACACATAGTCACCCAAAGTTTGGATGGGAGAGGTAAGCAAAAATATTGAATCCAAAACAATAATTAAGC
Source organism: Oreohelix idahoensis (assembly GCA_024509875.1). Lineage (NCBI taxonomy): Eukaryota > Metazoa > Mollusca > Gastropoda > Stylommatophora > Oreohelicidae > Oreohelix > Oreohelix idahoensis. The sequence goes on from JAMPIV010012143.1 coordinate 331,467, forward strand.
CAGCAACAACAAACCCAAATAACGCACCAAAAAAAAACTAAAAACAACCCAACCGTAATTACCCCCGCCTACAATTCCCCACCGCCCACTCCACCAAAAACAAACCCAACAAACCAACACAACCCCAACCTCACCCCAACACCCTCACCCCCTCTCACACAACATCTTCTGCCCCACCCCAAACAAAAAACCCTTTCCCACAAAAAAAAACCCCCCCACCCCCCCCCACCCCACCCACTCCAATCTCTACATATACCCAACCACAACTTAAACCCCAAAACCACCCGTCCCCCCAGCAACACACCCAACACCCTACACCCCCACAAACACCCCACAAACACTCCACACAACCCACTCACCCACACCAACCCCCAAAACACCCAAAAAACAAACAAACAAAAACCCCCCTACCCTTCAAATTCACAAACCCCACTACACCAACAACAACAAAAAATAAAAACACCAAAACGTCTCCCCGACCCACCAAAAAACCAGACTCAACACCACAAAAAACACCCACAAAAAAAAAACCCACTAATCGTTCCCACCATCACAACCCCAAACAACTTTACAACTTTCCCCCACCCCCCGAATACCCAACTCCACAACATGCTGGTACCCCACACCCCCAAAACTTCAAACCAACCCAAAACCTCACCCCCACCCAAAGCCCGACCCCCTCCAACAACCAAAAACCGACACCAAACCCCAACTCCCCCACCCGCACCGGTCAGCCCATCCCACTCCCAAATGCCAGAACCCCAACTCCCTCACACTCACCTACCCACTCACTTACCGCGATCAACAAGTGATCACTCCAACAACAAAATTTGCAACACACCACACTTTCATCCACATAAATCTACTGCCGACATCCACATCCCCACACCGCAAAACACCCCATTGTACCACAACCACCAACAGTGCCTGTCCAACAATTACCCAAGTGCATCAAAAAAACTTGTCCCCAACCTCGACCAAAAAAAACCACTCAATTCAACATCACAAACCCCCCCACAACACCCCCAACCACACACCAACCACTCCTCCCACACACCCACCACAAAAATACTCCAAGTCCCCACCACCCCCCCCCCCCCACCCACACCCCTGAGGAAGAGAAGAGTGAGTGTTAGAAGAGTTAGACCCCCCTATAGCCCCTCAAATAAAAATCAAGAAGAGAGAGTTAGTGTTAAAGAAGATGAGATTGGCCATTGGCCTGAGTTGAGGAGGGTTGTGAAAACCCAGAGTTGGCCTCCGCTCCCTTATGACCCAGAGTTAAGGAGTAATTAGGCAAATACGAAAGTATGAAGTATGGGCCAACACAAGAGTTGGCCAACAAACCATACCACCACAGTCCAAACAGCCGTTGTGCGAAGGGAGGCACGTGCCTGCAGCCGGGCAGGACTTGGAGACTCGCCACGATAAATGAGAGACTTTCTGTCACATAGACATCGGGAGAGGAGGACATTCTTTAGAGGTAACACCGAGCCCTCGCGACAAAAGAGCATCACCACCAGACCCTATGGGTGTGGACCCGGCCACAGACCGCTTTTTTTGTAAACCCGCCAACGTCCCCCCCCCCTCCAATCGATCCCCCCAGTTAGGAGGGAGGAAATGGGATTCCTCAGCTAGAAGCTAGAGTTGATGGGTAAACTATGAGAGGGTCTTACTCGACTGAGTCAAGAGGAGAGGTTGGTGGTAGGAAAAAAGGGGGGGGAACCCTAGTAGAAAAGGAAAGCGACGAAGAATTAGGAAATACAGAACAGAGGGTTGGTCATGAGGGGATATTGCACCTAAGGAATTCGTAAGGAAAAAAAAGCGGAAGGGAGAAGATTGCAGACCCCTTGTTTGAGATAGTTGGCTTGTTGTTTTCTTCTGTGATCATTGGCTATCTAACGCGGCTGTGACATCCTACACTGCTTAAGCCCCCTGTTGTCGGTCCACGTTGTACCGGATTCACGCTACCTTTCTATGTTACAACTTACTTTGTGTGTACTTTGTTGTTTTTTGTTTGTTGTTGAGGGGGTACCGCTTCACCATGTCCCAGGGGGGAACATATGGATGCGATAGTCATGGGGGGGGGGGGGGGGGGGGGGGGGGGGGGAAAAAAGGGCTGGGGGGGGGGGCAGATCCAAAACCTCAGAAATGAGGTATCTGGCGGGAAAGGACGGGGACAAGGGGGGGGGTAACGGGACGGGCCGGGAATATGGGGAAGGTGAGACATTTTTTAAGTAGTAAATGGCGGGGTCGGGGGAGGGCGGGGTTGGGGGGGGGGGGGGGTTGGGTGAAAGTGAAGTTGTAGGCAGTAAAGTAAGTGGGCTGTTTGAAAGTAAAAGTATAAGTAGTAATAAGAATGAGGGATGGCGGCCTCCGAATGTCCGCAAAAACCAGACGATATTTCACTAGTGCATCCCTGGAAATTCCCACCCCCAAGGTACGCGGGGGTGCGGTGGTTAGTGAACAAGTCTTCAGGGATCTGAAGGATGGTTTGGCCATTGTCTGGGATGAAAATGGGAGAAGATCGGGGGGGGGGGGGGCGGAGCTAGGGGGGATGAACAAAGTGCAGGTGATCCCCAAACACCCATGTGACGGACTCAGAGTCCCGCTGGGATTTTTGGTGTGGGGGGGGGGGGGTGGTAGATTTATCTTTGAAGGACCGAGGGTCTAGAATGGAACCAGCCAGGAGGGAAAGAAAAAATGACAGGGGATAGGGAATAGTCTGGATGAGACGCTCTATCTTCTTTTGCTCGGATATCACGGTAGTAGTTTAGAAGGGGGAACCCACATTAGTCGCGTAATAATGTCCTCTACTGGGAATCGGCATTGAGTTTGTCCGCGAGAGGTAGCCTTGTGTTAATTACGCGATGTAACTTTTCGCCATACCTACACTTAGGCAATGCTAATCAGGAATTATGTTCTGCTTCCCGATTGGTTTTTGGCTAATCAGGAGTTATTGTTAGGGCGTTACTCGGCGGCGAGTATGAGCGGGGGCTTTGTATTCCAGGTATAGTGGATAGATTCAGTAGAGAGTTGCTTGGGGCTATGGTACGCACATGTCACTAGGCCGTTGCGACGGTCGGGGGCTGTGCGGGTGCTTGCGTGTTCTGGTTCTGGTTTGGGAGAGAGTTAGGGTCTGTGCCAGGCGGGGGGGGGTGGTGTTTGTTGTGTCGTGTTACAGGGTACCACCCTCCCCAATTCTATTGGGGTGGGGGGGGGGAGGGGGTTAGGGGGGCATAGTGATAGGGCCGGTGAAGGAGGGGTGTTTTGTTAGGGTGGGGGGGGGGGATGTCCAGGTTGGTGGGAGGTGGCGGGGGGGCGGCAGAGTTCGGGGGTGCGGGGGGGGGGGGCGCCATCCTTAGGTGATGAGAGTGGCAGTAGGAAAGGTGTATCAGGTTTTCTGGACTGGGGAGAGTGGGGGCGTGGACGCTAACCGATTCCGGGCTGAACATCGGACCCGTACCCAGTGAGACGTGGTTAGATGCCGAGAGTGGGAGGGGAAGCTGCTTAGCCACTTATTGCCAATCTGATGGTGGGGGTGAGGTGGAGTCAAGGGTTATAGTCTTCATATACTAGGGGGGGCCTTTCAGCATGATGTGGAGTGACGCTGTGAGCAGGGGCGGGAGAGCGCTGTATTTTGCGCTTTGGAGGGGCTCTCCAGCGGGATGAAGAACCCACGGGGGCCACATTTACAGCGATGGAACGCGCTGCGCGTGACGCTACCCAGGGATCGAGGGCAAGCACCCATCAAAAACTGAAGTTGACAATCTCACAATCTATCATCAAGCGGTCGCATGGCACTACCGATTGGGTGATGTGCGAAGTAACACCATCGATCATTGTACCTTATCGATCATCATGGTCTGGGGGCCATCATCATCACCACCGATGATGTGGGCACTACCGTCATCGCATCTTCATCATCATCACTACCATTAAGTCAATCAACGTGTAGGGGGGGGTGGTGACCCATACCACCACATTCTATCATCAATCAACCATCAATCATCAGGACGGTGTGTTACTCATTATCGAGCGACGGATCGCCGGATCATCGGGTCTGTATAATGGGATTTTGTACCAGTTGAGGGGGGGGGGTGGGGGGGGGGAGGGGGTAATATTGGAGGGTGGCCACTGAGCGCGGCAGCCCCCGGGTTAATGGGGTATGGTGTGTAGTTATAAACTCGAATCATTGTGGGTATGGGGAGTGTTCCCGCAGTTAAGAAAATGGGTTTTGGTAATTGGCCTGTTGTGTTTGGACAGGGGGGCAATTTAGACAAATAGGAGTTCGGTTGGGTTGGTACGTTTGTGAGACATTTGTTTTTAGTGGTGGGAATTAGTGCCACATCGGTGTGGTTGGGCTACTCGATCACAGCGGGGATCTTCACCCGTGGTGATGGCTACCCGGGGATGGGAGTACTTTGTGGGTATTAGTGTGGGTGTGGTGTGATTTTGGGTGGTTGGGTATAGGTGGGTACTGGAAGTTTCCGGTGTTATGGTGGGAAATTGGTGGTACATATGGTTTGTTTTGTGTGTATTTTCCAGGAGACTACTCATTTCACCCAGTGCTAATCACTTAATATCCCTGTAGAGAAACAGATTTTCTAGAAGATCCAACCTAGATATCCTCCCATTATAGATGGGGTATTGAGATATATCCATCCAACTTTATCCCTTATCCCTATAATACATATGCAGGCGCCGGCTGGTGCTGATCAGATACAATCTCCCAGACAAATCTAATATAATATATAGTAGTATATATATACCTCCCATATACACACACATAAGTGACTACAATAGACACACATACCTGAATCTATGACAATGAAAATATAGATAATATGGAACGAACTGACCAACACACTGATTACGTTTATGTGAAGTTTAATTATCATAATAGACTTCCATCACAACATATAAAATTACATCGAACATATACAAATAGTCATAAAGTCAATGAATTGCTACAAGAATGATAGACCCATTGGTATGATCCCTTCCCTCGATGTATAGCTCACAGTCCTGTTAGAAGAAATAGTGATAGCCCCAAAGAGTCACGGATACATATGATTTAGTCTAAGATTTACCTTTACAGGTATGAACAGACTTGGATACTCTGATCTATCCTAAGGAAAAATATTGTTAGCAACAACACTTGCATAAAGAAATTTAAGACAGCAAAAAAATGGGTGCCAAAATACAACAATAAAAGAATCGCTCAGCCTGCATTCACTCTATTCAGTCAGCCGTGATCACTAGCTTTCGTTCGTACTTACAGCTTTGGTAGCAACTTCTGGACAAGCAATTTTTAGGACATGCACATACAGAATCTCCAGGGTTAGACATTGGCCAAGGGAACCCTAGCTCCAAAAAGATAGGTTGAATTCGCTTCTTCAGGGAACGTTTCCTTGGTATTTCTTATTTAGGGATATCTGGTTCTGTCACATTAAAATTGTCCAGACAAGAACGTTAACAGCGCGCACAGTGTCAATAGCTTAGGTTTCTAGTAACGAGGAATGTCAGGTCGGTGCCTTCTCTCCGTATAGGACTTTATTTGGTCACACCACATATTAGTCACAACTCCGTCGGAATGTTACTGATATTAATATTTTACTTGCCACAAGGGCTGAAAATGTGCTTGATATTTCTCCGTACAAAACGCTGGCAAAGTTGGGTTACCCCAGTTTTCACTGAATAAAGAAAAAACAACATATAAAATACTTATACATACTATGTACTCGGTTATAACTTACATTATAAACTGCAAGCGGAGAGCTTGACTTATCGTTTAAAACTCCCGTGAAATAAGGTATAATTCATAAAATCAATCATCATGAATTAGAAATACACACGTATTTCGTCAATACTCAATGATGAATCAGTGAAGTTATAAGTTAGTTTTAAAATATTCTCGACTGAGTATTTAGCAGTTAAATTAAATTTATTTATAGCTGCATGAGTTTAAGCTAGAAATTATAATTTATTCTGCTTTCCACCGAAACACGTCACTAGAGAATGTAACAGACTTATAAATTAATTTCTTCTGCACAGAAATCTAACTAGTAAAATGAAAATAAGCGATTTATCACTAGATCACTCAACACAATAGATATTAAATATTTACCTCCAACCAGAACTACGAGTATTACAACGAAACTAAGAGTTTCACTTATAAATATAAGTATCTAGAACGAAGCGACCACGTCTACTGCAGCTTGGAGATTGAATGAAATCTAAAACTCTCTCGGGTAGATATATCTTAAACAGACAAATGATCCCACGTTATTTCGCAAACCCCCCGTCTCTTAACACTTAACTAAGACGCAGGCCATAACTGCCACAACGCGTCTTTGACACCTCCGTCTAACTATTCTCAGTCCTGAGCGATGCAGATGGCAGTTTCCACACCTCATGCCGAGAACTTTAACCGTAGAGCGCCCTGTCAGATGAAAATGTTAGACGATATGTCTGCCATCCCATGTCTATCGAGACGGATTTCACAGTATTTCGTCTCGTCCAGGGACTTACACGATTATGCAATACGATGCGTTACCAGTATGAGAAAAGAAACGGCAAAGTTAGAATGGGAAAATATATTTTGTCGCAAACGAACGAATGCGAAAAAACCGCAGGAAAAGGATAAAAGAGCGATAATAAAGTAGAGGACACGGGTAGAAAAAAAAAGAATATAGAAAATGTATTGATCATAAATCTCTATGCGACAACGATGCTGAAAATAGGTCTCAACAGAGTATTATGAATGCGATATACCCCATTAATTATCATCAGGTCGCACCGGAAAACAAAATGGTACGTCATTACAAACAAGCTTGTTCGACAGTGGTTGCAGGTACTGCCTGTACGGATAATCACAAGAATAAACATGATTGTCCTACCATTACGATATGTAGGGATCAACATGTCAGTAATAATAACACTTCGCGCTAAGCACGCGCGTCACATGATACGCATTTCAATGATTCTCGGGCTCAGTTTCGATCTGGCCGAGATCATATTTTACTGGACCGCACTGTTCTGGTGCGCAACATAGCTACCAGTACATCTTGGTACGAACTCAAAAAGTTTTTTCAGCCTATAGGAGATGTGAAATTTTTTCGCATCTTTGGACTCTAACACTCAGATCATGACCTAGCATTTGTTCGCTTTGGTAACAATTATGACGCTCGCAGAGCAGTAAAGTTCAAAAATTGCTCAACTTTTGCGCACCATTATCTAGAAGTGCAATTAGTGCAAAACTCTACACAACGCATTTTTTAGTTGCGTTCTCGGGTGCATTTCTATTCTGTACCGGATGTTTTGCACCACATCTATTGATGATTTCTGCAATAAGTCTATCTACAATACTTATTTTAACTGAACCAAACAGCATTTCTTTTACGTGCTGCTGTCTTAGACGTAAGTCGTCTCTTCACTATTTTGCCAGTGAGCCTTTTTATCTTACATTCATCAAGCACTTTGCATCTATTTCCACTGTCTGCCTTGACTTGCAAAGGTGCACCACTTAAAGTTAATTGGTCAGTACAATGTCAACAGGCATTAGACAGAATACAAATACTCTTTGCGAAAAACCTATTTTGGTGGTACCTAATGTAAGCAAATCCTTTTTCCTCAGAACAGATGCATCACAATATGGCATCGGCGGATGTTTAATGCAGTTAGTGGACGACATAATAAACCGGTGTCTTTATGTCAGCCGAAAGTTAAATTTAGCTGAGACAAGATATGCAGCTGGAGAACGCGAATTGCTGGTCTTGGTTTGGTGCATGTCCAAACTATCGAGATATCTACTGGGACAAAAGTTCTATATCCAAGTAGATCATCAACTTCTTATGTCCATGAAGCCCAGACTGTATAATAATCCTCGCCTTCATTGCTGGTTCTTGTTAGTGCAAGAATTTTCATTTGAGATGACACTGATCAGAGGTACCGATAACTGGCTGGCCGACATACTCTCCAGGATCGCTAAGAACATTGACTGACTTTATTAATAAGATTTTGTCTTTCCAATGACTTTAAATTATTACTACTTAAAATCGCACTTCATGCCTATATGACTTTATTTTCTACTGATAAACATTGTGTAGCTTCAACGGAGTAATTAATGAAGAGTTATGAAACATTGTCTTGACATATAATGTGATATAATATTTAGATGACTTGGACTATTTTTGTGATTATGACTTCGTGTTAATATTGGATTACATAAGTGAATACTTAAATTTTATTGACATTGTTTAAGAGATCCTGAGCGTTACCCATGGTAAACGCTTGGGAGCGTGAGGGGTAATGTTGGGGGTCACTTCATGGTGTGAAACAAATCGCGGGGAAGTTATTCTTGTCGGGATGTTTCCACACCATGCCGTACATCAACTATATGCATGAATGATGGAAAAATGTGTTTATTCGTTGCCGAGTGAATGTATCTAAGAATGAAGAATGAAGAAAAAATAGAGTTTTGTGTAACACTAAGACAGCGTTGCACAAAACTCGTTTTTATACTTATACTTATACTCTATTTGTTACTTATACTTATACGTATTAGCTCTGTAAATGTAAATATCTGTCTAAATGTAGACATATGTTAATGTCTTGCTCATACGTATGCTTTCACACTTATAATAACTGAATCAACTATGATTGTTTAGTGTAAAATAGTATGCAACACATTTAATAATCAATTAGTTTTAACAAGTTAAAATAGTGATGAAATGATGGAACCCCCTCCCCCCCCAAATGAAAACCCCCCCTCTAATCCCAACACCCCCCAAAACACTCCCCCCCCCCACCCCCCCCCCCCCCCCCCTCCCCCCCCCCCCACCCCCCCCCCCCCCCCAAAACACCCCCCACCCCCCCCTAAAGATTCCCCCCCCCCCAAACCACCAAAAAATCCCCCCCCAAATCCCCCCCCAACCCAACCCCACAAGGATCCCCCCCCCAAGGGTGTCCCTCCCCCCCCCCCCCCACCCCCCCCCCCACCCCACCCCCCCCCACCCCCCCCTCCACCCCACCCCCCACACAACCACCCCCACACCCCCCACATTCCCCCCCCCCCCCCCCCCACCCCCCACCCTACTAAACCCCCCCCCCCCCCCACACCAAACCCAGTAAAAACACACCCCCCCCCCCCCCCCCCCCCTCCCCCCCCATAACCACATCTATACATCCCCCCCTACCACCAACCCCCACCCCCCCCAACAACCCCCCCCCCCCCCAACCACCCCCCCTCCCACCAAAACACCCCCCCCACCCCCCCCCCCCCCCCCCCCCCCCAACCAAGTATCCCCAGCCTTGGTTTCGTCAGTTCTTTTGTGATGATGACACTTCACAGTCTGATAGCTTCGTTCCTCGAACATTTGTGCTAAGTACATTTATGGGCTGCAAAATAACAGGCGCATTATCTCGCTGTCCACCCACCAATATTATTCTCTCGGAATAATTATTCTTGAGTATACACAGCGTAACTCAGGGAAGATGATTAGAAATCACCAATATTATTCTGGGTATTAAAATGGGAAAATATGTGCTTGGACATCGCGAACTATTATTTGCCTGAATTAAAATGAGCAAGGTACATATATCTCACAAAATGATATGAATCGCTTGATGCACATGTGATGTAATCATCACTCATCACTGCTCCAGTCGGAGACTGTGGTCAATTCTGCTGTCAGTTTTCTGTACGACTAACAAGAAGAAATTCTCAGCGCTTGCTGTAGTGGTTCATGAATGAATTATTTTCATATGTTGATGTTGCCAGCCTCATATAACCACTCAGCAAGAAAAAGGTCAAATTCACACTTGTAAAATAAGTGTTACACTTACCACAATTTAGTTATACAATCTCCTCGCACTGCTTAGAATGGACTCAAGTAATTTAGGTTATATGCTTTCAAATCACTTGGCCTGAGAAATTCATCTCATGTCGGGTGTTCTGCGAATCACTTGGTCTGGGAAATGTTAGTAATCTTCTTATAACGGGTATTCTGCGAATCACTTGGTCTGGAAATATTTTCTCTTATGACAGGTGATCCAATTCCTTATGTTTCCAGTCTTAATATTTAAAGTCCTGGTTCCTTAAGTTTACAGTCTTTGTATTTAAATAAGCAGGTTTACTTGTAAGTTCCAAAGTTGCCCAAATACTCGATCTGTCACTTATAATATAGGAATCATTTGTCCGATCCTTCTCTCTCTGGCTTCTGGGAGTTGCTAGTTTGACGTTGCGATGCAGTCTGATTTTTGACTCCTATATCGTTAGATTATATCTCTCATTCTAAGTTCGAATCCCATATTGTGCTACCGACGAATTTCCAATAAAATTCATTGTTTATTCCGGCTCTCTAATCAATCCAATCGAAAGCTCTGGGCTAAATGGGTAGGGCTGTTTAATTTAATTCTCCCCCACGTGTTTTAAAATATTAAATTTTAAAATTCCATCGCGTGACCGCATTCAATATGTCGTAATGCTTCCGCCAACTCACAAACAAATATGTGAACTTATTTGATGTCCAGATGCTACCTTCAAATATTGCCTCCCCCAGACAGATTACACTAGTCAACAAATTTTCAAAAGTTTTTTGTACCAGAAATTAAATGTACCATTTCTTATTGATTTTGACATGCTGATTTCAAATATCATAATGAAATTCACCAATTGGCTCTGGTTTTTTTTTTTAAATGATGGATTTACATTACAGTAATACAAATAATGTATGCTTGTTTACTTCTCTGGGCTGAACAGCTAGTCTTTCTACTTTAGCATTATAAAAATTGTGGTTACATACTCAATTAATTGATATTTTAACATAAAATGATAGAAAAAATAAAAACATTATTTAAAGTTCACATATCATGCTTTAAAAAGGCACATTTGAACCCATTCCGTCATTATTCAGTCGCTGTTCGAGCTCTCTTTGCTTGCTTCTTGTAGTCAATCGATGAGGTGTCTCTTGTCACAGTCCAACAGTAATCAACAAGCATTGAATTGCTCCAATTGCCTTGATACCTTGTCTCCATAGCAGCAATGTCCTGGTGAAATCGTTCACCATGCTCATCACTGACCGCTCCACAGTTTGACGTAAAGAAATCCAGATGAGAATCCAGAAAATGAATTTTCAAAGACATGTTGCAGCCAAGACTCTTATACTTCAGAAGGAGATTTTCTACAATTTCATTGTAATTATCAGATCTGTTGTTTCCAAGAAAATTGTCCACCACTGACTTAAATGCTAGCCATGCTGCTTTTTCCTTGTCATGCAACACGCAAAGAAACTCGTCATCATGAAGAAGTTTTCGAATTTGCGGACCAACAAATACTCCCTCTCTTATTTTAGCTTCACTCAGTCTTGGAAATTTTCTGATGAGATATTTGAAAGCCTCATCTGTTTTCTCCATTGCCTTGACAAAGTTTTTCATGAGACCCAGCTTAATGTGCAAGGGTGGCAACAAAATCTTGCTGGTGTCGACAACTGCTGGGTTCTCAACGTTCTTACTGCCAGGCTGCAATGACTGCCTGATTGGCCAATGTCTTCTGATGTAATGGTCACTTCGTGCACGGCTATCCCACTCACAGAGAAAGCAACAGTACTTGGTGTATCCACCCTGTAGTCCAAGCAAAAGAGCGACCACTTTTAAGTCACCGCAAAGTGACCAATGATGATGATCGTAGTTTATACACTTCAAAAGCTGCTTAATGTTTTCATAAGTTTCTTTCATATGAACTGCGTGACTAACTGGAATTGACGGTAACACATTACCATTATTCAACAAAACAGCTTTAAGACTTGTCTTGGATAAATCAATGAAAAGCCTCTACTCTTCCGGTATGTAATTGATGTTGAGGGCTGCCATTAAACCAGAAATGTTGTGGCACGCAGAAAGGTCACCCTCTTTGAAAAAGAATGTAATAAGCGGCTTCTGGCGGTTCCTATACACAGAAATTGTAACATCTTCTGCCAGGAGATTCCACTATTGCAATCTGGAACCCAAAAGCTCCGCCTTGTTCTTCGGTAAATTCAGATCTCTTACAAGATCATTCAGTTCACCTTGGGTTATTAAGTGTGGTTTAGTGGATGTAGTTTGCTCAAAATCTGTGTCACTTGAGGTTGATGGTTCAGGACCACCAATGTCCTCTTCATCAGTGGAAGCAGCTGAAAAGGATTCTGGCACTTTGGGAACTGGTAGATCATCGCCATGTGGTACCGGAAGTATTGCAGAGGGGATGTTTGGATATTCCAGAGTCCATTTTTTCTTCTTTGATATGCCTTTCCCAATTGGAGGGACCATGCAAAAGTAACAGTTGTTGAGATGATCAGTGGGCTCTCTCCAAATCATTGGGACTGCAAAAGGCATAGCTTGCCTTTTGCCAGTCAACCACAGTTTAAGATGTGCTGCACATGTATTGCAGCATATGTGTGGCGCCCAGCTCTTATCTTGATCTCCTATTCTGCATCCAAAATACAAACTGTACGCCTTCTGGCATTTCTAACTACGATACTTTTGATAAGGACAAATGCACTAACTAATGGCAAAATTTTATCAGAGATAAGGTATTTATACACAAAGGTGATGTAATCATAGGTAGGATTGCATCATCAACTTCTAGTAACATTTTTATTGGTCATTAGAAAAAATTATGCAATCGCCCACAACAGTTGCGTCATATATATATAAATTTACCGTAATTAAATAAACTAGTAGCATATATCTTGAAAACTAGAGCCAATCAACATTTTCTAATGTCATTTTCGTTTTCAGCACACCAAAATTAGTTAAGATCAGCTATTTTCATTTCTGGTACATTTTGGTTGTTGACTAGTGTTATCGGCAATATTGTTACCGAGTGGGCTCAGATTAATACGATTTTCTAATTTTCACCGGTGTTTTCGACCGTCCCTCAGGCGGCTTCCTTAGATAGCAATTTGGCTTTCTGTGCACGTTCGTGTGATACCACGTTGAACAAACTACTGACGTCTCTTTGAAAGGTGGCCAGACTGACTTACGTGTTAATCGTATTAACCTGATAACATTACGTTCTCTTAGTGAAACGTAAACAATCTGGGAGCGGTCACCGCAAGAATAATAAAGATACATATAATATGCCAAATAATAGAACGAAGAGTGATAAAAATGAAGAAATGAAGTGATACTGCCGGAGTAGATGAGAATTACAAAAACGTGCACGACTGATTTCGTCACACGGATATACCCGCTTGTATTAATATTAAATGTGATTGCGAATTGTTCTATTAAAAGGGATGGATAGTTTTTAAAATTTGACACGAGAAGATTAGAATAGTTCCAGTAACTAGTAAAACTTCAGTAAGCTACGAAGGTAGGGAAAGCATTAAAATGGCCAATTTTGACTTATTAATAGAACCAGATAAATAAAAGATAAAAAGTATAATTTTACAGCATAAAATAGATACAGTCAACTAATTTTTGTGTGTACATGAGTTCAGTTCATAGTTACAGTACATAGTAATACGAAAATCAGAATGGCAACGGGAAAAACAGCTTTCACTACATTGGGAAATATATTAAATCAAAAGAAATCAAGTCCAGAACTAAGCATCTTCAGCTGGGTTGTCCAGGTAGTTCTATAGTTTGGTTTTGAAACTCAGAGACCAACAAAAACGACAACCAAGAATATACAAACTTTCATGTTGGATTGCGTAGAATAGAAGGATTGAAATTGTATAACAAGATCACCAATGTAAAATTATGGAAAGAACCAGCCAAAGAGTTTAAGTAAAGACGCTGATGTTATATAAAACATATATTAATGAAACCAGCTGATAGCTTTGCTATGCAGTCCTTGCTATATAATCCAAATGATAAGAGTAAAATAGAGTGAGATAATAAAACACATAGAGAAAGCAACTTGAGACAGATTTGAAAGGGATAAGGTACAGAAGTCATGGAAAGACATTGAATGGATCACACAAGACAGGAAAGCTTGTCTCCAGCTTGTTGAAGGTCTTGGCTACATGGATATTTTAATGGTTTTAATGAATAAATGAAGACATAACATTTGTTCATAAAGAACACCATTCCCCAAAACCAACTGTGAACGTGAAAAATTAGAGTTTTATAACAAGTCCAAAGTTTTAAATAGGAGGAAACGAGAACAATATCAGAAAGTAGATGATGCATCACAGGAATACAGAATAGAATCGATGAAGCAAAAGCGGCAATATAAAAAAGTGTAAAAATTAAATTTTCAGCTCAATAAATCTTGGCGATGCATTCTAAGAAATAACAGAATCGATGAAGCAACAGCAACATTCGGAAAGTTTGCAAATAAAGTTTTCTTTGCAACTGTCATGAAATGACCGTGCTCCTCATATTACCGTGTTCTTACTTGCTTACTTAGTCGTTCCCATTCTACCGTGAGGTGTAGAGGTTTGGAAGAGAGAGCGCCAGATTATCCTATTGGCAGTCTCCCTCCTGGCCTGGTTCCATTCTAGACCTCGGTCCTTCAAAGATTGTCTAATGTTGTCCTCCCAGCAGACTCTGGGTCGTCCTGGGGATCTGGATCCCTGGCTCTTTGTTTCCCATGCTTGTCGTGGTAGCCGATCTTCTCACATTCTGCAGACATGGCCAAACTACCTTAGTTGGGACTGTTCTACATGGGTCTGCAGGGGGTGGGATTTTAGGCCTTGACGTATCGTCTGTTTGCGGACCATGTCTCTTCTAGTTACTTCAACCATCTTCCTCAGAAACCTCATTTCTGAGGTTTGGATCTGGCTTCTGTGGGTTGTAGTCATTGCCCATGACTCGCATCCATATGTCAAGACTGGGACATAGGTGGAGCGATATACATCGATCTTCGTTTTCTTACCAACCTCTCTCTTGCTGAGGAATCCTCGATTTATGGCCTGACAAAGTCTCCCAGCTGCTGTTTTTCGAGTGGCCAACTCTTCTTTGATGCCTCCCTTTCGGTCTATAATAGCTCCGAGATATTTAAAGTGGTCGACCTGCTCCAGGACCTGTTACCCCAGCTTAATCCGATGTCTTCTTTCTTCTCGTGGTATCACCATGGATTATGTTTTAGAGGTGCTTATGACCATCGCTGCTTTCTCCGGTTCTTCTTCCAGACTTGCAGGTTGGATTGGAGATGTGCCTCTGATATAGCAATCAGGGCAACATAATCAACAAATGGCAGCTCTGAAATATAAACCTGTCTCATCTTCCAGTACCCCACTGAATACTTTCTTGTTCTCTCCTTACATGCCTTGATGACATCGTCCATGAGGAGTATGAAAAGATAAGGTGAAGGATATCACTTTGCCTTACACCAGTGGTGGTCCTGAACTCTTCTGACTTATGGTTTGCTGTCCTCACATAATTTCTGCAAGACTTGTAGAAGCTCTGTGTAGCATGAATCAGAGGTGTTCTTCCTTGCCAAACAGTCCCAAAGTTTGCTCCAGGGACCCTGTCAAACGCCTTTTCCAGATCTATGAAACAAAGATGGATCTCACTCTTATACTCAAGGGCCTTTTCACTCAGCTGTCTGAGAGTAAAGATTATGTTTTGAGTACTTCGGTTTGCTCGTAATCCGCACTGGACCTCATCCAATTGTGGCTCAGCTAGGAAACGGAGTCTCTGCTCTAGGATTCTAGAGTAGATTTTACCAGGGACACTGAGAAGGGATATGTCTCTATGGTTTCCACACTGTCGATTGTCACCCTTTTTGAAAATTGGTGTTATGATGGAATCGCCCAATCCTTTGGTATGATCTTGTTGCACCACGCTGCCTGTAGGACCCTTAAGAGTAATAGGTCGCCTGATGCTCCCATGTACTTCACCATTTCTGGTGTTATACCATCATGCCCTGCTGCTTTGCCCATCTTTATTTTCTCCAGTTCTGCCTTCAGTTCTTCCATCTTTATCGTGCTCTACCTGTCTTTTTCTCTATAATGTGCTTTCCATTTATTTCTTCCTTCCCCGTATTTTCTCTCATATTGGAACGCATGACTCAGGTTTCGCTTTGTTATTTTTGCCTGATCTATCCTGGGTACAGATAATTGTCACATAGGTTATGATCATGAAATTGCCTATTATCCTCTTCCTATTCTTTTACCCGTATCCTCTATATTCCTTTACATTTTCCTGTATTTTTTTCGCATCCATTCGTTTGCGAGATATATATTTTCTTCCCCATCCTTAACGTTGTTTCTTTTCTCAAAACTGAGAATCGCACTAGATTACGTAGATGTCAGTCTCTGCTGGTCGAACGATAGCTGTGAATATACGGTTCTCGCCAGACAGAACGTCTGCAGTTTCCCCGGTGAGAGCGCTGCCCGACCAGATTTCTGGGCCTGGGGTGTGAGAATTCGCTCCGCCAGACATGGCAGGCAGACGGATTGTCTACCTTTTGCAGCAACTGCGTGAGTTTTCGTCGGGATAGTCCGGCGAAGTGTGAAATTGCGCGCCGCACTGCAGACGGGTTGTCTGAGATTTGCAACTGTCACGCGTACTCTCGGTCACTGATGGCAGTTACGACACGCGTTAAGCTGACTTAAGGTGTTTTACACGTTTAAGGGGAGATTATTTCGCTTGCGAAAGTAGTTGGGGCTTTTGTCTAATTTTAAGATATGGGCCCGAGTTTGAAACTAACTTCACTCATTCTCCATTTTACAGTAGACCTGGTCACTTCGTTCTAGAACACTTAAACTTATAAGTGATGTCTCTCAGTTTCGTTGTGATACGTAGTTCTGTGTGAGGTAAAATATTATATCTAGTAATCTAGTATTTTGTGAAGTGATAAAGTGTTTAATCGCCTATTTCATTTTAAACTAGTTCTGTGTGCAGAGTGATTATTTTAATAGTTGTTATTTCTTTAGTCGACGAGTTACAGTGGAAAGCAAGATAAATTATAAATTTCTAGCTAAACCCATTCGGCTATTAAAACAATTGCATTTAACTGCTAATACTCAGGCGAAGTATATTTTCCTAAACAAACTTATAAATGCTAGATGCATCATGAGTGGTGACGGAAATACGCAGATATTCCTAATTCATGATGAGGGATTTTTTTTATATTACTTATTTCATGGGAAGCTTTAAATTTAAGTCAAGCTGTAGGCTTGCCGTTTAAAATGTAAGTTCTAACGATTACCTATTCTGTATATTATATTATATGTTGTTCTCCTTCATTCAGTGAATACTGGGTAGAACCCAACTTGCCGGCGTTTAGTAAAGAGACATACTTGTGAGAAGCATAGACATTTCCTATCTTTAACCACGTGGGTTTTTTCCAAGTAACACTGGTCTGACAGTGCATGTGCCATCAGAGATAGACAGTAATACCAATCCCACTAACGGTTTCTAAAGACTAGAAATATATACTGGGCTTCTGAGCCAGTTCATATTGCTCCACACATTTAAATGTACATGCTGCCTGGCGGCGAGAATAATTACAAGAAATAACATTAACATTCTCCGACACTATTGAAAGAGTGGATAGTGAACCAAGACTATCTGTTGAGAGCAGTTGTCCACTGGTCATCTTTTCCAAATTAAGGGAATCCTCGTGTTTCTGAACTCCGTGTGCCCGTTTAAACTTGCTTAACAAACCTGATTCAAGTGACATTAACAGTAAATCTAAAATTTAACTGGTGAAGTAAACGCTCCCCGAAAACAGCGGAAGAACCCTGTATTTGCAGAGCTGGGATTTGCTTTATCCAAAGAATCCAGATTCACTGTAGAGAAGTGTCTTAAGGTTGCGCCAGACGGCAAACAGCGGTACAGATAGGTAAGCACGTGTGCCAGGGTACCCTGATGAAAGAACCGAGTGAAAGTGGACTGAGTGAGTTTTTTTTGATAACTATTGATTCACCCCACTTTATAATCTCCTTACGGAAGATTGGCTGCTTAATTAAATTGTTCCTTTTGAAGGACAATATTAGACCCTAATCATATGTATCTGTAACTCTTTGGGCCATCATCTTTCTCCTAACGGGAATGTGGGCTAAACCTAGAGGGCAGAGTATAACGGGGCTATCATCCTTGTAGCAGTTTCTTGAATTTTATGACTATTTGTATATGTTTTTTCCTTGATGTATTTTTTAGGTGTTGTGAGAAGATTTTGTAGATGATAATTAAAATCTCTCTTGAACTAAATCAGTGCGTTGGTCAGCTCGTTCTAATATATATATATATATATATATATATATATATATATATATATATATATATATATATATATATATATATATATTCATTGTTATAGATTTCCCACGTCTGTGTGTTTAACTGTCGTCACGTGTATGTGCGTGCCCGTGAGTAGATAGAAATATATGCAATATATATATATCTGTGTTTAGACTGTCTGACGCCTTAAAAGCTGTCGTAGAGGATAGGTGAAAGAGAGAAGATTTCCTCGATTTTTCAGAGACAGCCTCTATATCACAGTCTATCATCTCACTTGTGGAAATTCTATTTCTTTTTACTAACTCTCACTGTGTCTATCACCTATTCTAACCTATTCAGAAGGGACCAACCCAAGTCTTAATTCTCCTTTCTAAAATCTACGACAATAATGTTAAAACAGTCCACCTCGGAGCAGACAGATAATTCTGTCGTACCTGTGTAAAGCAAACACAAACGTGAACGTACTCGTTCACTAAGCTTTGCACTCATACTTATCGTATGGTTAATCGAAAGATAAACTGTGAATTTAGAATTACAAATAAATTAAAAACTGATCATCACAGTACTCATTTAGTTTAATTGTTTAAGAGCCATCGTTTACTGTTTTTCTTCCTTATTTTCTAAATTTATGCTAAAACTTTAGACTTGTGTCCGGCGAGATGCTAAGCATCACCCCTAGTGTGCCGCATGGTCAAGAAAATATGTGTCTAACACTATTGTCAGAACTAGACACATGAGAATACTTGTGCTGTCAGAGCGAACTCTCTACTGGTACTATGGGTTTAAGGTACTCCCACACTAGACTCTTAGCTCGCTGTCTCAAAGGTACAACCATAGCACACAATAGCTGACATAAATAACATGATAACACCAATAACAGGTAATGACCCTTTTAATGAATATCACACACAGAGGAGCCGCACCCGGCTGACGATACACATGAACATGCATTGCACAATGCACTGAGATAACTGCCACATACTTGCCACACACTATAGCTCAACAAGATATCCAAATAATACACTCAGAGCTAATCTACTCAGCAACCGCCATGACAATCACTCACATAGGCGGAACACACTACTGACAAAACGCAATACATCATTGCAATCATGAAATACAATCCAGGAGGATATCAAACTAGCAACAAATCACTACTCCTGATCTCATGAAAATAACGGCAAGAAGTTATGAGCAATAGTGGCAACTCTATAACTTTCCCCAGTAAAACTGCTGACCACGGCCATCAACGACTTCTCAGCCGAGCGGACATATCATCACTGACCCATCCGCCAAACCGTTTCTTCCGGTTTTCCTTCTAGCCAAAAACCGGCTGGACAGGTATCCAAAGATGAATACCAGTGTTGTCACACTACAGTGTAACCACTATAAAATTTAGTGAGTAATTAGGCTGTGACAACTATATTCCCAATATATCTCAATGGTCATGTAACGGGATCCTTCCTCTCTAGACTTGTGACAACATTTTTAAAACATTGGTGCATCAGGTATTAAAGCAACTACGCTAACCTCTAACCATCAAATCAAATGATTGTGTCACAGTGTTACGATTAGAAGAGATGCGGTCCCGAGCATTGTCTAGGGTTCATTAAAACGTTCTGATTTTTATTTTTTTATATTTCTTCTTGTGGATTATAACTTTTTTTTACAAAGCATTCAATATTCCCCTTTCTGTTTGGCCGAATGTATTATGTATAACTGGCCGTATTCGTTCGTTAGATTTTATTCGTGCTCGTTTGATTACTTGTATTCGTATTAAATGGCAATGCTAAATAAAATGTAATAATAAATTGGAACTGTCAAAATTGTACTCAATTAGTTGTTGAAGACTTATGATTTCGAACGACTTTCTTTATTTTCCATAGAAAAATCTCACATAATCATTTGGCTCCACACGTGTCAATAGATTACATTTATTGGTAATTCATTTCATCAGTTTATAACGTCTGCCGAACAAATGGAATAAAATATCTTCCTAGGCCCAAGACCACAAGCAGACTCCCGTTTTTTTCCATTCCACGTCATCCTTCGATACACTTCATCGTTAACGAATTCTAACTAGTGTATTTTGATGAGGCTCAACATGGTGCGCAACAATCATGCAAAAGCTAACTTTTCCAAGATTGTTTCACCCCATGATGTGCTCTCATCACACAGTTATATGCCACACGTGACATGTGTTCTTGTCCGCTGTCTTTGGGGGTCACGTATTATTATTATTAATATTATTATTATTAAACATTGTAGTCCATCCTGCCCCCACCCCCTTTTTTCATCAGTGAAACAAAAATAGAAGACCGCGGAAAAAATTAATTGAATCACAAGATCAAACAACAATAATAATATTATTAATAACCTATCAGAGTGATTTATCACAACTTTTACAAAGCAAAAAATAATTAAAGGAATATGATGCTGTAAAATAAAAATGTAAAAGGTAAAGGATCCCGTTACACGCCCATTTGTGGCATATTGGGAATATGGTGTTAGGCCCATATTTTCTTGACCATCGGCACACAAGGGGTGATGTGTGTAGTGGATTTGATGGTATTGTATGATTGTGATATTACTTAGTGTGATGCATGAGGTCAGCTGTGAAGGCTCCTGAGATAAATGTAGCTGTGAATTGTCAGAAGGCCCTTCTTGCTACCACTACGACCTCACACCTATCTTTTTTTTTTTAATGAATGTGGCTACGTTAAAGTTCTAGGGTAATGATATGTAATGTGTTGTGGTAGTGTACATACACACACGCAGATATTTAATAAGTCTAATAATATTAATAAAATGTTATGACACACTGAACTAACTCAAGCTGTGTAAAATTTTTGATAATAAATTTTCTTTAAGTTTATTTGTTCTGAACCAAGGTTTTATTTTGGTCAGAACATATGAAAGGTTTTGCAATTATTAATGAAATGCATGAATATATGGCATAATAAATGAAAGGAGTGTACATATGTATTTTCCAATACTAGTTAATATTACTACTGTTTATAGTTGTAATTTTTCTGGGAGAACGTTTAATGGATGTGCTGTTGGGGTGGCCTCATCACTCCCTGTCTATGGCGACTACACATTGTCCATTTATTGATGATATTATAATAGGTGTGTGTTAAGGTTAAAAAGGGAGGTGATACTTTGTATATGGGTTGGTCACAGTAAATTAAGGGTTACATCACTTGAAGACTTGATTAACGGTAAAATTGGGTGAACAAATATATGATAGAGGTCATAGGGTACAGATAGCGTCATGAGCGCGGTTCTGTATTGTTAGAACTGTAGATAGTTCGCACGACTAATTCGTGGAAGGGACTGAGCGGTGGTGAACTGCGAAGTCCCGTGACTGTTTAGGCGGGAGTTTTTGTGACCGCTTGCAGTCGGGTTCTGGCGTTGACAGAGTGAAGTCAACGAAGGTGTTTTTCTAAGTGTGTGTTCCCG
Organism: Oreohelix idahoensis; assembly: GCA_024509875.1. Classification (NCBI taxonomy): domain Eukaryota; kingdom Metazoa; phylum Mollusca; class Gastropoda; order Stylommatophora; family Oreohelicidae; genus Oreohelix; species Oreohelix idahoensis. The sequence goes on from JAMPIV010012143.1 coordinate 353,106, forward strand.
ACCAGTGTTCGGTGAATATGGTAGCGTGTTTTTCAATGTGTGTCTCGATGGAGACTTTTTGAACAGGCCTGTATCTGAATACTTTTCCTGCACATGTAGTCTTCCATGTGTTAGGTTATTTTGAAGGTATGTACTTTGATATTTATGGCTGCAGTGGATGCAGCTTATGAGAGTTTGCACTGTGCACGTTCTATGAGAAGTGCACCACTATTTATTGTGAGCTCTAAGAGATAGCGCTGATGATGATTATACTGCCGTGGAGCAGCTTTATGTGAAGATAGACGTTGGTACACGTTCTATGAGAAGTGCACCAAAAGTGCTATAGAGAGTCCGAGATTTGAAGGACATTGCTTTGAAGGCCAGGATTGAAGGCCAGGATTTTGAACAGGCCGCATTTGAATTAACTGCAGTAAGATGTTTATGGAACTATCTATGATTAGGCCTTGAATATATATATAGCTGACGATGATTATTCAACTGCCGGGGAGCAGCCTTGGTGGAGAAGGGGAGGACGGAGTCCTTTGAAGAAAATCGTGATGGTCATCTTCAATGAGAAGTGCATCATTATGCTATAAGAATATGAACCCATATTTATTAATATGCCTTCACGGAGAGAGCTGATCTCAGACGATTATTCAACTACCACTGAACACTATACTTATTAGTGGTAAACATTAACATATTTATAACTGCGGTGAGCTCAGTTCTTTAGGAGTGTTGTACGTGCATTTATATGAGGTGTGCACCACGATTTATAATGGAGCTCTGTGGGGTGTTTTGAGCTTATGATTTGACTTACCTATGATTTGTACTGTATGCGTAATTTCCGTCTGTGTCATCGTGACTGTGTGTGTAGCGTTAATAAAACTGTTCATTAACCATCACCAGTCGTTCTACGCTACATGGCTTCTATGTGTGTTACTGTGCTGTGACGAAAGAATGCACCAATACACACCCACTTTGAATAGTCAAGGCATAGTGACAATAGGGACATATTTACAAATAGCCCTGAGGGGCGTGGCCTAGATAAGAACACATTTACGCCTTCATCACTTATCTACCACTGGTTTCAGTTACATAGAATTATCAGTGGTGACCTAACATTCTAGTGGATTAGCAACCTTAGATGTATCAGTGGTATCACTTATCCACACAATATCATCACTCAACTCCCACTGTTATCAATGGACATAGCGTAACATACTTGATACCCAATACAGAAGAAGTTAATGCACAAAGGAGACAAAAGTACATTTAACATACTTGTCGGCGATATACCTCAACATACAGGGTGGTTTCAGTAAAGTTGGAATTTAGAACCTATTTACGCCATTATCCCTGGATAACGAAAATAAGCATTAACAGTGTGTTAGAAATTAAGTTGGTGAGTATTCAGCAGTCCAGACGCTCACGTATCTTGAATGAGTAATCTGGTGCTGGAATCAGGTGGCCCCACCTCTCCGTGCTTGGGGGCAATAAAGCTGCTCTGCCAAAATATAAACTGCACGGGTCCACTCTTGTAATATTCAACACCTCATTTGACACCACATTGGTGCCAAATAAAAACTCACAGTTCAGAATTATGAATATAGAACACAGTTATCTGCTAACAAAACTCAGCTGAGCTGCTGGCTTTAGTATGGCGTCCCTCTAAATATTTCAATTAGCTTCTGGGAATTACACCACTAAATAATTCACTGTGTCTACTAGGACAACTTATGACGAATGGCAAAAATGCGCGTCTGAGCGCCGATAATATATTCATCTATGGCCAATCACCGCCTTTTTCTTTTCAAATTCAAACCTCCTACCAAAAAGTCATTTCAGTCATACCTCAGTCAAGTATGCATTATTGTCTGTTGGTCCGTCTGTCTCTACTTGCGTTTCACAAAAAAAAAACACTTGTTTTTTGAGCCAACTCCGCCTTCCCCTACACAATTTTGCCTTTAAAGTTATTTTTAGCCACAGTTCACCATCCCATCCCGTCTCTTTCATTCCAACTAGATTTTAGCACTTGAGTCTCAAGGTTACAGTTTTGAAAATTAGGGACATTTTTTGTTTCAATGCAGACGCTCGCTGATATGAACAACACAGTCTTTTGTCAATATCTTTCTTATTATCTATCCGTCTGTATAAATGAAAGCACATTATTTCACTGCTCAAGATGGGCCATCCGGCCAGCTAGGTTTTATATTCCTAACATTATTATTAAGAAAAAGTTACTTTTCAAGGTTAGTTGGTTTTTAGAAATATTTCTAGCATCTTCTATACTGCATTTGCCGCTGAATTCAAATAAACGGACTAAGTTATCGCAAAAGCGTCCAAGAAATGACTGTTGCGTATAATAGCTAAGGTCCCTTTTGTCGATTTCTTTACCTTGTGTCAACTTGGGGACGTGACTTTTCCTCCTTTCCCCACCAATTGCGTCTTTTAGCCTTGCTAGTTTCAAGCACGCGTTCAGTCATATTTTTTTCCCTTTGATCTCCGTTCTCATCCCGTTCCAAGGGTAACGTTTTGCCTTCACGTTTAACAATTTAATTTCCATGGCGGGTGATGACCCGCGGCGTGGGCGATCATGTATTCTAGTAGCTTACGCATTAGTTTTTATCCCTACGTTGTATCATTGGAGATATTTTAACGTTGTATCATGGTTAATTTTATGACAATGTGGTCAGCATCACGCCATCCGCCTTAACCTTCCCAGAGCTGCTCTGGTACCCAATTTTTGAGGCTGGGTAGACCCGGAGCCGTTTGCGATCTAAAAAATCCCAACTCACTGGGGATCGAACCATGAACCACCGAGCTAGGAAGCCAGTGCACTTACCACTGCGCTACCACGGTGAGAAATAGAAATGTATAACAAATTAATATCTTGCAAAAGTAATAGTCGTGCGGACTGGGTACTGCCGGAGGGAGTGAAGTGTTAGAGACTTCACAACATTAAATACGTCATGTCATGTTAATGTGTTTCCATATCATATATTGCCGTTTGGGTGTGAAGTGTGTGAGACCTCACTATATGCCACAAAATGAAATGACCATGCTATTCATTTTATTATGTTCTACCAGTCTTTTTTCCCACATTGTACCTTCCTTTTATGTCTTCGTAGCCCGTATTTTCTCTCATATTGAACGCATAACTAAGGTTTTATGTTGATATTTTGCCTGATCTTTCCTGGTTGGAGATAACGTAAACAACCCAATATGTAGCAGAAATATAAACACTGCCCTACCTTATTAAAAAAAAATAAACAAACCCAGGCGCGTATCTCGCTCACGCCAATCTGGTCGCCCATATTTCAAGTATTGACAATCGGGAGATAAACACTAATTGCCTGCAGAAACTTTATATACCCAACCAGGGGGTGGACACTTGTGTTTGTCAACATTTATAATAACAAATTAAACGGAACTTTTGTGATGAAATACAGACATGAGTCATCTAAACATGGAAGTGTCAATTCCTTATATTGAAGGAGTTTGAAACTACCTGTGTCACGAGAGATTTCATGAGAGAAGGAGGGAGAAGAAATATACTTAAGTCAAACGTTTAGATTTGCTTGGTCTAGCCAAGATAAATGAAAATAGATTACGTTTGATTGACCATTTTCACTGCGAAGAAAGCTTACAGCGCGTGAGCGAAAGGGTGCATGTAATATAGCACATTTTCAGACTCCAGCATTCTGCTCTATTGAGACTAGCCAGGACCGAAGAAATATAGGATTTCATTAACGAGGATAGGGCTAAGTATTGTGGACCTACTGAAATTAACCTGGAAGAAAGCTCAACTTGATAATACTGGTAACCACACATTTCTCGAAACCAATAACAGGAAAAATGTGAATTCAAATATGAAGTCAGTACTATTATATGGCTCTGAAACATGGAGAACAACACAGATAACAACCAAAAAAGCTACAGACATTCATAAATGGGAGCTTGCGTAGAATAGAAGGATTAAAATGGTATGACCAGGTTACCAACGTGGAACTGATGACAAGAACCAGACAAGCGCCTGTGGAACAAGATATGAGAAGAAGACAATGGCAATGGATAGGACACACAATGAGGAAACCTGTTGATAGCATTACAGGGCAGTCCTTGTTCTGGAACCCCCAGGACAAGAGAGGCAGAAGTAGACCAAGAAGCACACGGAGAAGAGAGCTGGAAACAGAGGTGAAAATGATGGGAAGAACGTGGAAAGAACTTGAGATGATGGCACGTTTCAGGAGGACTTGGCATGTGTTTGTTGAAAGCCTATGCTCCTTTGGTCGGCGGAGGGTTATGAATGAATAACATGAATGAATGGGATTATCATTAAAGTAATACTCGACTACCCGTAAGACGCCCTAAAACCTGTGGCCCAACATTATTCGAAAGTCTTCCTATGCCAGACGTCTGTAGAAAAACATAACTGGATAACGGTGAGTTGTTACATACATTTTATCATTTTATATTTGACATGTTTAACTCGTATGCGATAGTACAAGTTCATACGAGGCTGGCAACCTCAACATATGAAAATGATAGATTCGCGAACCACCACAGCAAGCTCTGGTGAGTGTTTCATGCCGGTTCTCTCACAGTGAACCAAAAGCAGAGGCAGCCCCAGGCTCTAAGTGGAGAAGGGAGTGGATGGTGATGACATCAGAGTGTACATATTTATTATATTAACATTTTAATAAGTTTGTATCTATATTTAAACATGTGTAATGCAGACAAAAGCCGTTTTCTGCTGTCCAGCCACGTTTTTTTCTCGTCAGATTACCTGAATGAACGATAATTTTCATTTTATCCACTGGGTTTATCATTGATGCTCAGGGAGAATAAAATTACTGAGAAAAAAGGGAAGGATCGGTGGAACGGACAGCAGGGAAGGTGTCTGACTAATGTCAGAAAACAAATACTTAAAAGAGACATTTGTTTTCTTCTAAAGTTCGTGGTCCAAGTTGGAGATACCATTTTGTGGTACAAGTTGGTGATACCAGTTGGAGATGCCAGTGTGTAATACCAGCTTGATACTTGTCTGTGGATCAAGAGCTCGTGGTCTTCGCTAGATGCCTTCCTTCGACGGGTTGTGATCCTAGCCTTGACGTTGGAGCGGTTACCCCTGCAACTACGCCTGGGATGTGCCCTCACCACATAAGTCGATAATTGACGTAACAGACAGCAAACCAGTCAACATCTAGCCAAATAAGTCATTTTAATCTGGTCAAAGCAAATAACTCACCACCCAAATAAACCACCACTTGAACTTTTTTTTTTGGAAGGGAAACTCCACATTTCTTTTTAATCCACCAACATCACATTTATTTCCTCATGTTAAAGATTAATTGATTATTAAATGTGTTATATGTATTTACAAATTAATAGTTGATTTAATTATTACAGAGAGAAGTGCACACGTAAGGATTAGTTAACTTAAATATAAATACAACAGATCTACTTAAGGTTTTTTTTTTTGAATAATTCAGTTTGAGACTCAGAACGAGCTAAAATATATTTTTCTTCATAGAAGGGGCGGGCAGATGCAAAGTTCACGTTAGCCTTGAAAAATTCAGCGTCGCGCTTAATTTCTGAAATTTCCTATGAAGACTCCCTAACATAGAAGCATCATCCTTTTATTTACAACTCTGCTGTGCCAAGAGTAATCTTGAGCGAAGGTAGATACCTTTAATACCCTCAGTGTATACTCTAAATTTTGACCATTGTTGGACCATCATTGCAGAGCAGGGGAGACAACCAGTGACACTATACTGGGTCCTGATTTATGAGGTAAGGTGACTAGCCAACGAACTCCTTGCTTTTGCTTTCCCTAACTCAAAAGCAGAGTCAGGTTCCAATTTACAGTTGGGTACACTAGAGCGTGACGCTGCCATGTTTCAAGCCCGAAACGACAGAATAGCGCTATAACCACTCTGCCAATCGAAAACGGCAAATTCAGCTACATAAAGATATAGAACTTGTGGAAATAAATTGTTTCAGTGTATTGAGCACTGTCGAAATCTTTGTTTCAAAATAAAAAAATTTGTCAAGGGCATTGAATTGGCATATGATATAACAAACAAAATAAAATGATAAATAATTAAATATCACACTGGACAAGAATATCACACTTTCTGTTTATAAAATAAAATATGTGTACATACCGCGCAAGACACCTGTGCGTTAAGTGACCAAGCACCAAAGTAGCTTTAGCAGACGCAGTGTTTCTTTTTTAAACTTATGTGGTTTCTAAGAGTCTGGAACAGAGTACAATACTGTCAAGATTGCTTCTGGCCTGTATATAGAGTCAGCGAGTTATCGAAGCGACAAGACAGGTCACTCCGAGGTTTAATCACCTTTGTGCTGGTTGAACAAACTTTTGCAACTTTTGTAGCAAAATCGTGATTTCCCTTCGTTGTAATTTATAACCAGTCCACGTTTCAAGACCCAGTATCTCACCTTGCGTTCTTCATTTCTCAAAAAAAAAAAAAAAAAACAGATACAGGCCCACGGTTTACGGCCTACCCATATGTCAAGGCAAGTCATACCGTAACTAAACGTTTATTCATGGCATACATTCAATGTATTCTAGCAAGATTTGTTCTATCCGCGCGCATAAGTAACTATTAACATATAGTTTTATTCCCAGAACCACGACTTCAACAGATCGAAACGTATTTGAAGTGGCGGCTATAATTCGTAATAAGCCTGAAAGAACAATTGACAAAAGTAATAATTATGTTTCATTACCGCCGCTTCATTGTGTCTCTCTCGGTCATTTAGAAGAGCAATACAATCAAGATTAACCAGTAATTATCACTCGCCTTTATTTTTTTAACCTGTTTTTTTCCCCTTAACCAGCGGCACTTGGGCTTTCAGCCCTTCGGCCCAATGACCTGTCATTGCGAGACTGGGGAGCCTGTGGACTTTCCTTCCAACCCAGTCAGGAGCATCGCTCCTTCCCATCCACAGAGGGTTTATCTCAGGAGCCGTTCAGGTTATTCAGTCAAAATCCCGTTCGTTGACACTTCTTCAAATGCTGACGCCCGGGCTTGAACCTTGAATATCTGGTCGCCAGCGCAACGTTGTAACCATTACACCAGCGCGGCTCCCATTTTGAACCTGTTAAACATCTCTTGCTGTTTTCTTCAGCTTGACTCTTTCTAACACCACAACTTTTATTTACAAGTATTCTTAAATCTCCAGTGTAACACAAGTATAACACAGAAGACGATGGAACAATTAATGGAATCACAGGATCAAACAAGAGTAATAATATAATAACTTATCAGATAAGCACCATCTGAAATATTTTATTTAGTTAATAGTGAAATCAATATTGTGATGTCTTGCAATTTTGAAATGTATTAAAGAGTAAGTAACCAGCCAAAAGATTACGCCGGAAAGGCGGAGGGAAATAATTTTGCTGTGCTTTTTCTGCTGAACGTCATGATGACGTCACTAATTCTCGTGATGTCATTTTGTTCCTGTCAATTCCATGTCAACTTTATTGGATCTTTGTAGTCAGACTTATCATGACTGGTCACCATGACAAACAAAATGGAAAAGTCTGCGTGCTTTTTAAATGGGTGTACGATTTAGCTCATATGCTTTCGTATTTTCCCAAAAATGCATCTTGGAAAAATTGAAAGGCATGAGCGTTCTTTTTACGGATGTTCGATTTAGCTTTCACGGTGCAATGCATGCCTTTTCCGTATTCGACCAAAAAGCTGACTGGATTTTTTTCATTGTTCGATACAGGACGTACTTAGACAATTAGTAATATGGTGACGTTTTACATTCGATTTATATGATATTAATATGCTTGTTTTGCGTGGCAGAAAGAAAAAATGACCATATATAAATAATGATTTTCGTTTGTTCGTTTTTCTCTATTCCGTTTTTATTGTATTGTATTTGTTGTTAACTACGCTTACTTGTTTTCCCCATCAAGGATTTAAAATCCTGCAGTATTATTTTCGGCCCCTCTATTTACCACGTGGTCATTTGTACTTTTCAACATATTTTATTTCATGGTGATACTTAGTTTGTACTTTTCAACATATTTTATTTCATGTTTATAATTAGATACTGTGAATGTGAGTATGTTATTATTTTACCGTTACAACGTTGAATTCTTTTACTTTGATTGGTAAAATGTATGTGAGAATAAATGAAATCAGTATAAAAGACGAGAGAAAGGAAGGGCAGAATGTCAGACGGGCCTGCGTGCCCAATTCTCAACCCTTTGAAAATAAAGTTCGTTCTATCTATCTATCTATCTATCTATCTATCTATCTATCTATCTATCTATCTATCTATCTATCTATCTATCTATCTATCTATCTATCTATCTATCTATCTATCTATCTATCTATCTATCTATCTATCTATCTATCTATCTATCTATCTATCTATCTATCTATCTATCTATCTATCTATCTATCTATCTACCTATCTATCTACCTACCTACCTACCTACCTACCTACCTACCTACCTACCTACCTACCTACCTACCTACCTACCTACCTACCTACCTACCTACCTACCTACCTACCTACCTACCTACCTACCTACCTACCTATCTATCTACCTACCTACCTACCTACCTATCTACCTACCTACCTACCTACCTACCTACCTACCTACCTACCTACCTACCTACCTACCTACCTACCTACCTACCTACCTACCTACCTACCTACCTACCTACCTACCTATCTATCTATCTATCTATCTATCTATCTATCTATCTATCTATCTATCTATCTATCTATCTATCTATCTATCTATCTATCTATCTATCTATCTTTTATTATGATGATTATTGCAAATGTTTGATGTTATATTACTTTTATAATGATAAATGCCTAAATAATGCTTGAAGTAAATGTGAGGATGAAAGGATACAGTATACACGATGAGAGAGAGAGAGAGAGAGAGAGAGAGAGAGAGAGAGAGAGAGAGAGGGAGGGCAGAATGTCAGACGGGCCTGCGTGCCCAATTCCTAACCCTTTGAAAATAAAGTTCGTTCGTTCATTCGTTCGTGGTCTCTGAGAAGACAAAGAAAGAATGGTGCTACTGCCCCCTCCTGCGCGTCGTACGAGGTGACAAATATAAGATTCTTTACAGGGTTGGTAACATTATCATAACAGGGTTGGTAACATCATCATGTCATACAAAGTGCTACAGAAACCACTACTACAAGAACATCAAGAAGTTCTATGTCGCAGACTTTTAGCATGGCGTCTAACTGCATAGGTAACTGCATGTTCTGTCAGAAGAGAAAACAAATTTGAATGAACGAATACTGTCTTATTTCTTCTTCAAACGTCGCGGGCATAATCCAATGATAAAATTAGGCATTGGGTATAACCTATACATGCGTGATGTTGAAAGCTTCAGCCACATCATCGTTCCACTGTTGTTTGGTATTCCTTGCATACGCATTCTTAAGTTCTGACATGTAGGCCATAGCGGTACGCTACTAATAAAGACACCTTTAAGACAGGGCCGGACTGACCGTTATCGTGCCCCCGGGCAATAAGGATCACTGACCACTAGCTACCCATCCAGTTGAGTAAGCTCGATGGATCCTAAGGTAGATATCTGCACTGCCCAACTGTCCGTCAGTTCAATCCGCACATGCTTAAAGATTTACGTACGCTGTGCGGGGAAGGAAGCGTCTCTGCTGGAAACTGACAAATAAGCCATTTTGCTTACTGGCATGAAAAGCACTTAATCTATATAAATAAAAGGCAAAGTATGTTTCTATGTTATTAATACAAATCCGCATGTCTTATTATTTCTTGATGAATTTTGGCAGAGAGTCTCTTTAGTTACCGCCGGGTAACGCCATGCACTTGTTTTATAATTTAATATTGTAATTATGACATTATGAGTAATTAAAGTTTTTCGTAAGAAATGTAAAGAAGCCATTTATTTCTCCGGGGGCCATAATCAAATAAATACATATACAATAAATATCAAGGGACGTAACACAAATGTTAAAACTATTATTTAATGTTTGTTATTAATGACTATACGTTTTGAATATTTTACAAGATAATTAAAAAAAGTTTAACTAAACATTTTTACTTTAATAGGAAATAGAAAAAAAAACTCTTTTCTGTAGCACTTCCTTTTTTTTAACTACGTAATTTTAAAGGCACTCATTTGTCCAAACGGTTTCAAATTCGACCAGAGCTGTATCGATACATATATTAAAACCAACGGAGAGGGCCGACAGAGACGCTTGCCTCAAACCACACAAGCCTGATACGTCCTTTTTAGGACGAGACACAGTGAAGACATCCTTCGAACTACACAAGTTCTCAGATAAGTTGATATTTTTTATCCATCTTCAGTGTTAGCTTATTGCAGTTAATTTTAGAAATTAAAAATAATAGAAATTAAATAGCGCCACGTGGCAATTCTTTGAGTGAGATCAGGCAGCCATCTTGAAAGACATATTTAAGTGGTGAATAATTTATACTTTTGTTGTTAGTATTAGAGTAGGCCTATTGTAGTTAAGGTTAAGTATTAGGGGACTAATTAATTTAAGAATCGTAGTGGGGAAAAGATATATATAACAAAATAAGCCAAAAGCCAAAGATTACATATAATAATATTCAATCATCAGAATATAATTCAAAGACAACAAATAGTAGCATACTAAAAGACAGGGAAAATAACCAATGGTAGTATTCACCAGAAAACAGTCCGGGGAAGGAAAAGCGATGGCCAAAACTCCAGAAAAAGACAAAACTTTAAACCGGACAGAAAGAAACAGGACCACGAACCCTGAAATCAGAAAAACAGAACTAAAGGACACGAGTGAAACAATAATGGAAAATCGGGAAGGAGGCGCGGAAGGAAAAACAGCAAAAAGCAGAATCAACAAAGGAGAAAGATCAGGAACCAGCACAGCGAACGGAAAGAAAGGACCCAGGGAAAAGGATAATCAGGACAGCCAGGTAAACGCGGACAAAATAAGTCATGAAACCAGAAGAGAGGACAAAGAAGACTCCAGCCGAAAGGGAATCCCCCAAAAAGTGAAAATAACACAAATAGCTGGAACGGAAGCCACGCTTCGATCTCTCCCGGACGACAAAATTCTGGTGATCCTAGAAAAAATCATCGACAAAAAAGCCATTGCCAAATTGCAGAAACATAACAGTGGGATAATACTCACACTAAATGTAACAGAAAAAACCAAAAATTTACTGCAAGAACTGCGGGACAGACCAAGGATGATTGAACTGGCCCACAACATCAAAATACAAATAGAGATGTTAAAAGAAACCAGAAAAAGTGTGGTAAAAGGCATAAACCCAACCCTGACAGGGGAGGAAGTGTTAAACAATCTGTCCAAACTTAACCCAGATTTAAAGCTGGTGCACGTTGAACGTATAAAAGTGAAAGGGAGTATAGCAACCCCAGTGATAGTGATTACAACAGAAGGTAGGGAACCCCCCCAAGACGGTACTATTTGGGAAAGCACAAAAAAACACAGAAGCCTTCATTCCACCAGTGCTGCAGTGCTCCAACTGCTTGAAGTTTGGCCATGGCCGACAAAGTTGCAGGGGGAAGGCAGTATGTAGGTTTTGTGCGGGGGCACACCCTTTCACACAATGCGAAAAGGCAAAGTCAGATACTGACTATAAAAAGGAAAATGCAAACAGAAAATGCAATAATTGCAAAGGAAACCATAGCGCCAGATTCCAGGGCTGCCCAGTATATCAGCAGACCAAAAAAGCATTGAGGGAAGCTATAACAACCCAAACCCCTTTCAAAACGGTCATTAAAGAATTAAAGGAAAATGACACTTATACGAACAATAAAGTTATAACAGAAATTAAGAGTGTGCAAGAAGAAGTCAAAATGATTAAGTCACAGATGGCAAAAGAAAGTAAGAACAAGTTAGAAAGTAGTAAAATAGTACCAAAAAACCAGTCAGATGATTCAACTACATCCTCGGATGACACAAGTGCACTGAAAAGTGCAGAGGCCTTGCTTCAAGAAGTGAAAGCCATACAGCACCAAATTTCCCAGGATGTAGCTAAACTGACTGTACTGAAAGAAGAAAATGAAATGATACTAGTCAAACTGTCCAAACAAAAAGAAGAAAGTGAAATAACACTAAAAAGAATGGAAAGTGAAAAACAGGAGATTAACATAGGGAGAGAAGGGAATGTAGCATTGGATGAAAATAGGAAAGTGGTCAAAAAGAACAAAAGGCAACAGGAAAACAAAAGCAACCTAGAAGAAACTATCAAAGAAACTATCAAAAAACATTTTGAGGCACATTTACCACACTTAGCGGAAGAAGTTAGGGATATAATGACAAGTATAAATAGGGATTTTCTTGAGAACTTGATGGATGGTGGGTCCACAAGTACAAGAAATGCAGAATAAGAGCAAATTTGATAGTACCAAAATAAAAGGTATACTATATGATGTTAAAATTCAATTTAGAAAGATTTAGAATTATCCAGTGGAATTGTAGGGGTATTTAAAAAAATTTTGCACCCCTACTATCAGAGACTGGAGGAAATACTGATATATATGCTCTTCAAGAGACCCATTTAAACCCAAATAATAGATATAGTTGTAAGGGCTTTAAGATACTTAGACACGATAGGAAAGAAGGTAGAAGAGGAGGTGTCGCAGTCTTAGTTAGCGAAAAATTTAAAATCATAGACTGGGAAGTATTTAATACAACCAATATAGAAGGTATCCAGGTTACTATAGCAGCTGAACCAAACAATCTAACAATTCTAAATGTATACGCTAAAGATGGCACAATTAAAGATGAAGAAATACTAGCCATAAGCACCAGACTAGGCCCCAAAACAATCATAGTAGGCGATTTTAATTCCCATCATTTTGCATGGGGTGGACAACTTGCAGATAATGCAGGAAAATGCCTACTTGACTTCATAGAAAACAATGAACTACTAATACTAAATGATGGATCTGCAACTAGAATTAATCCACAAGCTAATAGGGCAGACTCAGCAATAGACATAAGTATAGCAACTAACAACCTAGCGAATGTAAATTGGGAAGTGTTACAAGACACAAACTCAGATCATCTGCCCATTGTAATAACCATGCATGAAAATGTCATTCCAAACCCAGAACCAGAGAAACCTACCTTCAACTATAAAAAAGAAAACTGGGAAGCTTTCCAATCAGAGCTGGAGGTGATGGAATATAAAGACATGGAATCAGATGATACTGACTTGTGGGCAGAAACACTGACCAATGAAATTCTGAAAATAGCAATAAAGTATATACCAAATAAAAATATGCCACAACACCTTAAACCAATAAATAACATTAATAAGAAAAGAGAAACTCAATGGAATAAAGAACCAGTTGCCTGGTGGAATAAAAGCTGTGCAGAAATTCATGAGAGAAGAAAAAGAGCCTTACAAAAATTAAGAAATAACAGAACAGAAGAAAACTATGATACGTATAAACTTATTAGGAATGAATCTAACAGAATAATATTCAAAGCCAAAGAAACTAACTGGAAGGAGTTTTGTCAGTCACTTAAACCTAGCACTCAAATTAGAGAAGTATGGAAAAAACTTAAGGCAATCAAAGGGAACAATAAGAAAACAATAATGCCAACAATCAAACTACCAAAGAGAGCAGAAACAGATAAAGAAAAAGCTAATGCCCTTGCCGAGTATTTCTATAAAGTCAGTGCAAAAAGTAGCCTTGGACAGGAAGAAAATGAGAGAAGAGAAAGACTTAGGATACAGTTTTTAAAAGAACTACCAGACCAGATAGATGAAACAAACTATTTAGATGCTGATATACTTAGTTATGAAATCCTTAAGAAAGTACCCAAAAGAACTATAAACATAATAACTTCACTTTATAACAAAATCTGGAGCTTAGGAAAGATACCAAAAGCATGGAAAGTAGCTATGATAGTACCCATTCTAAAACCCAATAAGGAAGCCCATGATGTAAGTTCATATAGGCCTATCTCCTTAACATCACAACTAGGTAAAATACTGGAAACTGTTGTGAATAAAAGAGTTAAATTCTACCTAGAAAAAAACCACTTATATAGCCCAAACCAGTCAGGGTTTAGAGCAGACAGAAGTACAGTAGACCAGCTTGTAAGATTAGAACATGATGTAAAGCTAGGGTTCAAGAGGAAAGAGAAAACAGTGGCAGTCTTTCTAGATGTAGCTAGAGCATATGATGAATGCTGGCGAGATGGAGCTCTTTACAAAATGAAAAAGATTGGCATTACTGGTAAAACCTATAGGTATCTAGAAAACTTTTTACAGGACAGGTATTTTGCTGTACAGGTGAATAATGATAGGTCAGAAATATATGAACAACAGAATGGGATTCCTCAAGGATCAGTGATCTCTCCTTCAATTTTCACTATAGCTGTAAATGATTTAGCAGATGAATTTAATGACATAAAGAATGCAGTATCACAATTTGCAGATGACTGTGCCATTTGGCGATCTGGAAAAAACTTGGACCATGTTTACAAAAAACTTCAAAATCAAATAGACAAAGTTTCAGAGTGGATGAAAAGTTGGGGCTTCCAAATTAATGTAAACAAAACAGTAGGTATGATTTTCAGCAAAGGAAATTTAAAAAAAAAAATAAAATCAATATAACCATTAAAGGACAGAAAATATGTACCTCCTCAACAACAAGATTTCTGGGCATAACTTTAGATAAACAACTAAATTATAATAAACATATAGACAATTTGGTAGAAAGCTGTAGGGGACCCCTAAATATACTAAGGATTGTAAAAGGTAATGGATGGGGGGCCAGCAATAAAATAATGCTTATGTTCTACAAGTCTTTCATCAGGGGGAACCTGGATTATGCCAGCATAGTCTATGACTCATCTGCAGCTTCTAACAAAGCAAAACTGGACAGGATTCAAAATGCAGCCATGAGAACCATTACAGGTGCATTTATATCGACACCAGTAGAAGCTCTAGAAGTAGCTCTCGGCATACCTCCCCTTGGTCTAAGACGGAAAGAACTGAGATTAAATTATTGGAGTAAAGTAGCACAAGAAGTGACCCACCCAGCACATAAAGCATTTGTCAAAAACCAACCAAGTGTATGGGACGTCCCCTTAAATAAAGATAGATATCCAACAGGGTGGAGAACTATAGAAGACCTAATGCAGTTCAAAAAACTATCAAACACAATTGAAAATAGTAATAAATACAGAAGCAAAATACCACCATGGGAACTAAAAACACCAATCATAGACTACTCACTTACTGAAAAGATCAAACAAAACTTAGAAGATAAGGAAGCCAAAATGATAAGTAGAAAGTTCATAGAGCAACTAACTAAACAAAGTCTGGCCGTTTACACTGATGGATCCAAGGGTGATAGTGGGCAACTAGGTGCGGGAGTTGTAATACCACAATGGGGAATAAAAAAGAGCTACAGTGTAACGGAAGGGGCATCGATTTTTACTGCAGAGATGGTAGCAATTCTTAAAAGTCTAGAAATAATCGAAGATAACCCACCAGACGCTGTTACGATATTTACAGACTCACTATCATCACTACAAGCACTAGAACACCCAGGTAAATGTAGCCGGCCAGACATAAAGGAAGAAATTCTAGCAATTAATACATCACTAGAGAACAGAGGATGTAGTGTGAGGCTAATGTGGGTTCCAGCACACATAGGTATAGCTGGCAACGAGTTGGCAGACCAGAACGCCAAGAAGGGAAGAACAAGTAAAAACAATATAAAAGCAGGACTGGGAAGGTCAGAGATCAAGAGCCAAGTGAAGGAAACTATAAACGAGGAATGGAAGACAACATGGAAGGAAAGTAGAAAAGGCAGACACGCGTTCAAACTGCTGAAAGAACCAACGAGGACATGCCAGGTCAGAGAAGAATTAAAGATACCATCGAACAAAAAACTGTGGCGTCTCCGACTCGGTGCAGCATACTTCATGGTAGAAGAACCACACTGCCAAGAATGTCAGAAAGAGAATGACATAGACCACTACCTGATATACTGTAAAAAGTATGAACAACAAAGGCTTGAATTAAAAACTTACTATAGAAATCATAATATAGACTTAACAGATGATAAGGTTTTAAGTATAGATGCCCCAAGAGATGCCCAATCAATACTTAAAAGATATATACATAAAACAAAGGAAAAAATATAAGGTTAGAATTTCAGGAAAATCATCCAACTAAATAGAAATTAAGCAGCAAGAACTAACAAAGCATTAACAAAAAATTAACTACTCATAGGACAAGGAAAGACAAGGTATTAAAAAAAAGGGACAACAACTCAAAAAGAACAAATACTAATACAAATTAAAACCAAGTGTAAAGGACAATAGTTATCTATAAACAATACAAAAGAGAAAATAAAATTGACAAATACTAATATAAATAAAAATCAGCAACTGCAAAAGACAACAGTTATTTAAATTTAATACAAAATTAGTAAATAAAATGACACTAAATACCCCAATTATAACCAACTTTCAGGTTGAACAGGGTAGACCAAGATGGAACGAGAAGAGGCAACAATGATCAGATGCTGAGTGCCCGATCTCCACCCATCAACTCATCAAAACAACAACAACAACTGTGACGATCAACATCCACTGTGCGTGTTTAATCTTAACGAAAATCTAACATGGTTTAAAGTATTATTTTTTTAAACGCCTTTTAAAAACGCGTGGTCAGACGAATTTAAATTGTCCACTGTGCGTGTTTAATCTGAATGAACATCTAACATGATTTAAAGTATTTTTTTTCAGCATGTTTAAAATGGGTGGTTAAACTAATTTCAATTAAAAAAAACAACTGTATCAACACACTCGATAGTCGCTTTTTTCGGTTGCAATTATTTTTAAGTTATTTTATAGTAAAAACTTTAGTTATTACTGTTTATATCACATTTAATTACATTTTACCAAGCAGTTTCTGTTTATTTACCAAATATTACATAGTTTTTCGAAGACTAAGCACTTCATAACTGGAACAGACTGCAATATCTTTTGTAAAAGGAAAGCGTCTTTATCACATTGCTGGACCGAAGGGACTTCTATAATTGTAAATGTGCCAGTCTCAAACGGGGTTCGCCTCACTAAAGTAAGGCAACATTTAAATTTTATTTTATATTTTATTGTTGGTTCTTAAAAAATAAACTAGCTCAGAGCTAAACAATACACCAAAACGAAATATATTCTTTATTTAGACATGCGTCGTAATATAACAGGCGTTATCCGTATGTCTCGGTTGAATGGGTCGTGTCTCACCGAAATGAGAAACTTCTATTTAAAATATACAGCTCAATACACCATTTTTTATATTTGAAGTATGTATGACAGAAAATAAT
This sequence comes from Oreohelix idahoensis, assembly GCA_024509875.1. Lineage (NCBI taxonomy): Eukaryota > Metazoa > Mollusca > Gastropoda > Stylommatophora > Oreohelicidae > Oreohelix > Oreohelix idahoensis. The sequence continues at coordinate 370,480 of JAMPIV010012143.1, forward strand.
AATCATGTCTTTTTTTAACAAGCAATAATGTGTATATGTTTGAAAAGAACGTGCTACGAAAAACAGTAGTAAGAACGTTAAAATAGGATGAGTTGGATTATTCTTTCTTGCTGCGCCAGATCGGAAAGGGAAAATGTGTCTTATTAATTTGCTTCTTGCTAACACTCGGGAGCAGAATAAAATTGCTTTTGCGATTCTATCATTAGAAATAAGAATATTTTGGTAAAACTCGGAAGCTAAGTGAAAAGCAAAAGTGAAATCACTCTTCCAGTGGAACCATAAGGAATAACAGTATTTTGTGCGGCTTGCATTTGCAATTACTGTGAACAAGGCACGAGGATAGTCACTTAAACCAGTAGTCATTAACTTAAACGAAAATTCATTTTCACTCGAATATCAAAATATTTATAGGTGGATTTTGACATTTCATTAGTTTCCTAAACAGTTACTAAAAAAGCAATTTGCAATTACTGTAAACAAGGCACGAGGGTTGTCACTTAAAGCAGTAGTCGTTAATTTAAACGAAAATTCATTTTTACTCGAATATTAAAATATTATAGTTTGATTGTTTGATTTTTACATTTCCAAAGTTTCTGAAACAGTTACTGGGAAAAAAACTTGGGCAACGCCGGGTCCTTACAGCTAGTAAATTATAAACGAGAATACGTAGGTATGTGGCAGGCACTCGTAAGAACAAAAGAGAACTCAAGAAAACAGATAAGCAACAGAAGATATAGGCTCCAATCACCTCCACAACTTTCCTACTCACAAATATAGAGTGTTCGCCCCCCCGCCCCCAACATGTTTTAAATTGTTGGCCGAAATTTTAACAAAGATACTTTCAAGTCTTCCTCAGTAGACAGTTTACACATGCTTTAATTTTTTCAGTGTACGTTAAAAATGAGAGAGCTCTTTCACAAAGGTAAGAATAATTGTCATTTATTGGATCAGGTTTGATTCTTGGTCATCTTCATTGCACACGATTGCACACGGACAACTCTATCAATGCTCTGATCTCCTCTCTTAGACCACACCAGAAGGATTTAAAAAAAAAACATTTTAATCACATCATCATCATCATCAACACGAACTCCGCAGCACAGGCGAAGATCCCAATGTGTGTATACAGGAATCACACATTCTATAAATATTTCTGTGGTAGGTAGGTTTCCTAAGTTTGTAAATTTTTGCCAGGCAGAGGCCGTTTTTTGGCCTTTTCTTGATGATTTCCAACTGTGGAGGCATTTTTAATTTGCGCAACATGCACACATGATTTCCTATTTTTTCGCTCTTATCCGAGAAGAGTTGTCATCCGATCTCTCTACCCATGAGATCAGGTGGTGGTAGTTGGGGGGAGGAGGGAGGGGGGTAATAACATCATTAGGACACACTGTGATAAAGTCCTCTATTTATTCCAGTTAGTGATATCCACCAAAAGATAAATATAAGTGGATGGAAGCAGACATCATCATCATCAGTTGATAAGATCTCTATGGTGTCGTTTGCTCCACTGTAGTGTATGGAATGTCAACTTGACCTACGCAGTGGTGTGTAGACATGGATTGAGTGTATAATGTGCGAATGATAATAAGGGTTCGTGGTGTTGACAAATGTTCTTTTCTCACACTCATGTATGGCTGGAAGTCATCGACACCAACGACTGTGTACCTTTCTACAGTTTAATTGGACGTATACACTCGACAGCACAGATAGTGACAAATCACAGGTTGGCATAATACATCATAGTACAGTGGATAAATGGTCTTGCAATGTTACATGGGCACTCATGTAGAATAATTGTATAATGTACTGTCAGTAGCCAAGCACTCAGTATCGCCCATACATATATATCAACTGACTTCAATGACTGAGCACGTCAGCTTATAAATAATATTTCAGATGGCTTCTAGACCTAATCTCGTCTAGCGACGATTCTTCAACATAATGTTCAGCACATATTTTTCCATATAATAATATTGAACCGCTAGCAATGGGTTCTCATGTGTAGCAGTGATCTCTGGACTAATCAAGCGATAATACGGGCATCCCTTTTCTCTTCTTGAAAGTCACTACATGTTTTGGTTCCAAGATGGCTTCACTCGTGAGCTGTCACTCACGTTTGGATACAGATAATGAATCTGTCCTAAAGTTAGTCATTCATTAAATCTTTCATTGCTCTGTAGATTTGGTCATGAACAATTGACTGCATTCTACAGGGTATAGTGCTGCTAGGAATCGAAGTCGTTTTCATCGAGTCAAATATATTCTCTTAGACATTCAAATCGTACCTATCGAAAATGGTGGCTTCGTACGAGAGTTCATAAGAGTATCTTTTATTACCTTGGTATCGGAAATATGACTCTGCCATTCCTTGGCAATACGAATAAACACTGGGTAAAGTATACACGATAGGTCTAGACGACTATCACTTTCCCCACAAATACTGAGATCACTTTTTCCCCGGCGACAGGCCGACATAGAAAACACAGTCCCTATCAGGACGAAGCCAAATCACACCACACTCTAGCGACACATCCGCCGAATAGCCTTTGACCTCCCTAGAGACAACAGAACATATAGTTCGACTTAGATATGTAAAGATATACAGATATAAGACAGACTCGTCCTACTCAGACAAACAATACACATAAATTCAGGCCATAGATATTCTGAAGCAAGAACAATCTATTACTACCCAAACAAAGAATAAATCGCAGAAAACTGGATTTATCCGCGGAGTTCGATCGAAAAAGCCGACACAACTTTCAAGGGAAGTAACTCAATAATGACTTTTCCTTAAGCACTATTTTGTTTACAAAATATTTGCGAACATAACAAGTATACTAATGTATAATATTGTAAGATATCAAAGACTGCACGTAACAGTCTTACCACACCTCCCGGGAAAAAAAAAAAATGGAACTTTTTTTTTTTTTTTGAAATACATCTAGGAGCAACGTACAATAGGCTCACAACGCATGAATAATGCGCAGATGAAAATATCAGGAATACCTATAACGCCTAATATGAGGCTAAGTCGACTTATCGAGCGACTGGTGAGAATGTGTCTCATAAACTGAGAGAAATTATTTCTCTACAAGTATATTTTTCCAGGAAGGTGTCATCAAAGTATAATACAATTCTGGCAATTACACAATGCCTAAAAAAAAAAAAATTCATATCATCATTTCGTATTAGATATCTTAAATTTATGATTTATGAAGAAAAAATCATCAAAGCACAGCGGTGAATAAACATCAATGAACCGCTATGTAGTGATACAATCATTATATTATTAAATTACGAATGTGTATCTATCATGATATAGAAAAGGAACTACTATAGAACTAGACATATCAAGAAGTCTAAGCCCTAATAGTTATGTGGAATCATGTGGGCATCTTGACAGAATGTCTGCCATCACATTATCTGATCCACGAATAGCTCGCACAGAGAAGTGAAAAGGTTGAAGAGCAATTGCATATCGAGTAGACCTCGAGCTCTTCAAATTCTTACTCTGTATAGCAGTAAGAGCTTTTTGGTCAGTTTCTACTATGAAATGTGCGCCTAGAAGGAATCTCTGTAGTTTGAGGATCGACCAAACCATAGCTAATAGCTCACGGTCTAAAACCGAATAATTCCTTTCTGCCGCATTAAGTTTTCTGGAAATATACATTACAGGATGCAGAGTTCCAGAGTACTCTTGCATTAGTGCCGCTCCAATCCCAGTGGATGAAGCGTCACTACGAAGAACGAATGTCTTATCTTTAGTGGGTAGCACTAAAATAGGTGGTGTTGAAAACAATGTTTTAATCTTATCCAGAGAGCATTGGCATTCCTGAGACCAGTGGACCACATTAGGCGAACCTTTCTTTAGAAGTGTTGAGAGAGGTGCCATGATAGAGGATAGATTCTGAATGAATCTGCCATAAAATTGAATAAGACCTAACAGACTTCTCACCTGTTTTTTTAGTCTTAGGGATTGAGATGTTAAGTATCTTACTTGTATTATGGTCCTCTGTCTTTAGGAAACCATGACCAACTCGGTGGCCTAGGAAAGAAATTTCGCTAAAACCAATATAGGCTTTAGAGGGTTTCGCTGTCAGGTTGTGCTCACGCAAAGTAGACAGCAATTCATCTAACCCCGAATAGTGATCTTCCCAAGTATCGCTGAAAAGACAGATGTCGTCTAGATATGCAATGACATCTGACCGATAAGATAGGATTCGGCGCATCATGCGTACGAATGTAGCTGGTGCGTTCATAAGACCGAAAGGCATAAAATTCCATTGGAACAAACCTCTAGGTGTTGAAAAAGCCGTGAGAGGTTTGGCGCGTTCAGATAAAGGAACTTGCCAATATCCTTTAGACAAATCAAGTTTAGTGAAAAAATGAGATTTGGAGAGTCGAGTAAGTAGCTCTTCCAGTAAAGGCATAGGTTCGGCATCGAACTTCGTTACTTGATTCAATTTTCGATAGTCAACGCAAAGACGTATGTTATTGTCTTTTTTACGCACAATAACCATCGGCGAAGAATATGCAGAGGTGGATGGTTCGATTATTTTCAAATCTATCATCTCATCCAACTCTTTCTCGACCTGTGCTTGAAAATGTATAGGATAAGGTCTAACCCTAATAGGAGTGTGGTCAGTTAGAACAATGTCATGTTCAATGACATGCGTTTGTCCAGGGCTGTCAGTGAGTACATCCTGAAATGTTTGCAACATAGTTGAAACTTGTCGCTGTTCTCCTAGAGACAAATCAGGAGAGACAGTAACGTTCTTCCATGATTCACTAGAATGAAGTGGGATCATTGGAAGAGGAAGATTTACATCTGAAAAACTTGTTTCCTCATCCTGTATCACGGACAGTGATGAGTAATGACCATGTTGTACTGGAGAATTGTCCGTTGCTTGGAAAATGGGTTGCAAATAATCCGGACGTTCATGGAATTCTGTAAGCATATTGATGTGGAAGGTTTTATGCTTCCCATCAATATCGACAATATAGTCGACATCGGAAATTTTCGATATTATATCGTACGGACCTTTCCAAGAAATAAGTAATCTGTTTTCCCTACAAGGTAGTAATACAAATGCTTTGTCACCAGGACAAAGTTGTCGTAAGCATCTCTTCTTATTGGCAAATTGCCTTGCCTTCTGTTTCGCAAATTCAGAAGAAGAAGTTGCTAATTTGCATGCTTCGATAATCTTTTGTCTCAACGCGATGACATATTCGTAGGATGACTTTGTGTCATCGTCAATATTGTCAGATGTTATGAGATCGTGAAGCAACGACATAGGGCCACGCGGACGCGCGCCAAAGACGAGTTCAAAGGGAGAAAATCCCGTATGTTCATTGGGTACCTCTCTGTAAGCGAAGAGGGCCGCAGGTAAAACTCTGTCCCAGTCTTGAGGATGATCCTCAGTTATCTTCCCCAGTAAGTTTTTAAGTGTTCTATTAAGGCGTTCGACCATACCATTAGACATTGGATGGTAGATACTACTTAAAGATCTATCTATCTGCAGAGTAGACATTACTTGAGACATGGTATCTGATATTAGTTGGGTGCCATGGTCTGACAATATTTCTCCGGGGAACCCCAGACGAGAAAATATAAGCCAAAGAGCATCTGCAATATCAGCAGTAGCAATGCTCTTCAGAGGAATAGCCTCTGGCCAACGTGTGCACATATCAACACACGTCAAGATAAACTGATGTCCTCTGGCAGACTTGATCTTAAATGGACCAATAATGTCTATAGCCATTTTTTGGAACGGCCGAATAGGAATGTCCGCCGCCTGAATGGGTGCAGCATGCCGTGGACCTTTGGATTTAACTTCCTGACATACTTTACAAGATCGACAATAAATCCGTATGTCCTTGTTTACCAATGGCCAAAAGAAAGCCGCAAGGACTCTTGACTTAGTACGGGAAAAACCCATGTGTCCAGCACACTGAGAGTCGTGAGCGTGCTGCAAAATTTTAACTCTCAAATTCTTGGGAACCAGGATTTGAGAATGACTTGACGTAATGGAGTCTTGAACCATACGTACAAGTACGCCCTTCTTCTTTGTAATCCACGATTTACGACTTGTGTCTTTATTCGGATCACCTTTAGTTGCAAGAATGAAGAATTTCTTCAGAGTGGGATCATCTTCTTGCTGTTTTATAAACGAGTCACGAGAAATTACCAAGGGATTATCTTGGTTATGCACTTCATTATCTTCAGTAGATGAAGTTTGAGGCATATTAAGAGCCTGAGCTCTAGTGACTACAGCGTTAGCAATCTGCATGTTTTGCCTTTCCCACGTGGAAATTTGTTGCGGAGTGCATTCCTTGACTCCATGAATGCGACCGATGATGAGGTCAGCGATCGGATTCGGAAGAAGACATGCGTGTACATCTCCTGTAAAGAAAGGAGTAGCAATCCTAATGATAGCAGTAGAGTATTTCTCTAATGTGCCGCCAAATGTTACACATTTGACTACTTGTCCAGTGGCGCGGGAAGGATCTACGAGTGACTGCCTAACACCAATTGTGGTGCATCCAGAATCAAATAGCACAGAGACTGGATTGTTATTCACTAAACCCTTATGTAAGACAAGAGAACCTCTTCCATCATGCGCGACTGATGCCGGAAGAGCAGGAAGAGGATGGCCACAGCTTAAAGTAGACACTGTGGTTGGCTCAAATAACGTTTTGCATTGGGGGCACTGAGATGCTCTCCCAAAATCAAAAGCGGCACATGCCATATTACTAGCATCATTATTATCTTTACTCTGTTTATAGGCTTCATGGGACTCTTGTTGTACAGAGTTTGCCTGAAAATGTGGTTTATGTCTTTTGTTTTGAGATCTACCTCGGTTATTATCACCTCTGTAGTTATTGTTACCTCTATTGTAACCCCTATTTGGGTTTGAGTCATAGTTCCCTTGGTTACCATTATCATATTCATTATAATGAGTATCTCTGTAATTATGATCTTGTTGACTCCAAGACGGATAACCCTGATAGTTTCTATAATTACTTCCTCTACGGAAATTCCTATAATTATGACCACCCCTGTGTCGAGAGCTATCAGGTCGTCTCCAGTTCTTTGAAGAAGAACCCTGAAATGATTGGTTACCTTGGTTTTGATAACTATTATGGTTACCTTTTTTATCAAATCTGTTTTGAGGTCCCTGAAATCTGTGTGAATAATTGGGATTGTATGGTGTTGCTGAAGCAACTGGCATACTCTCCTTAATCTTAGTGTTGCCAAAAGTCACGTCGGGGTGTGCAGTGACATATTGGGAACAATATTCTTCCATTTCTTTTAGAGATTTGGGTTTACGCTCATGTATAAATTCAAGGAAAGGTTTGTTCACACATGACATAATCTTATCTCTGAGCAACAAATCCATAAGTCCTTCATACGTTTTTTCTGTTTTGGAAAGCTCAATCCAACGATCAACTGTGAGACGTGCCTTTGCAGTGAATTCTGAGAATTCTACACCCGTCTCAGGCACCATCGTTTTAAATAAAAGGCGATAGCCTTCCTCACTTAGCTGATATTTTTTTATCAAAGCCGCCCTAATGACATCATAATTATCCTTATCTGCTTCTCCTACAAGGCATAATCTAGTCAAAGATTCACCTTTCAAGTTTTCTGATAATTGATTAGCGTATTGTGATTTATCCACATTATGTGTACGACAAGAACGTTCAAATCTATCCAGCCAGAATGTAATATCGTCACTGGACTGATTGAACGGTGGAACCTTAACCTTGTAAGTAGAAGGTTTACCATTACCACTAGATGCCTGATTAACATTACTCATACTTGTCAATCTTAATTTCTCCAACTCAAATTCATGTTCTCTTATTGCTTTTTTTTCTTCAGCCTCTCTGTCTAATCTTTTTTGTTCAGCTTCCCTGTCTAATCTTTTTTGTTCAGCTTCACTGTCTAATCTTTTTTGTTCAGCTTCCCTGTCTAATCTTTTTTGTTCAGCTTCACTGTCTAATCTTTTTTGTTCCGCAGCAGCTTCTCTTTCTAATTTTTTTTGTTCAGCTTCAAATCTCCTTTCCTCCACCTGCATCTGCAATTTCTTTTGTTCAGCAGCAGCCTCAGCTTCTCTTTCTAATCTTTTCTCTTCCGCCATAGCTTTTCTCTCTTCTGCAGCAGCTTTTTTCTCTTCTGCAGCTAATGCTTTGTCATATTGAGCAACAGCCCATTGTTCTAATTGTTGACCAGTTTTATCAAGGGCTTTCCCTTGTATAATGAAGTATTCTAATGTAGACATGGTGTCTAACAATAATACTAATCACCTGAAATAATAATAATACCACAAGTTCTTAATGACTTGATTAATCAGTATACTATCCCAATATCTGTGGGTCACAAGCCTTAATAAGGTCTTGTATAACAGTAATAATAATCAGGTACTGGTTTATACCATAATCCAAGTGCAGTGCACAGGCAATTGTGTCTTATGAAATATACCTATATAAAACATATGTCAACCAACAGAATACATAAAGTACAAATAGGACTGACAATACAAGAACGTTTGCAGAAATCAAAATAAATCAAATAGGGAAATCAATGAAAATAATCACTGAATCTGCAAAGAATAACAACACAAATGACGTCACAGTATATGAATATAAATTGTGAATAGAACTGAAAGATAGAAAAGGTTAGACCAACAAATTACAAACAAATCAAAACAAAACTAAAGAACAAAGAAATATTACAAAAATAACAATAATTACAGTCTTCACAGCTAACACAAAAGCAACAGTTGTCGCAGCAAATTTTCAATCAAGAAAATTGCACCTATAGAAAACGCCCACAACGGACCCTCTATGACGTGGGATATTCTGTTGTGAGGACGCCGCCCAACCTTAAACACAACCCGCTGACATAGAAACTAACATACTATACAAACAAATAACATGTAAACATAAATATATATAAATTATGTGTATGATAGTATGTGTTGCAAAATAGGCTCAGTTTTACAGTAATGGCAAAGTTATTTTTATGAAAATAAACAAACTGCCACTTTATTCAATTAAACATTCTGGCCTTAAATATTAAAGTTCATATACAGAAAACAAGAAGATCCATCGATGAAAATAGGACTTCTTAGTTCACTCATACTGTCTTCCTGTTAATATTGACAAGAATTGATCCAACTGTTCTGTGAAACTCTGTAATGTCTAATGTAAAAATGTCAACAACGCTGACCTACATACTGCATTCACTTGACAGGTCACGTGACAAAGTGTTGACAAATAGCAAACCAATACTGCAAGTATGTCGTATCAGCCACAGGAAACGGTCTGGTATCGGTAATCTGTTGACTTCTGAACTTCTGCGAGGTCAAACCCAGAAAGCTGGTCCACCAGTTGATAAAGTCCTCTATTTATTCCAGTTAGTGATATCCACCAAAAGATAAATATAAGTGGATGGAAGCAGACATCATCATCATCAGTTGATAAGATCTCTATGGTGTTGTTTGCTCCACTGTAGTGTATGGAATGTCAACTTGACCTACGCAGTGGTGTGTAGACATGGATTGAGTGTATAATGTGCGAATGATAATAAGGGTTCGTGGTGTTGACAAATGTTCTTTTCTCACACTCATGTATGGCTGGAAGTCATCGACACCAACGACTGTGTACCTTTCTACAGTTTAATTGGACGTATACACTCGACAGCACAGATAGTGACAAATCACAGGTTGGCATAATACATCATAGTACAGTGGATAAATGGTCTTGCAATGTTACATGGGCACTCATGTAGAATAATTGTATAATGTACTGTCAGTAGCCAAGCACTCAGTATCGCCCATACATATATATCAACTGACTTCACTGACTGAGCACGTCAGCTTATAAATAATATTTCAGATGGCTTCTAGACCTAATCTCGTCTAGCGACGATTCTTCAACATAATGTTCAGCACATATTTTTCCATATAATAATATTGAACCGCTAGCAATGGGTTCTCATGTGTAGCAGTGATCTCTGGACTAATCAAGCGATAATACGGGCATCCCTTTTCTCTTCTTGAAAGTCACTACATGTTTTGGTTCCAAGATGGCTTCACTCGTGAGCTGTCACTCACGTTTGGATACAGATAATGAATCTGTCCTGGAGTTAGTCATTCATTAAATCTTTCATTGCTCTGTAGATTTGGTCATGAACAATTGACTGCATTCTACAGGGTATAGTGCTGCTAGGAATCGAAGTCGTTTTCATCGAGTCAAATATATTCTCTTAGACATTCAAATCGTACCTATCGAAAATGGTGGCTTCGTACGAGAGTTCATAAGAGTATCTTTTATTACCTTGGTATCGGAAATATGACTCTGCCATTCCTTGGCAATACGAATAAACACTGGGTAAAGTATACACGATAGGTCTAGACGACTATCACTTTCCCCACAAATACTGAGATCACTTTTTCCCCGGCGACAGGCCGACATAGAAAACACAGTCCCTATCAGGACGAAGCCAAATCACACCACACTCTTGCGACACATCCGCCGAATAGCCTTTGACCTCCCTAGAGACAACAGAACATATAGTTCGACTTAGATATGTAAAGATATACAGATATAAGACAGACTCGTCCTACTCAGACAAACAATACACATAAATTCAGGCCATAGATATTCCGAAGCAAGAACAATCTATTACTACCCAAACAAAGAATAAATCGCAGAAAACTGGATTTATCCGCGGAGTTCGATCGAAAAAGCCGACACAACTTTCAAGGGAAGTAACTCAATAATGACTTTTCCTTAAGCACTATTTTGTTTACAAAATATTTGCGAACATAACAAGTATACCAATGTATAATATTGTAAGATATCAAAGACTGCACGTAACACACTGGTTCTGAACAAAAGTGTCCATTAAATTTATTCCCTTTACTGGAAACCGAACCCAGTGCCTTTAGAATTAGAGGCGGACGCCATACTTTTTAGCCATTCACATCCCTCATTTGTCATTTATTGACAAAGTATCATCGATATTTCGAGGTATGCTTACAATATTTTGCGATGGTTTAACATGTATCTTTATTTGCTCCATGATTTATCACAGTATTACCCACAGTGTGCTGTGGAACAATGTTTTGAGAAACATCGCTACTAACTGACCAATGAAATGTTTGGTTTTAAAAAAATATTTACAGCGCCCATAATGCTCTTAAAAAAATTGTTGGTTTTGCATCATCATCATCATGATCATCACGATCATCATCATCATTTTCCAGAGCCACTACAGCAGCTAGTCCCTTTGTAGGAAGCCAGCACCAAGAAGTTAGGTGCTCTTGCAGGGGTGGTTTCTATGGTAATCTGATTGACATGACGAAGTATTAGCTCCATCGACGCCTCATATTAATGGCTTTGTAGGACATGCCTGAGGAAGCAATAGGATGATTATTTCTTTGTTTCGTTAGAGATCCCTGGAACTATACCACTAGTTTTTCATGCATTGAATTATATTAATTTTAACAGTATTTAATGGGAAGAACTACAATAAAATGCGCTGTTCATAAATAAATGCAGGAGAATTTCAATACAAATGCACAGCGCTGACTTACGACAGTATTAGCTATGCATACCAATGCATTTGATGGTGTAATGCTCTTGTTTGCCATGGAAACGGGAGCCATGTTGGGATTTACTCCTAATTTCAATTTCTTACAACTTTTTTTTTTTTTTTAAATTTTTTGATGTCGTAGATTTTTGATAGGAGAATTAAGACTTGGGTTGGTCCCTTCTGAATAGATTGGAATGAGTGATAGTCACTGTGGTAAAGTGGGATAATATAAATATTTGTAGGGGACTTAGTGTACTGACTGAGATCAGCTGTGAAGGTATCTGTATCTAATAGTGTGGTGTATTACAGATGACCTTACTTGCTACCACATTTATACCTCAGTCAGACCTATTCTGGAATATTGTGATGACTACGTTGAATGTCTAGGGTTATGATAATGAAGAAGTGTAGGTTCACAACAACCAACAGACAGATACACAATTTAATTTAATCCACAATACTTTACAACACTGTGACACTCACATACATAGAACACTCTATAAGACTATCTTAAATGAGTCAAGTGTTAAAGTTTAAAAAAATATATGTATTAATTCCTTCAAATATTAGATATCCTGATTCAACTACAAAGTGAACCAGGAATCACAATCAAATGTAATCACAAGTTGTATGTACACAATTTATAGATAGAATCTTTGTATTGACATATATTATTATTGCAATATGTGTGTAAGTTGTGCTGCAGTACTCTGAGGTAATACTGGCTTTTCAAGCTAGGTGGTTGTGTGTCATCATGACTTCAAGTGTTTGTTTCTCGTGGACATAATATTGGGAAAGTTCACAGTTTCTTTTTATTTGAAACTAATAAACGTCCCTCTAGATTTAAGGTAGAGTCACTGTTAGAGAGGGTATACACAAGATTGAGCTGCTCTGGCCACATAATCTTAACTTCTGTGTGGGCGGCAGGAAACAGTCTCCACTGCTCGCTTGCTTCACCGTGTTCTTGAGACACCACACAGGTCGATATATTGACTAAGGAGTCTGCTACCAGCCTCTGGATTCAGCAAAACTCAGACCAGGTGCTGCTTTTAATATGTTAGTACCACTGTCCCTGAAACAAGAAGGTTGTACCTCCTACTTCAGAACTAATTTATAATCTATTTCCACACTGAGCACAATACATAACAAACACCGAGTTCAGCGCGGTAGGCCAACTGTTAGCTTCTCATGTAATAACATTCACCAGTATTCCTCTCCTTAATGATTACAACGCCTCTGCAATTTCAGCTGTAATTCCTTCTATACAATACGATATGTGTCATAGTACTATTGGCAATCCCATGCAGTTATACTACTCTCCGACAAGTTTTGTTCAGGTTGGAGCAATATCTAGGCTTTGCCTCATGTTTGCTACTGAACCACACACATATACAGACATAAATTATCAATTCACATTAAATTTTCATCTAAAAGATATCAAATATTTCTAGCTTACCACAATTCATGGAAATAATACACAAAATACGTTGACTGGCAATGAGTTATGGCACAATTCCGATCTGCCTCTGTCCCAGGCTTTCATAAGAAAAATATGAGCTGGATCTCAACGCACTTGCTTCTCAGTAAGTTTATTTTAAAAATGTGGCACTGAACAGACGCTCCTAATTGACTATATCAAATGGTCTAACCAATAAGACCATGTTTACAAAAGTATTTGAAAAAAAAGTACCCTTTCTACCGTTTCCCGTAACAACCAAAAATAGTATCTGCAATCGACTAATCATGTTTAGGCTTACATATTCTTCTGGCCAATGAAATCGGATTTAACTTGTTGGCCTATTTCCCGTAAAATAGTGGTTTCAAAACATGCCACTGAGCAATTATGATTTGGTGCTGTCAGACAACCTCACTATTTTATTTTGGCTATAATTTGTTAATTCCTAGACTATTTGCGTAACACTTAACATATTCTTTGTCAGCACGTCCTAAGGAACCCAAATATATAAATTTAATGGGGCTAAGTGGCTGCGTTCAAAATATGTATTTTCTTCTACCTCCTGTTCACTTCGATACGATGGGGTGTCATCTGTACTGTCAGGATTTCAGACGTAAAACAGTATAATGTCATGTTTCCTAATAGGCATTAAACATGTTTTTTAAAACCTAACCGTGTATTGGTGGTGTTTTTTATCACTGTCTATTTGAAAAAAAGTTAGTGCTTCATGCCTTTCGCGTTGGGGGTGGCATTAATATTAATCGCGAGACTGTGGTAGTATTGAATGCGTTCCTCCTTCTCGCTCTCTCTCTTCTAAGGCCGTCTGTCTTTTAGTTACGCAGTGTATAAAATGAAATTAATGCTAGTATTTTATCTAGGTCATTAAGCAGTGTGCGTATCTCAAGGTTTTCTAAGAAACACAGTACCGGTTTTATTTTTTTGAAACGCGTGTTTGCTGCTGTAGGCTTTACTATCAAACGTGAAAGCGTTACACTATGCAGACGAAGTAGAAAAAGGGGGATTTTTGTACGCCATTGTGACAGCACTGGTCTTTTACCATTCTTCTTTCCTTTTATTGAATTAATTCGTTAGGCTTTACATTTACTTTTTAATTTACATATGTGGATTTAGAATGTTTCACGACAAATTCTCCCCACTTAAAACAGACGTTATATGTCAGTCTATAATTCTATATACACATAGAGAAATTTAATATTATTCCTGGGGCTTACGGTGATTCTCATCACACGGATGGCGGCTTAGAAAATCCGCACCCAGGTTGTTTTTTCCAGAAATATACTCTATGCTGAACTCGAATGGCTGCAAAAGTAAGGACCATCTGAGTAACCTCGAATTTTCATGCCTAGCCTGCGCTAGAAACGACAAGGGTTTGTGATCCGTTTGCAACTTGAATGCCTTCCCATACAGATAAATATTGAATTTCTTTATCGCCCATATTACTGCAAGACATTCTTTTTCGCTAGTTGAGTAATTTGTTTCAGCTTTATTCAACTTTCTGCTAGCATATGCCACTGGGGTTAATTCCCCATTCAGTGCATCTGATTTCTGTAACAGGGTCGCACCTAACCCGATATTACTTGCATCCGTTCTCACAATGAATTCTTGACTTAAGTCAGGTAGTTTCAAAATAGGTTTGCTTGTGAGCTTTTCCTTCAATTCCTGGTAGGCCAATTCACATTGTGCTGTCCATGTAATTCGATCTGGATTTCCTTTACGTGTCAAATCAGTTAACGGTGCACATATGGAATTAAAGTTTTTGATATACTTTTGGTAGAAACCACATAATGAGACAAAGGATCTCACGTCTTTCTTGGTTTGTGGTCTCGGGGCTTTCTTTAGTTTCTCTAAATTCTTGGGGTCAGGGGTCATGTTTCCCTGATGGACTGTGTGTCCCAAGAATTCTAATTCTTTACATCCAAAGCAACATTTGGTTGGTCGGGCTGTCAAATTCGCTTCTCTAAGTCGATTAAACAGCATGTTCAGAGAGTCAATGTGTTCCTCAAATGTTTCTGTTGCTACAAGGATATCATCCATGAAATTTGTGATGCATGGATTATTCAGGGGATCCAACAATTTTCTCATCATTCTAGAGAAGACACTAGGCGCATTCTTCAATCCAAATGGCAATCTATTAAACTCATAGTGTCCCTCTGAGGTACTAAAAGCTAGGTATGGTCTAACCTCAGGCTTTACTGGAATCTGATAGTATCCTTTACTCAGATCCACTTTTGAGAAATATTTAGCTTTATTTAGCCTGGCAAACAACTGATTTATATCCGGCAATGGATCCACCTGTCCTTCTGTGATAGCATTCAGTCTCCTGTAATCTATACAGAGTCTATGTTCTCCAGAGGGTTTCCTTAAGAGTACCACACTGGAACTATACGAAGATTCACTGTGTGAAATTATTCCCTCCTTCAACAAATAGTCTATCTCTTCCTTCAAAGCTTTCTCCTCAGCAAAAGGAATCGAATAGGGTTTCATACAGACAGGTGTGGGGTCTATCAGTTTCATATCATATTCCAATAAGTTTGTATGCCCCGGTCGGTCCGTTAGCACCTCTGTATGATCATCTAAAACCTGTTGCACTCTCTTCTTCTGATCTTTCGTTAAGTGTGTACTGATTTTCACCTGTGCCGCTGTCTCACAGGGGTGTAATGGATATTCAAATGATGAAAGTGGTTCCTTTTTCATCTCCATTGCAATGGACAAGGTCAACAAGTGTGTCTCTTCCTGATTTTCTCTTTCCAGATATTTCTTCAGGAGATTCACATGATAGATTTTTTCTTTCCCCTTCTTATCTATCTTATAATTTGTTCTAGACACCTTCTCTAGAACTGTGTATGGACCTTGCCATCCAATTTGTAATTTATTCTGACTACCGGGTAGAAGAAGCAGTACCTTCTCTCCCACAGCCAAATCTCTGTCTTTAGCTTTCCTGTTGTAGTAGGCAGCATGTTTTTTCCTGGCTTGTCTCAAATTTTCATTGGCAAGTTTCCAGCCAGTTTTTAAACGAGTGGTCAGCTCATTCACATATTGGTATGAGGATGTAATGTTTTCCTCTGCCTTTTCATCAGTCCACGTTCTTAACAACGCTTCGAGTGGACCTTTTATTGGCCTTCCAAATAATAATGTTGCCGGGGCCATACCGGTTGAACTATGGGGTACCTCCCGATAAGCAAAGAGGGCGGCGTGAAGGTACTGGTCCCATGTATCTGGTTTTTCGTGTGCCAACTTTCTCAGGATCGACATCAACGTGCCATTAAATCTTTCCACTTGGCCGTTCCCTTGGGGATGGTACACATTACAATGGAAGTGTTTGGCCTGGAAGATCCTGAAAACTTCTTCTGTTAGTTTCCCCTTGAACTGAGAGCCATTATCAGTCAAGATTTGATTGGGAAAGCCTAACCTTGTGAAAATTGTGAGTAATGCCTCTGCCACATGTTTAGAGTCAATCGATGACAGGGCTACCGCCTCTCCCCACATAGAACACGTGTCCACCAGAGTCAGAATGTAGCTGTTCCTCCTCTTGGTTCGAGTGAGAGGTCCCACAAGATCCACGGCAACTCTCTCAAAGGGTGTTCCCACTATGGGCATTTCCCCTAGAGTTGCTGGTGCAGTCCAATGCTTAGGTGCTACTCGTTGGCACTCTGGACAGGATTTTACATATCGTTTGATATCTTCAGTTATCCCTGGCCAGAAATAGTGACAAGCTATATGCTGTCCTGTTGCGCTGATCCCCATATGACCACTGAAGGGAATCGCGTGCCCTAGTTCCAACACTTTAGTTCTATATGAAGTGGGAAGGACCAGCTGTCCGTGACCATTGGATTCAGATCCAGCCTTCCTATAAATCAACTTGTTCTTCATATAAAATTCTCTCTTGCCTGGAGGTGTATGAGATTTGGGCAACTTCTTGAAACACGGCTTGAGTGTTTTGTCCTCCGCCTGTGCCTTCCTCATCTCATCTGGATGAGTATTTATTGGATTTTCCTCCTCCTTTTTGGACTGTGATCTGGTCTGCACCGTTGCCAATATCACAGGTCTCTTGGGATTCCCCAAGAAGACATATCTACACCCCAATATCAGAGGGTAGATTGGCTCATTTATCACTGCTGCTTTTATGATTCCTTCCACACATCGCGTCTTCACCTTTATCCGGGCGACGGGAAGTGTCATGGTAGCTACATCCTTGGTTGCAGTTTGAATCTCCACTGTTTCTGTGGTGTATTGATCTGCCTGCACCAGGTGAGAACTCACAACGGAATCATAATCTAGACCTGTATCATATAAGCACCTTATGGTGACTCCATTACAGATGACATCTTCACACACTGGGGGGTGGTATGGTTCCTGTAGTTCCGCAGGTTTGACCTTTTTTCCCTTCTTTCCAGATGTCATAGCAGCACAATGAGGAGGTTTCCTTCTACAATGGTCAGTATCATGATTGTCCATCCGACAATTCTTACACCACCTCCTTTTTTGGTTGAAAGATTTTCTTTCATCTAATTTCCTTTCATCGAATTGTGGGGTTTTATTTTTATTGTCATACCGTGGCCTATCAAACTGGTGCTTACCTTTGTTCTGATCTCTAGGATCAAATTTATTAAAGTTCTGTGGTGCCCTAAAATTATCTACCTGTTTCTTTTTATTACCTGATACCTCTGCCTGAGCTGCTTGATACCTTTCAGCGACATTCAGTAACTCACCCAGTCTCTCTGCACCTTGTTCCATGAGAAACTTTCTCAGGTCTGGAGCCATGGACTCTCTTAATTGTTCTATAAGGATCATTTCCTTAAGATCTTGGGTTTTCCCCAGAGAAGTCCATTTCTCCAAGTATGTCTCTAACCGTGCAGAGAACTGGTGATAGGTTTCACCTGACAGTAGTTTAGCATTCCTAAATTTTTTTCTATAAAATTCACCATTCTTTTCATATCTTAACAAAAGAGCCTGCTTTAGCATGTCATAATTTTCTTGATCACCTCTGCTCATTTTGGCGAAAACTTCATAAGCTGCACCACGAAGCCCTTGTGATAACTTTAAGCTCCACCTTTCTCTCTCTAACCCATACGTGGTAGCTAATAGTTCATATCTATTTAGATAGCTCTCGATATCATCGTCTTTCTCAACAAAATGATCTAAATGAAAGTTCATAGCTGAGGTTGAGGCTCCCTGACTAGTAGTGGCATCAGAGGCAAAGGGACTGGCACCATTTTCAGGAGCATGGCTTTGAAACTCAAACTCCCTTAGTCGTAACTCATGTTCCCTTTGTAATCTTTTATCTTCTGCTTCCCTTTCTGCAGCTAATCGCTTGTCTTCCCTTTCTGCAGCCTGTCTCTTTTCTTCTCTTTCTGCCTCCAATTGTGACTTCTTAGCCTCAGCCTCCAATTGTAACTTCTTAGCCTCAGCCTCTAATTGTAACTTCTTAGCCTCAGCCTCCAATGCCCTAGCCTCTTTGTCAGCCTCAATCTGCAACCTCTTAATTTCTTTTTCAGCCTCTAACTTTCTTTCAGCCTCTTTTTCTAATCTTTCAGATTCTAATTTTCTTTCTGCTTCAAATTTTCTTTCTTCACGTTCAATATATTTGTCACATTCAGTAGTGACATAAGCAATCATAACTTGCCCGTCCATTCCTAACTCTTTAGCAGTCTGCACAGCAGCAGATCGAAATTTTGCCAAGTCGGCCATTTTCTTCCAGGCAAATGTATACACTATTTAACCAAACAATTTTATCTATAAATAATTATCTAAGGACAACCACAGGCACTGAGAGCTCAACCTTATTTTTCCACCCAAGAATACCTTTTTTAATTTTTATAATTTCCCGCAGTGAATTACTCCCAATATATATGCTAGGGGAAGGTTCAAAATCCCGGGAGCGAGACCCCAATATATGTGGTAAAGTGGGATAATATAAATATTTATAGGGGACTTAGTGTACTGACTGAGATCAGCTGTGAAGGTATCTGTATCTAATAGTGTGGTGTATTACAGATGACCTTACTTGCTACCACATTTATACCTCAGTCAGACCTATTCTGGAATATTGTGATGACTACGTTGAATGTCTAGGGTTATGATAATGATGAAGTGTAGGTTCACAACAACCAACAGACAGATACACAATTTAATTTAATCCACAATACTTTACAACACTGTGACACTCACATACATAGAACACTCTATAAGACTATCTTAAATGAGTCAAGTGTTAAAGTTTAAAAATATATATGTATTAATTCCTTCAAATATTAGATATCCTGATTCAACTACAAAGTGAACCAGGAATCACAATCAAATGTAATCACAAGTTATATGTACACAATTTATAGATAGAATCTTTGTATTGACATATATTATTATTGCAATATGTGTGTAAGTTGTGCTGTAGTACTCTGAGGTAATACTGGCTTTTCAAGCTAGGTGGTTGTGTGTCATCATGACTTCAAGTGTTTGTTTCTCGTGGACATAATATTGGGAAAGTTCACAGTTTCTTTTTATTTGAAACTAATAAATGTCCCTCTAGATTTAAGGTAGAGTCACTGTTAGAGGGGGTATACACAAGATTGAGCTGCTCTGGCCACATAATCTTAACTTCTGTGTGGGCGGCAGGAAACAGTCTCCACTGCTCGCTTGCTTCACCGTGTTCTTGAGACACCACACAGGTCGATATATTGACTAAGGAGTCTGCTACCAGCCTCTGGATTCAGCAAAACTCAGACCAGGTGCTGCTTTTAATATGTTAGTACCACTGTCCCTGAAACAAGAAGGTTGTACCTCCTACTTCAGAACTAATTTATAATCTATTTCCACACTGAGCACAATACATAACAAACACCGAGTTCAGCGCGGTAGGCCAACTGTTAGCTTCTCATGTAATAACATTCACCAGTATTCCTCTCCTTAATGATTACAACGCCTCTGCAATTTCAGCTGTAATTCCTTCTATACAATAAGATAGGTGTCATAGTACTATTGGCAATCCCATGCAGTTATACTACTCTCCGACAAGTTTTGTTCAGGTTGGAGCAATATCTAGGCTTTGCCTCATGTTTGCTACTGAACCACACACATATACAGACATAAATTATCAATTCACATTCAATTTTCATCTAAAAGATATCAAATATTTCTAGCTTACCACAATTCATGGAAATAATACACAAAATACGTTGACTGGCAATGAGTTATGGCACAATTCCGATCTGCCTCTGTCCCAGGCTTTCATAAGAAAAATATGAGCTGGATCTCAACGCACTTGCTTCTCAGTAAGTTTATTTTAAAAATGTGGCACTGAACAGACGCTCCTAATTGACTATATCAAATGGTCTAACCAATAAGACCATGTTTACAAAAGTATTTGAAAAAAAGTACCCTTCCTACCGTTTCCCGTAACAACCAAAAATAGTATCTGCAATCGACTAATCATGTTTAGGCTTACATATTCTTCTAGCCAATGAAATCGGATTTAACTTGTTGGCCTATTTCCCGTAAAATAGTGGTTTCAAAACATGCCACTGAGCAATTATGATTTGGTGCTGTCAGACAACCTCACTATTTTATTTTGGCTATAATTTGTTAATTCCTAGACTATTTGCGTAACACTTAACATATTCTTTGTCAGCACGTCCTAAGGAACCCAAATATATAAATTTAATGGGGCTAAGTGGCTGCGTTCAAAATATGTATTTTCTTCTACCTCCTGTTCACTTCGATACGATGGGGTGTCATCTGTACTGTCAGGATTTCAGACGTAAAACAGTATAATGTCATGTTTCCTAATAAGCATTAAACATGTTTTTTAAAACCTAACCGTGTATTGGTAGTGTTTTTTATCACTGTCTATTTGAAAAAAAGTTAGTGCTTCATGCCTTTCGCGTTGGGGGTGGCATTAATATTAATCGCGAGACTGTGGTAGTATTGAATGCGTTCCTCCTTCTCTCTCTCTCTCTTCTAAGCTCGTCTGTCTTTTCATTACGCAGTGTATAAAATGAAATTAATGCTAGTATTTTATCTAGGTCATTAAGCAGTGTGCGTATCTCAAGGTTTTCTAAGAAACACAGTACCGGTTTTATTTTTTTTTGAAACGCGTGTTTGCTGCTGTAGGCTTTACTATCAAACGTGAAAGCGTTACACTATGCAGACGAAGTAGAAAAAGGGGGATTTTTGTACGCCATTGTGACAGCACTGGTCTTTTACCATTCTTCTTTCCTTTTATTGAATTAATTCGTTAGGCTTTACATTTACTTTTTAATTTACATATGTGGATTTAGAATGTTTCACGACAAATTCTCCCCACTTAAAACAGACGTTATATGTCAGTCTATAATTCTATATACACATAGAGAAATTTAATATTATTCCTGGGGCTTACGGTGATTCTCATCACACGGATGGCGGCTTAGAAAATCCGCACCCAGGTTGTTTTTTCCAGAAATATACTCTATGCTGAACTCGAATGGCTGCAAAAGTAAGGACCATCTGAGTAACCTCGAATTTTCATGCCTAGCCTGCGCTAGAAACGACAAGGGTTTGTGATCCGTTTGCAACTTGAATGCCTTCCCATACAGATAAATATTGAATTTCTTTATCGCCCATATTACTGCAAGACATTCTTTTTCGCTAGTTGAGTAATTTGTTTCAGCTTTATTCAACTTCCTACTAGCATATGCCACTGGGGTTAATTCCCCATTCAGTGCATCTGATTTCTGTAACAGGGTCGCACCTAACCCGATATTACTTGCATCCGTTCTCACAATGAATTCTTGACTTAAGTCAGGTAGTTTCAAAATAGGTTTGCTTGTGAGCTTTTCCTTCAATTCCTGGTAGGCCAATTCACATTGTGCTGTCCATGTAATTCGATCTGGATTTCCTTTACGTGTCAAATCAGTTAACGGTGCACATATGGAATTAAAGTTTTTGATATACTTTTGGTAGAAACCACATAATGAGACAAAGGATCTCACGTCTTTCTTGGTTTGTGGTCTCGGGGCTTTCTTTAGTTTCTCTAAATTCTTGGGGTCAGGGGTCATGTTTCCCTGATGGACTGTGTGTCCCAAGAATTCTAATTCTTTACATCCAACGCAACATTTGGTTGGTCGGGCTGTCAAATTCGCTTCTCTAAGTCGATTAAACAGCATGTTCAGAGAGTCAATGTGTTCCTCAAATGTTTCTGTTGCTATAAGGATATCATCCATGAAATTTGTGATGCATGGATTATTCAGGGGATCCAACAATTTTCTCATCATTCTAGAGAAGACACTAGGCGCATTCTTCAATCCAAATGGCAATCTGTTAAACTCATAGTGTCCCTCTGAGGTACTAAAAGCTAGGTATGGTCTAACCTCAGGCTTTACTGGAATCTGATAGTATCCTTTACTCAGATCCACTTTTGAGAAATATTTAGCTTTATTTAGCCTGGCAAACAACTGATTTGTATCCGGCAATGGATCCACCTGTCCTTCTGTGATAGCATTCAGTCTCCTGTAATCTATACAGAGTCTATGTTCTCCAGAGGGTTTCCTTAAGAGTACCACACTGGAACTATACGAAGATTCACTGTGTGAAATTATTCCCTCCTTCAACAAATAGTCTATCTCTTCCTTCAAAGCTTTCTTCTTAGCAAAAGGAATCGAATAGGGTTTCATACAGACAGGTGTGGGGTCTATCAGTTTCATATCATATTCCAATAAGTTTGTATGCCCCGGTCGGTTCGTTAGCACCTCTGTATGATCATCTAAAACCTGTTGCACTTTCTTCTTCTGATCTTTCGTTAAGTGTGTACTGATTTTCACCTGTGCCGCTGTCTCACAGGGGTGTAATGGATATTCAAATGATGAAAGTGGTTCCTTTTTCATCTCCATTGCAATGGACAAGGTCAACAAGTGTGTCTCTTCCTGATTTTCTCTTTCCAGATATTTCTTCATGAGATTCACATGATAGATTTTTTCTTTCCCCTTCTTATCTATCTTATAATTTGTTCTAGACACCTTCTCTAGAACTGTATATGGACCTTGCCATCCAATTTGTAATTTATTCTGACTACCGGGTAGAAGAAGCAGTACCTTCTCTCCCACAGCCAAATCTCTGTCTTTAGCTTTCCTGTTGTAGTAGGCAGCATGTTTTTTCCTGGCTTGTCTCAAATTTTCATTGGCAAGTTTCCAGCCAGTTTTTAAACGAGTGGTCAGCTCATTCACATATTGGTATGAGGATGTAATGTTTTCCTCTGCCTTTTCATCAGTCCACGTTCTTAACAACGCTTCGAGTGGACCTTTTATTGGCCTTCCAAATAATAATGTTGCCGGGGCCATACCGGTTGAACTATGGGGTACCTCCCGATAAGCAAAGAGGGCGGCGTGAAGGTACTGGTCCCATGTATCTGGTTTTTTCGTGTGCCAACTTTCTCAGGATCGACATCAACGTGCCATTAAATCTTTCCACTTGGCCGTTCCCTTGGGGATGGTACACATTACAATGGAAGTGTTTGGCCTGGAAGATCCTGAAAACTTCTTCTGTTAGTTTCCCCTTGAACTGAGAGCCATTATCAGTCAAGATTTGATTGGGAAAGCCTAACCTTGTGAAAATTGTGAGTAATGCCTCTGCCACATGTTTAGAGTCAATCGATGACAGGGCTACCGCCTCTCCCCACATAGAACATGTGTCCACCAGAGTCAGAATGTAGCTGTTCCTCCTCTTGGTTCGAGTGAGAGGTCCCACAAGATCCACGGCAACTCTCTCAAAGGGTGTTCCCACTATGGGCATTTCCCCTAGAGTTGCTGGTGCAGTCCAATGCTTAGGTGCTACTCGTTGGCACTCTGGACAGGATTTTACATATCGTTTGATATCTTCAGTTATCCCTGGCCAGAAATAGTGACAAGCTATATGCTGTCCTGTTGCGCTGATCCCCATATGACCACTGAAGGGAATCGCGTGCCCTAGTTCCAACACTTTAGTTCTATATGAAGTGGGAAGGACCAGCTGTCCGTGACCATTGGATTCAGATCCAGCCTTCCTATAAATCAACTTGTTCTTCATATACAATTCTCTCTTGCCTGGAGGTGTATGAGATTTGGGCAACTTCTTGAAACACGGCTTGAGTGTTTTGTCCTCCGCCTGTGCCTTCCTCATCTCATCTGGATGAGTATTTATTGGATTTTCCTCCTCCTTTTTGGACTGTGATCTGGTCTGCACCGTTGCCAATATCACAGGTCTCTTGGGATTCCCCAAGAAGACATATCTACACCCCAATATCAGAGGGTAGATTGGCTCATTTATCACTGCTGCTTTTATGATTCCTTCCACACATCACGTCTTCACCTTTATCCGGGCGACGGGAAGTGTCATGGTAGCTACATCCTTGGTTGCAGTTTGAATCTCCACTGTTTCTGTGGTGTATTGATCTGCCTGCACCAGGTGAGAACTCACAACGGAATCATAATCTAGACCTGTATCATATAAGCACCTTATGGTGACTCCATTACAGATGACATCTTCACACACTGGGGAGTGGTATGGTTCCTGTAGTTCCGCAGGTTTGACCTTTTTTCCCTTCTTTCCAGATGGCATAGCAGCACAATGAGGAGGTTTCCTTCTACAATGGTCAGTATCATGATTGTCCATCCGACAATTCTTACACCACCTCCTTTTTTGGTTGAAAGATTTTCTTTCATCTAATTTCCTTTCATCGAATTGTGGGGTTTTATTTTTATTGTCATACCGTGGCCTATCAAACTGGTGCTTACCTTTGTTCTGATCTCTAGGATCAAATTTATTAAAGTTCTGTGGTGCCCTAAAATTATCTACCTGTTTCTTTTTATTACCTGATACCTCTGCCTGAGCTGCTTGATACCTTTCAGCGACATTCAGTAACTCACCCAGTCTCTCTGCACCTTGTTCCATGAGAAACTTTCTCAGGTCTGGAGCCATGGACTCTCTTAATTGTTCTATAAGGATCATTTCCTTAAGATCTTGGGTTTTCCCCAGAGAAGTCCATTTCTCCAAGTATGTCTCTAACCGTGCAGAGAACTGGTGATAGGTTTCACCTGACAGTAGTTTAGCATTCCTAAATTTTTTTCTATAAAATTCACCATTCTTTTCATATCTTAACAAAAGAGCCTGCTTTAGCATGTCATAATTTTCTTGATCACCTCTGCTCATTTTGGCGAAAACTTCATAAGCTGCACCACGAAGCCCTTGTGATAACTTTAAGCTCCACCTTTCTCTCTCTAACCCATACGTGGTAGCTAATAGTTCATATCTATTTAGATAGCTCTCGATATCATCGTCTTTCTCAACAAAATGATCTAAATGAAAGTTCATAGCTGAGGTTGAGGCTCCCTGACTAGTAGTGGCATCAGAGGCAAAGGGACTGGCACCATTTTCAGGAGCATGGCTTTGAAACTCAAACTCCCTTAGTCGTAACTCATGTTCCCTTTGTTATCTTTTATCTTCTGCTTCCCTTTCTGCAGCTAATCGCTTGTCTTCCCTTTCTGCAGCCTGTCTCTTTTCTTCTCTTTCTGCCTCCAATTGTGACTTCTTAGCCTCAGCCTCCAATTGTAACTTCTTAGCCTCAGCCTCTAATTGTAACTTCTTAGCCTCAGCCTCCAATGCCCTAGCCTCTTTGTCAGCCTCAATCTGCAACCTCTTAATTTCTTTTTCAGCCTCTAACTTTCTTTCAGCCTCTTTTTCTAATCTTTCAGATTCTAATTTTCTTTCTGCTTCAAATTTTCTTTCTTCACGTTCAATATATTTGTCACATTCAGTAGTGACATAAGCAATCATAACTTGCCCGTCCATTCCTAACTCTTTAGCAGTCTGCACAGCAGCAGATCGAAATTTTGCCAAGTCGGCCATTTTCTTCCAGGCAAATGTATACACTATTTAACCAAACAATTTTATCTATAAATAATTATCTAAGGACAACCACAGGCACTGAGAGCTCAACCTTATTTTTCCACCCAAGAATCCTTTTTTAATTTTTATAATTTCCCGCAGTGAATTACTCCCAATATATATGCTAGGGGAAGGTTCAAAATCCCGGGAGCGAGACCCCAATATATGTGGTAAAGTGGGATAATATAAATATTTATAGGGGACTTAGTGTACTGACTGAGATCAGCTGTGAAGGTATCTGTATCTAATAGTGTGGTGTATTACAGATGACCTTACTTGCTACCACATTTATACCTCAGTCAGACCTATTCTGGAATATTGTGATGACTACGTTGAATGTCTAGGGTTATGATAATGATGAAGTGTAGGTTCACAACAACCAACAGACAGATACACAATTTAATTTAATCCACAATACTTTACAACACTGTGACACTCACATACATAGAACACTCTATAAGACTATCTTAAATGAGTCAAGTGTTAAAGTTTAAAAAATATATATGTATTAATTCCTTCAAATATTAGATATCCTGATTCAACTACAAAGTGAACCAGGAATCACAATCAAATGTAATCACAAGTTATATGTACACAATTTATAGATAGAATCTTTGTATTGACATATATTATTATTGCAATATGTGTGTAAGTTGTGCTGTAGTACTCTGAGGTAATACTGGCTTTTCAAGCTAGGTGGTTGTGTGTGTCATCATGACTTCAAGTGTTTGTTTCTCGTGGACATAATATTGGGAAAGTTCACAGTTTCTTTTTATTTGAAACTAATAAATGTCCCTCTAGATTTAAGGTAGAGTCACTGTTAGAGGGGGTATACACAAGATTGAGCTGCTCTGGCCACATAATCTTAACTTCTGTGTGGGCGGCAGGAAACAGTCTCCACTGCTCGCTTGCTTCACCGTGTTCTTGAGACACCACACAGGTCGATATATTGACTAAGGAGTCTGCTACCAGCCTCTGGATTCAGCAAAACTCAGACCAGGTGCTGCTTTTAATATGTTAGTACCACTGTCCCTGAAACAAGAAGGTTGTACCTCCTACTTCAGAACTAATTTATAATCTATTTCCACACTGAGCACAATACATAACAAACACCGAGTTCAGCGCGGTAGGCCAACTGTTAGCTTCTCATGTAATAACATTCACCAGTATTCATCTCCTTAATGATTACAACGCCTCTGCAATTTCAGCTGTAATTCCTTCTATACAATACGATTGGTGTCATAGTACTATTGGCAATCCCATGCAGTTATACTACTCTCCGACAAGTTTTGTTCAGGTTGGAGCAATATCTAGGCTTTGCCTCATGTTTGCTACTGAACCACACACATATACAGACATAAATTATCAATTCACATTCAATTTTCATCTAAAAGATATCAAATATTTCTAGCTTACCACAATTCATGGAAATAATACACAAAATACGTTGACTGGCAATGAGTTATGGCACAATTCCGATCTGCCTCTGTCCCAGGCTTTCATAAGAAAAATATGAGCTGGATCTCAACGCACTTGCTTCTCAGTAAGTTTATTTTAAAAATGTGGCACTGAACAGACGCTCCTAATTGACTATATCAAATGGCCTAACCAATAAGACCATGTTTACAAAAGTATTTGAAAAAAAGTACCCTTCCTACCGTTTCCCGTAACAACCAAAAATAGTATCTGCAATCGACTAATCATGTTTAGGCTTACATATTCTTCTAGCCAATGAAATCGGATTTAACTTGTTGGCCTATTTCCCGTAAAATAGTGGTTTCAAAACATGCCACTGAGCAATTATGATTTGGTGCTGTCAGACAACCTCACTATTTTATTTTGGCTATAATTTGTTAATTCCTAGACTATTTGCGTAACACTTAACATATTCTTTGTCAGCACGTCCTAAGGAACCCAAATATATAAATTTAATGGGGCTAAGTGGCTGCGTTCAAAATATGTATTTTCTTCTACCTCCTGTTCACTTCGATACGATGGGGTGTCATCTGTACTGTCAGGATTTCAGACGTAAAACAGTATAATGTCATGTTTCCTAATAGGCATTAAACATGTTTTTTAAAACCTAACCGTGTATTGGTGGTGTTTTTTATCACTGTCTATTTGAAAAAAAGTTAGTGCTTCATGCCTTTCGCGTTGGGGGTGGCATTAATATTAATCGCGAGACTGTGGTAGTATTGAATGCGTTCCTCCTTCTCGCTCTCTCTCTTCTAAGGCCGTCTGTCTTTTAGTTACGCAGTGTATAAAATGAAATTAATGCTAGTATTTTATCTAGGTCATTAAGCAGTGTGCGTATCTCAAGGTTTTCTAAGAAACACAGTACCGGTTTTATTTTTTTTGAAACGCGTGTTTGCTGCTGTAGGCTTTACTATCAAACGTGAAAGCGTTACACTATGCAGACGAAGTAGAAAAAGGGGGATTTTTGTACGCCATTGTGACAGCACTGGTCTTTTACCATTCTTCTTTCCTTTTATTGAATTAATTCGTTAGGCTTTACATTTACTTTTTAATTTACATATGTGGATTTAGAATGTTTCACGACAAATTCTCCCCACTTAAAACAGACGTTATATGTCAGTCTATAATTCTATATACACATAGAGAAATTTAATATTATTCCTGGGGCTTACGGTGATTCTCATCACACGGATGGCGGCTTAGAAAATCCGCACCCAGGTTGTTTTTTCCAGAAATATACTCTATGCTGAACTCGAATGGCTGCAAAAGTAAGGACCATCTGAGTAACCTCGAATTTTCATGCCTAGCCTGCGCTAGAAACGACAAGGGTTTGTGATCCGTTTGCAACTTGAATGCCTTCCCATACAGATAAATATTGAATTTCTTTATCGCCCATATTACTGCAAGACATTCTTTTTCGCTAGTTGAGTAATTTGTTTCAGCTTTATTCAACTTTCTGCTAGCATATGCCACTGGGGTTAATTCCCCATTCAGTGCATCTGATTTCTGTAACAGGGTCGCACCTAACCCGATATTACTTGCATCCGTTCTCACAATGAATTCTTGACTTAAGTCAGGTAGTTTCAAAATAGGTTTGCTTGTGAGCTTTTCCTTCAATTCCTGGTAGGCCAATTCACATTGTGCTGTCCATGTAATTCGATCTGGATTTCCTTTACGTGTCAAATCAGTTAACGGTGCACATATGGAATTAAAGTTTTTGATATACTTTTGGTAGAAACCACATAATGAGACAAAGGATCTCACGTCTTTCTTGGTTTGTGGTCTCGGGGCTTTCTTTAGTTTCTCTAAATTCTGGGGTCAGGGGTCATGTTTCCCTGATGGACTGTGTGTCCCAAGAATTCTAATTCTTTACATCCAAAGCAACATTTGGTTGGTCGGGCTGTCAAATTCGCTTCTCTAAGTCGATTAAACAGCATGTTCAGAGAGTCAATGTGTTCCTCAAATGTTTCTGTTGCTACAAGGATATCATCCATGAAATTTGTGATGCATGGATTATTCAGGGGATCCAACAATTTTCTCATCATTCTAGAGAAGACACTAGGCGCATTCTTCAATCCAAATGGCAATCTGTTAAACTCATAGTGTCCCTCTGAGGTACTAAAAGCTAGGTATGGTCTAACCTCAGGCTTTACTGGAATCTGATAGTATCCTTTACTCAGATCCACTTTTGAGAAATATTTAGCTTTATTTAGCCTGGCAAACAACTGATTTATATCCGGCAATGGATCCACCTGTCCTTCTGTGATAGCATTCAGTCTCCTGTAATCTATACAGAGTCTATGTTCTCCAGAGGGTTTCCTTAAGAGTACCACACTGGAACTATACGAAGATTCACTGTGTGAAATTATTCCCTCCTTCAACAAATAGTCTATCTCTTCCTTCAAAGCTTTCTCCTCAGCAAAAGGAATCGAATAGGGTTTCATACAGACAGGTGTGGGGTCTATCAGTTTCATATCATATTCCAATAAGTTTGTATGCCCCGGTCGGTCCGTTAGCACCTCTGTATGATCATCTAAAACCTGTTGCACTCTCTTCTTCTGATCTTTCGTTAAGTGTGTACTGATTTTCACCTGTGCCGCTGTCTCACAGGGGTGTAATGGATATTCAAATGATGAAAGTGGATACTTTTTCATCTCCATTGCAATGGACAAGGTCAACAAGTGTGTCTCTTCCTGATTTTCTCTTTCCAGATATTTCTTCAGGAGATTCACATGATAGATTTTTTCTTTCCCCTTCTTATCTATCTTATAATTTGTTCTAGACACCTTCTCTAGAACTGTGTATGGACCTTGCCATCCAATTTGTAATTTATTCTGACTACCGGGTAGAAGAAGCAGTACCTTCTCTCCCACAGCCAAATCTCTGTCTTTAGCTTTCCTGTTGTAGTAGGCAGCATGTTTTTTCCTGGCTTGTCTTAAATTTTCATTGGCAAGTTTCCAGCCAGTTTTTAAACGAGTGGTCAGCTCATTCACATATTGGTATGAGGATGTAATGTTTTCCTCTGCCTTTTCATCAGTCCACGTTCTTAACAACGCTTCGAGTGGACCTTTTATTGGCCTTCCAAATAATAATGTTGCCGGGGCCATACCGGTTGAACTATGGGGTACCTCCCGATAAGCAAAGAGGGCGGCGTGAAGGTACTGGTCCCATGTATCTGGTTTTTCGTGTGCCAACTTTCTCAGGATCGACATCAACGTGCCATTAAATCTTTCCACTTGGCCGTTCCCTTGGGGATGGTACACACTACAATGGAAGTGTTTGGCCTGGAAGATCCTGAAAACTTCTTCTGTTAGTTTCCCCTTGAACTGAGAGCCATTATCAGTCAAGATTTGATTGGGAAAGCCTAACCTTGTGAAAATTGTGAGTAATGCCTCTGCCACATGTTTAGAGTCAATCGATGACAGGGCTACCGCCTCTCCCCACATAGAACACGTGTCCACCAGAGTCAGAATGTAGCTGTTCCTCCTCTTGGTTCGAGTGAGAGGTCCCACAAGATCCACGGCAACTCTCTCAAAGGGTGTTCCCACTATGGGCATTTCCCCTAGAGTTGCTGGTGCAGTCCAATGCTTAGGTGCTACTCGTTGGCACTCTGGACAGGATTTTACATATCGTTTGATATCTTCAGTTATCCCTGGCCAGAAATAGTGACAAGCTATACGCTGTCCTGTTGCGCTGATCCCCATATGACCACTGAAGGGAATCGCGTGCCCTAGTTCCAACACTTTAGTTCTATATGAAGTGGGAAGGACCAGCTGTCCGTGACCATTGGATTCAGATCCAGCTTTCCTATAAATCAACTTGTTCTTCATATAAAATTCTCCCTTGCCTGGAGGTGTATGAGATTTGGGCAACTTCTTGAAACACGGCTTGAGTGTTTTGTCCTCCGCCTGTGCCTTCCTCATCTCATCTGGATGAGTATTTATTGGATTTTCCTCCTCCTTTTTGGACTGTGATCTGGTCTGCACCGTTGCCAATATCACAGGTCTCTTGGGATTCCCCAAGAAGACATATCTACACCCCAATATCAGAGGGTAGATTGGCTCATTTATCACTGCTGCTTTTATGATTCCTTCCACACATCGCGTCTTCACCTTTATCCGGGCGACGGGAAGTGTCATGGTAGCTACATCCTTGGTTGCAGTTTGAATCTCCACTGTTTCTGTGGTGTATTGATCTGCCTGCACCAGGTGAGAACTCACAACGGAATCATAATCTAGACCTGTATCATATAAGCACCTTATGGTGACTCCATTACAGATGACATCTTCACACACTGGGGGGTGGTATGGTTCCTGTAGTTCCGCAGGTTTGACCTTTTTTCCCTTCTTTCCAGATGTCATAGCAGCACAATGAGGAGGTTTCCTTCTACAATGGTCAGTATCATGATTGTCCATCCGACAATTCTTACACCACCTCCTTTTTTGGTTGAAAGATTTTCTTTCATCTAATTTCCTTTCATCGAATTGTGGGGTTTTATTTTTATTGTCATACCGTGGCCTATCAAACTGGTGCTTACCTTTGTTCTGATCTCTAGGATCAAATTTATTAAAGTTCTGTGGTGCCCTAAAATTATCTACCTGTTTCTTTTTATTACCTGATACCTCTGCCTGAGCTGCTTGATACCTTTCAGCGACATTCAGTAACTCACCCAGTCTCTCTGCACCTTGTTCCATGAGAAACTTTCTCAGGTCTGGAGCCATGGACTCTCTTAATTGTTCTATAAGGATCATTTCCTTAAGATCTTGGGTTTTCCCCAGAGAAGTCCATTTCTCCAAGTATGTCTCTAACCGTGCAGAGAACTGGTGATAGGTTTCACCTGACAGTAGTTTAGCATTCCTAAATTTTTTTCTATAAAATTCACTATTCTTTTCATATCTTAACAAAAGAGCCTGCTTTAGCATGTCATAATTTTCTTGATCACCTCTGCTCATTTTGGCGAAAACTTCATAA
The DNA here is from genome assembly GCA_024509875.1 of Oreohelix idahoensis. Lineage (NCBI taxonomy): Eukaryota > Metazoa > Mollusca > Gastropoda > Stylommatophora > Oreohelicidae > Oreohelix > Oreohelix idahoensis. Next base: position 402,900 of record JAMPIV010012143.1, read on the forward strand.
GCTGCACCACGAAGCCCTTGTGATAACTTTAAGCTCCACCTTTCTCTCTCTAACCCATACGTGGTAGCTAATAGTTCATATTTATTTAGATAGCTCTCGATATCATCGTCTTTCTCAACAAAATGATCTAAATGAAAGTTCATAGCTGAGGTTGAGGCTCCCTGACTAGTAGTGGCATCAGAGGCAAAGGGACTGGCACCATTTTCAGGAGCATGGCTTTGAAACTCAAACTCCCTTAGTCGTAACTCATGTTCCCTTTGTTATCTTTTATCTTCTGCTTCCCTTTCTGCAGCTAATCGCTTGTCTTCCCTTTCTGCAGCCTGTCTCTTTTCTTCTCTTTCTGCCTTCAATTGTGACTTCTTAGCCTCAGCCTCCAATTGTAACTTCTTAGCCTCAGCCTCTAATTGTAACTTCTTAGCCTCAGCCTCCAATGCCCTAGCCTCTTTGTCAGCCTCAATCTGCAACCTCTTAATTTCTTTTTCAGCCTCTAACTTTCTTTCAGCCTCTTTTTCTAATCTTTCAGATTCTAATTTTCTTTCTGCTTCAAATTTTCTTTCTTCACGTTCAATATATTTGTCACATTCAGTAGTGACATAAGCAATCATAACTTGCCCGTCCATTCCTAACTCTTTAGCAGTCTGCACAGCAGCAGATCGAAATTTTGCCAAGTCGGCCATTTTCTTCCAGGCAAATGTATACACTATTTAACCAAACAATTTTATCTATAAATAATTATCTAAGGACAACCACAGGCACTGAGAGCTCAACCTTATTTTTCCACCCAAGAATACCTTTTTAATTTTTATAATTTCCCGCAGTGAATTACTCCCAATATATATGCTAGGGGAAGGTTCAAAATCCCGGGAGCGAGACCCCAATATATGTGGTAAAGTGGGATAATATAAATATTTATAGGGGACTTAGTGTACTGACTGAGATCAGCTGTGAAGGTATCTGTATCTAATAGTGTGGTGTATTACAGATGACCTTACTTGCTACCACGTTTATACCTCAGTCAGACCTATTCTGGAATATTGTGATGACTACGTTGAATGTCTAGGGTTATGATAATGATGAAGTGTAGGTTCACAACAACCAACAGACAGATACACAATTTAATTTAATCCACAATACTTTACAACACTGTGACACTCACATACATAGAACACTCTATAAGACTATCTTAAATGAGTCAAGTGTTAAAGTTTTAAAATATATATGTATTAATTCCTTCAAATATTAGATATCCTGATTCAACTACAAAGTGAACCAGGAATCACAATCAAATGTAATCACAAGTTATATGTACACAATTTATAGATAGAATCTTTGTATTGACATATATTATTATTGCAATATGTGTGTAAGTTGTGCTGTAGTACTCTGAGGTAATACTGGCTTTTCAAGCTAGGTGGTTGTGTGTCATCATGACTTCAAGTGTTTGTTTCTCGTGGACATAATATTGGGAAAGTTCACAGTTTCTTTTTATTTGAAACTAATAAATGTCCCTCTAGATTTAAGGTAGAGTCACTGTTAGAGGGGGTATACACAAGATTGAGCTGCTCTGGCCACATAATCTTAACTTCTGTGTGGGCGGTAGGAAACAGTCTCTACTGCTCGCTTGCTTCACCGTGTTCTTGAGACACCACACAGGTCGATATATTGACTAAGGAGTCTGCTACCAGCCTCTGGATTAAGCAAAACTCAGACCAGGTGCTGCTTTTAATATGTTAGTACTACTGTCCCTGAAACAAGAAGGTTGTACCTCCTACTTCAGAACTAATTTATAATCTATTTCCACACTGAGCACAATACATAACAAACACCGAGTTCAGCGCGGTAGGCCAACTGTTAGCTTCTCATGTAATAACATTCACCAGTATTCCTCTCCTTAATGATTACAACGCCTCTGCAATTTCAGCTGTAATTTCTTCTATACAATACGATAGGTGTCATAGTACTATTGGCAATCCCATGCAGTTATACTACTCTCCGACAAGTTTTGTTTAGGTTGGAGCAATATCTAGGCTTTGCCTCATGTTTGCTACTGAACCACACACATATACAGACATAAATTATCAATTCACATTCAATTTTCATCTAAAAGATATCAAATATTTCTAGCTTACCACAATTCATGGAAATAATACACAAAATACGTTGACTGGCAATGAGTTATGGCACAATTCCGATTTGCCTCTGTCCCAGGCTTTCATAAGAAAAATATGATCTGGATCTCAACGCACTTGCTTCTCAGTAAGTTTATTTTAAAAATGTGGCACTGAACAGACGCTCCTAATTGACTATATCAAATGGTCTAACCAATAAGACCATGTTTACAAAAGTATTTGAAAAAAAGTACCCTTCCTACCGTTTCCCGTAACAACCAAAAATAGTATCTTCAATCGACTAATCATGTTTAGGCTTACATATTCTTCTGGCCAATGAAATCGGATTTAACTTGTTGGCCTATTTCCCGTAAAATAGTGGTTTCAAAACATGCCACTGAGCAATTATGATTTGGTGCTGTCAGACAACCTCACTATTTTATTTTGGCTATAATTTGTTAATTCCTAGACTATTTGCGTAACACTTAACATATTCTTTGTCAGCACGTCCTAAGGAACCCAAATATATAAATTTAATGGGGCTAAGTGGCTGCGTTCAAAATATGTATTTTCTTCTACCTCCTGTTCACTTCGATACGATGGGGTGTCATCTGTACTGTCAGGATTTCAGACGTAAAACAGTATAATGTCATGTTTCCTAATAAGCAATAAACATGTTTTTTAAAACCTAACCTGTATTGGTGGTGTTTTTTTTATCACTGTCTATTTGAAAAAAAATTAGTGCTTCATGCCTTTCGCGTTGGGGGTGGCATTAATATTAATCGCGAGACTGTGGTAGTATTGAATGCGTTCCTCCTTCTCGCTCTCTCTCTCTTCTAAGGCCATCTGTCATTTAGTTACGCAGTGTATAAAATGAAATTAATGCTAGTATTTTATCTAGGTCATTAAGCAGTGTGCGTATCTCAAGGTTTTCTAAGAAACACAGTACCGGTTTTATTTTTTTTGAAACGCGTGTTTGCTGCTGTAGGCTTTACTATCAAACGTGAAAGCGTTACACTATGCAGACGAAGTAGAAAAAGGGGGATTTTTGTACGCCATTGTGACAGCACTGGTCTTTTACCATTCTTCTTTCCTTTTATTGAATTAATTCGTTAGGCTTTACATTTACTTTTTAATTTACATATGTGGATTTAGAATGTTTCACGACAGTCACAGTGTGAGATAGAAATACAAAATAGATTTCCACGAGGGAGGTGGTAGAATTGTGATAGAGGCTGTCTCTGATAGCGAGAAATCTTCTCTCTCTCTCTCACCTATCTTCTACGACAGATCTAGAGTAGTCAGACAGTCTAACACATATACCTTAAATATATATTTTTATCCACTCACGTGCACGCACATTCAAGTGACGACAGGTAGACACACAGACGTGGGAAACTATAACAAATGATTATATAAATATTTAGAACGAGCTGATCAACGTGCTGATTAATTTATTGTTAAGTTTATTTATCATTGTAAACTCACGTCACAACATGTAAAATTACGTCAAAAAGGCATATACATAGAGTCATAAACAAATCAAGGAATGCTACAAGAACTGGTAGACCCACAGTTATGATCTTCCCTCGATGGATAGCCCACGGTCCCGTTAGGAGAAAGATGATAGCCCAAAGAGTCCCAGATACATATGATTGAGTCTAAGAGTTTTCCCCGTTTAAGGTATGAACAGACCTGATACTATAATCTAGTTTAAGGGAAAATATTGTTAGCAAAAAAAACCTGCATGAAGAAAGTGAGGACAGCAAATAGGTGCCAAATTACCACGGTAAAAATAACACTCAGACCTGCGTTCACTCTATTCATTCAGCCGTGGCCACGTGCGCACATTTATACTTACAGCTTTGATTGCTGCCTCTGGGAACATAATTTTTTCTCTAGGACCTTCACACAGACCCGTAACTGCAGTCTTGACCAAGAAATCCCCAGTTCCAAAAAGACGTACTGAATTCTCTGTCTCAGGGAACGATTCCTTGGGTGTTCTTAATTTTCGGATGTCTGTTTAAGTCACATAAAATTTGTCCAGGCACGAAAGTTAGCAGAGCACAGTGTCACTAGCGTAGGTTTCTAGAAATGAGGAATGTCAGGTCGAGTGCCTTATCTCAGTATATGACTATATTTGATCACCACACTACTAGTGAAAAACTCTGTCGGAATGTTACTGATATTTTGCTTGCTACAGCGGGCTGATCTGTACTTAAGTGTTATTCTGGAAGAATTAAATCTGGCGCGGTAGGCCTTTTACTTCATTTAACTGTTACAGTTTATGTAATGAAAGTGCTTAAATTCTTCACAGATAATGTTCACGTACTAGAACGCTGGCAAAGATTGGGTCACCCCAGTATTCACTGAATAAGGGAAAAAACACATATAAATAATTTACATATTATGTACTCAATATAACTGATAATTTAAACTGCAAGCGTAGCTTGTCTTATAGTTTACCACTTCCTGTGGAATAAGTTATATTTAAAAATCAAACATCCTGAATTAGGAATACTTACGCATTCCGTCAATACTCAAGATGTAGCAGTCATTTAATAAGTTAGTTTTAAAATATATTCTCTCGATTGAGTATTTAGCCATTAAATTAAATTCATTATGAGAAACTTCGCTATACAGCTTATTCTATTCCGAGCAACCTGTCTACTGCGAATTTAGAGGACTGAGTGAAAATAAAGTTTAACATTCTCGTTATATCTATCAAACAGACAAAGAGGTGAACGTTTATTTCGTAAAACGAAATGCTCTCCCCTTTCCGGCTTTAACGATTACGTTTAACACCTAAACGCATGCCGTAACTGCCCCCTACTGACCGAGAGTGCGCGTGTCAGTTTCGCGTCTCAGACGGCTTGTCTCCAATGCCCCGGCAGTTTTCACACTTCACGCTGACCATGGCCCACAATGAGGGTCGTGTCAGGTGGAATTTCCAGACAAATGTCTCAAACTGCGCCGAGGAGACGTCATTTATCGCGCCTTTCCTGAGCGCTCAGCCGCAGAAACCGCGCCTGTCAGCTGAAAGTGCAGACATAGTCTGCTCGTATGTCTGAGATAAGCGAAAGTCACAGTTTCGTGTCCTGACATCTAATGCAAATAGAATGTATTTTAACGCTCTCCCGTCTCTGTAGCGACTGACACGTTACGTCATAACTGCGTTCTCAGTTTTGAGAAAAGAAACAGGTAAACGTTAGAATGGGAAAATAGTAATGTATATAGTCGCAAACGTACGAATGCGAAAAACACAGGAAAAAAGGTAAAAGTGATAATAAAATAGAGGATACGGGTGAAAGAAAAAGAAGAGGATATAGGCAATTTATAGATCATAAATGTCTACGTGACAGTTGAGTTATGTGCATCAAAGTTGAAAATGGATGCTCATCATTGCATTTTAAAATTTATCAGATAAGATTTTAGATTGGTTAACTTGCTGGTTAACTTAAGAGATCTTGAGATATAGAACTTTAAAGTTTGTATTAAAAAATAGTAACCATTTAAAAAAAAAATATTCTTTTACAACATTACTTGCACTAAATGAAAATGTTGATAAGATATCAAAAATTGGATCTGACATAAATTTTATTATCCAAAGGAAAATCCGCTGTAGCTGCCTCTCCACTCCTTTCTTTTAGTACTAGTTTCTTATATCCTTCAGCCACGCCATCAATCTATTTTTTGTTGGTCTCCTCGTACCCTGCTGTTAGCGAAGAATTCTGGTCTGACCTCGACATTTGTCTAAATCGATGCTAATTTCACTACATTATTCTGGGTTTTGAAGCCTTGCCGTATCGTCTGGTTGTGGAAATTATATCTTCTTGTTACTTCAACCACCTTCCTCTGATACCTCATTTCTGAAGTTTGGAGCTGGTTTTGTGGGTTGTAGTCCTTACCCATGACTCGCATCCATATGTCAAGACTGGAACATAGTTGTATACAGCAATCTTTGTCTTCTTGCTAAGTTCTTTTTTTTTTTTTTTTTTGCTGAGGAACCTCGATTTATGGCCTGAAAAAGACTCCCAGCTGCTGCTCTTCGGGTAGCTAATTCTTCCGTTATGCTGTGAGAAAGCGCTTATCTTTCTTATTTTATTTCTCTTTCTCGTTTTGCTCTTTCACCATTGTTAAAGTAATCTTTCTTAATCACAGCTTGTACCTAAGTGTAACTTAATACTTTGATTTCTTTCTCACCGTGCGTAATCTTTTGTAACCCACCTGGCCTAGTTAGAATCTTGGGAAACCCACCTGGCCACGTTAGACAAGTATTGTTTACATTGGGAGATGCTGGCGTGGCCATAGAAAATTTTTTTGATACCTAATCCCCTGTTTAAACAACGCGAATCGTACCACATTGGGACAATGACACGCTTGCCCGACTAATCGATAACAAAGGACTCTTGGCGCGCACATGATTGTTTATTGCCAAATAGTTAACTGTGAGAACGGCATGCTGATTACATGGCGAGATAATAAAGGAAGAGACCTGACGACAATGAGACAACAGATGGCAACCACGCCAGGGAATGACACAAGAAACTTCACGCGAAACGGCAAAAAGACAAAAGGCTTTGTGACAGAGGGCGAGGATAATTTCTGCATTTGGCGGCCAATCCTAAACCACGGTTTGTCTCGCAAAACGAACAAGCAGCACGGATTAAGGATTGGTTGCGAGAGCCCACCCACTTTTAGCTAATGACATACACTGAAAGAGCACGAGTATGACAATGTCACTGGACAAGAGGGACGTCTAGCTATTGGATTAGGGGGCGGAGTCATTCGAAACTTGCCACGAGTTCTGAAATTTGGGCATCCCGAAATATAACGAGACGTTCGCCAGAAGTCAGTACGGAGTTTCAAACATCGCAGCTCATGTGGTTTTTCCTAGATCACAGCATGTGTACAGCTTGTTCTATTTCATTTCTGTGTGAATATTTGATTCATATCTGTGGAGTTTAATTTTATAGTTGTGACAAAATAACCTCGAGCGTCACATTTACCTGTGCCATCCTATAATTCATAATGTGCTTCTCACGTTAGTTTTTCTCACCTCTTACAGTAATCGATATTTACGATTCATTGTTTACACTCCCTTCCTTCAATTCTCTTGAATGTCGGAACTTCAGCGACCATCTTTTGCTGTTTAGAGTAATCAATAACTTTTGTTTGAACCCATATTATCTAAATATACCTAAATCTGTGGAGTGAAATGTTGTAACACATTTCCTGCCATACAATCGTGAGAGCGCTCGATTAAGAAGTAAACAACCTTGAGATGACTACAGTCGATTATCTTACCATTGATAATAGTTCTGTCTGACCAGTTTTTGTTGAGTCAGATTACATGTGACAGATTATGAAGTCGCGAGTGTAAACATGATCGATAATAAACGGAAGACGAGATACCTTAAATGGAGAGGTGACCTGCAAACGTCATCATTTTGTGAGTCACGCAGAAATTTTATTTTACATGAGACGGTAGGGGGAATATGCACATACCAAAATATACGCATTTTGCATGTTATTGGTTTGGCATTTGAGATGTTAAAATACAACATTTCTGATTGGAGACTTGTCATATAGTAGCAATCTGGATGCATGGGCCGGATGTTGCCTTATACGCTAGCGCTTGTTGAGTTTACAGCACTGTGAAATTCAACTCGTCATGAAGACAGCCACACAAGCCAGAGTAAGGAATAGGATCAGAAGTCCACTTTAAAGGACCGCAAAATGTGTTTGAGCATCTTGTGGACTTAAATCCCAGGAAAACCCTACCTTCATTAATATGGAAAGCTCAGAATCCTGGGAACCTGAACACTAAGTCATAGTGCGTTCTATTGTAAAGTAGTACCCCAGTCCACATTTAAGAGGCATCTTAATCAAGTTGCCTTACTATTCCTCTGAGCCAGAAGTCTCTGTGTATTGTCCAAGTATTTTGGGTGAAATGTACATTTTATAATTCTATTTTTAGCATTTGTTAACATGTGAAAATTGCTAGTTGAAGTCCAAGTGGCTAGCAACCTGAGCATATAGAATGATGGTTCATGAACCACCACTGCAAGAACTGGTGACTGCTTTATGCGGGTTTCCCACATAGAACCAAAAGCAGAGATAGTCCCAAGTTCCACATGGAGCAGGGTGTGAATGATGACAGAAGTTATGTACATACTTATTATATTAACCTTTTTAACCAGTGCGTATGTAAATGTAAATATGTTCAATATAAATGCTACGGATGTTTTCCGATCACTGCGATTAACATTAATGTTCAGAGAGGGTAAAGTTCTGAGGCAGATGGGATTGTGGAATGAACAGGTGGTAGAGGATACCTTAGTTTCGTGTCAGGAAACCCAATACTCAGGAGGGTATTTCATTCATTCATTCATAACCCTCCACTCCCAAAGGAGCATAGGCCTTCAACAACACATGCCAAGTCCTCCTGTCACGTGCCATCATCTCAAGTTCTTTCCACGTTCTCCTCATCATTTTCACCTCTGTTTCCAGCTCTCTTCTCCATGTGCTTCTTCGTCTACCTCTGCCTCTCTTGCCCTGGGGATTCCAGAACAAGGACTGCCTTGTAATGCTATCAACAGGTTTCCTCAGTGTGTGTCCTATCCATCGCCATCGTCTTCTTCTCATCTCTTGTTCCACTGGCACTTGTCTAGTTCTTATCCTTATTTCCACGTTGGTAACCTTGTCATACCATTTTAATCCCTCTATTCTACGCAAGCACCCATTTATGAATGTCTGTAGCTTTTTTTGGTTGTTGTCTTTGTTGTTCTCCATGTTTCAGAGCAATACAATAGGACTGACTTCACATTTGAGTTGAAGATTCTTATTTTCATGTTGGATCCGATTTCTCTTGATCTCTATATATTTGCCAATGCAATGAAAGCTCCTCTTGCTTTTTGTATTCTTATTTTGATATCACTGTCTGTCCCTCCAACTTTGTCTATATTGCTGCCAAGATATGTGTACGATTCTACATCTTGTATTGGTGTTTCTTCAAGTTCAACCCGGTTATCATTACTTGCATTTATTCTCATTATTTTTGTCTTTTCCCTGTGTATTTTCAGACCCAGTTGATGTGACCTCTCATCGAGTGTTTTCAATTTGTCCTGCATCTTATTACGGTAATGGGACAGAAGAGCCAAGTCATCAGCAAAATCCAGATCATCTAACTGCTTAGTCAGAGTCCACTGGATTCCATTTCTGTTGTGTGTTGTAAAGTGCTAGTAAGAAAAGAAATGGAGACAAGAGAGATCCCTGTCCCACTCATGTTCTTATCCCAAACGGTTCTGTAAGCTGTCCTTCATGAAGAACTCTGCATGTCATGTCTTCATACGTTTTCTTTATTAAATTAATGATCTTCAGGGGAACTCCATAATGCCTCATCAATTTCCAAAGTGATTCTCTGTCTACACTTTTCGTAGTCCACAAATCCGATGTATAGTGGTGAATTCCATTCCAGACTTTTTTCAACTATTATTCTCAAAGTGGCTATCTGGTCTGTATATGATCTGTTTTGTCGAAAACCTGCTTGTTCATCTCTCAGTTTCTTGTCTATAGACTCTTTTAATCTCTCAAGGATAATCCTGTTTAATACTTTTCCTGGCACTGATAGTAACATTATTCCTCTATTATTTGCGCACTCTTGTAAATTTCCCTTTTTAGGCAACTTGACCAGATATCCTTCCTTCCATTCTGGTGGTATCTCTTCCTTTTCCCAGACTTTACCAAGTAATTTATATAACATCTCTGTAGCCGTGTTGATATCTGCTTTGATGGCCTCTGCTGGAATGCCATCAGGTCCAGACGCTTTTCCATCTCTTAGAAGCTTTATGACCAACGAAGTAAGAAATAAAGATAGGAGGGTATTTGTTTCTCTCTTATTTCATGATGCCTTTGGTGGTACTATTGTGTGGAACAATTGTGTGATGTAAGTCGCCTTCAGTCAAAGCTAGACACCAACAGCAGACGCGTCTTAACAGAAGCTGGACCATCTTCGCAATTACCACACGATGCTACGATTGATGTGTTAGGAACCATCATACATGGCCAGTGACGAGAGTGAACCAATCCATAACCTGCAAGAGACAAGATTCGGCTGGAGCAGAAACCAACCGACATCTTACTGGCAGCTAAGTACACATTCAAACCTGCCAAGTGAACTCTTTGCTTTAAGAAATTTAGAAAAAAACACCCTAGCCAGATCATCCCAAGTGATGAAATTTTAAAGACAGACAATGCGATGAGGAAATTTAAGAATCGAGGAAGTAAATATGAGATTGTGAAAAATGTTCCAATGAAGGAACGAAGATAGAAGTAGTGGAGAAACCTTAGAAAAATGGCAAAGATATAAAGGAAGAATGAATAAAGGGAAAGAAGAGAAAAACAAATGTTCCATGTATGGAACGAAGAAAGGAGCAACTTTCAGTGCGGTGGTTGTTCAACTCTTTTAGAGAGTAGAGGGAGGTCATTTCTCACCGATCAAAAGAGATTCCTGTACGTCACATGACGGAGTGCTGGAATGTTGCTGACAGCGAGAATATGAAGTCAGTTATGAAGAAACAAGTATCAAAGATATGGCGAAAGAGATACCGAGAAGTACAAGTGTTGACAATAAGAATTAACCGAGGTAACGAAAACGGGGAGACATTTAGATAAAGAGATACATGAAGACTATGAGGACAAATAGTAAAAGAAAATAAAGTAGACACGAGCGGCACAGACGTAATGGGTAACAATATGAAAAAACGTAGAGGTTAATAGGTAATCGAGTCAAGCGTCAGTAGAAAGACCAACATGGAAAGGTACACAAGCGGATAAAAGGGAGAAATGTGTAAGAATAGGTAATCATAGGAAATAAAAAGTATTTCTGTATAGGGACCAAAAAACATGGTCTAAGTAGAGAAATTAGAAGGGAGGATAGCACTATAGTGCTGCCATGTTGGTTGAATGGCTGACGCAACCTTGTATAGTGTAAATAAATAGACGTGACAAGCAGTTATTTCTATAGAAAAAAATGTAGCTGAGAAGAGAAAGAAAGGGTAATGTCGATGACTCACAGGAGGTTGTGAGATATAAGGGTAATATGTACTTGTAAGAGAAGTAGTACTGACATGACATTGTCACATATTTTATAGATGTGAATTGTAGAATGAGTACATGGACAATAAAAACTGAGTGTGTGTGAGAGTAGGATGGAAGTCACACAGTTGAGATGTGTCAGTGTTAGACACTGATGTTTAATATCTTAATGATCACGGTAGAAGGGGAACGACTAAGTAAGTAGAGTGTGACACTGCAAGCCGTCTAGCAACCTCACGGACAGATAAACCACGTTCAACCCACGCTATAGACCTCATTCTTTGTAAGGTGTCAAGACTTCTTCTCGGTGGCATGGTTTTTGCAAGTGATGAAACTACCCTAAGTCTGCTGATTGTAAAACAAATTAAGAGTGAACTCTGTTCACGAAATGTCGCCATTGCACGTGGAATGTCAATCAGCACGATTACTTCACCTGTTTGGTTGTACGGAAGTTTGAAAAACAGATTAAACATGTGAATTTATGGTCAGCACACCAAATTGCACGTGATCACCATGGTTGTCGGTGAGTTGTTTTTATGCTTAACATGCATAGAGGATTGTCAGAGAAAGATATTGTACCCATTTTTACTAAAAACTTCCTTCATTTAATCATTTATGCGCTTATATAAAAGTGTATTGAAAATAATAGGGTGGCCCTTGACTTTTGACGAGTAGTATATTTGATTTATTTATGCATTATTTGAAAGATGTTCCACAAGTAGACACTTGTCTTATCATACTGTATCTGACTACACTGAACCATGTATCATTCATCCAATATACATAAACTGAGTCATCATCGCCTCGTGTACAATAGGAAATATTTGTGCTCCATACCCCAGAATAGCCACAAATTACTCCTTGCTCCAGGTTCATATTTGAGTCTTTGAGCTGAAGCCAGAAGCTATTCAATCCCGCTGCCTATACCACAAAGGAGCACAGTGGTTGAAGCTTTAACTGACCTTAGTTCCCCCTCAGTTATTGGGCGGGCTAACGAACAAGACTGTCAGCTTCAAGGGAGTGTGTCACAACCTAAAAGGACGTTGTTGTTTTCCAAAAGATGAGTAATATAGAACTCATTCCAGTGACTTATGTGAGCAGTCAAAAGAGTCTATGATGAGAAAATTTCAGTATATGACAGTATCAATTATGGTTATACCACTGCAGTGTGGATTTATAATAACAATAATAAGCTCGTTCTTCTAGAATTATGACACCACACAACAATGGCTGACATAAGAAATCAACACCTTCTACAGGTACTTCCCTTTAATCATAAGCACACACGGCCAATAACGCATCAAAATTACAATAATGAAATTCCACTATAAACTTGCATAACAGCTCAATCTATCATCATCATACACGACTGTACGGCTTACACTAAGAATACCCAGTAATGACTATCGCTCACTTGAGCGGCAAAAACTGTGACAAAGACAACCTCACATCAGTGTAAACTTATAAATTTACGGCCTGTAGAAAATACCCACTAGACACTACACAGATCTAGAATTACACGTCATAATCTACCAGAACCAAAATGGCACGCATTCAGCACAAATAGTCCGTAACATGAATTTCACAGCTAACTTGTTGGCAAAGGGAAGTATCAGCGTCCATGCAGGACGGCTGCCAGATTCTAACTGATTGCATTTGCTCCTGATTTCCCGGCTTCCGGTAGTCACATGACATGCCCGTTCGGTTAGACCCGGCGTTGCCCGGCTAACTTTCTGGCCGAACACAATACTACAGATGCACGGCTAAATAGCGCTGTGACAGACAGGATAGTTAAAGACTAGTGCCAGAAACTTTGTGGAATAACGGTGATTTTTGGAAAAGACAATATTATTTTATTAAGTTTAATATATATATATATATATATATATATATATATATATATATATATATATATATATATATATACACACACATATATATATACACACATATATATATGTGTGTACAATCACTTGATGTAAATATACTTTTCCATTAATCACCATATTCCAACACTCACCATTCATTACAGATTAGACAGTTGTAAATAAAAAGGATATATAAATTGTACTAAACAGTTTTTTTCATTCACTGCAGTTGAAGGGGAGTTTTGTTGAATTTTATCACGTGGTCACACAGCAGGGTGGCGCAGTAAGTTCTGACTGTTCTATTTCAGTTCCAGATACTTTCACAGCCGTGACTATCGAGTGATACCAGTGTACATCTCTGTCACTGGGACCTCACACTTTCTGGAGAGAAACCTTATTCTATTTCTTCTCCAACACCATCATCGTACTTATAAAAACCCTTACGCTACAGACGCCTAGCTGAGCCACAAATGGGTGAGATCGAGTGTGGCTTCAGAGCAAACCGAATTGCTCAAGGCAGTATCTTCATACTCAGACAGCTGAGTGAAAAGGCGCTTGAGCATAAAGGTGAGATGAATCTTTGTTTCTTGGACCTGGAGAAGGTCTTTAACAAGGTCCTCTGAGCAAACTTTGGGACTGTTTTGGCAAGGAAAAAATTCCAGCACATCTGATCCATGCTATGCAGAGCTTCTACAAGACTTGCATAAATAATGTGAAGACGGCAAACCATAAGTCAGAAGAGCTCAGGACTACCACTGGTGATATTCTGTCACCTAATTCGTTCATATTATTCATGGACGATATCATCAAAGCATATAAGAAGATAACAAGAGAGTATCCAGCGGGGTACAGGAAGAAGAGACAGGTCTGAATTTTACAGCTGTGATTTGCCTACGATGTTGCCCTGATTGCTAAATCAGAGGCACATCTTCAATCCAAACTTCAAGTCTATAAGTAAGAGCTGGAGAATAGACGAATTGTCATCAGCAGCTCGAAAACAAAAACCATGTTGATATCACGAGAAGAAAAAGGCTTAAAATTAAGCTGCGAGAACAGGTCCCGCAGCAGGTCAACCCCTTTAAACCTCGGTGCTGTCATAGACTGGAAGGGAGGCATCAAAGAAGGGTTGGCTACCCGACGAGCAGCAACTGGGATTGACGTTTGAATAATTTTTATTATCAGTTCCACATTAGTGATCTTGTCATAATATTTCAATCGTTCTATTCCAAGAAAGCATCCATTTATGAAAGATTAGATTTTTGGTTGTCTTTTGTTGTTCTCCATGTTTCACAGCCATATAATAGGATAGACGTCACATCTGAATTGAAAAGGATGATTTTTGTGTTGGACTTGATTTCTTTTGATTTCCATATTTTTCAACATTGCAATGAAAACTCCTCTAGCCTTTTTGTTTTCTTATTCTGATAGCAATGTTTGTTTCTTCAACGATGTCTAAATATGTTTTTTCCTGTAAACGACATGTGTGTATTTAACTCTTGTTAACGATACACATACACACGCATACA